>ML685787.1:26107184-26143108 GCA_007922175.1 Pelusios castaneus
TTCAATACTGCTCCCCCTGGCAGCAGCATCCCCCCCATCTCAGCCAGCTCCCCACTATCCCCTTCCCCCACGCCCTCCCTCTGGCAGCATCTCGCTGCCGGGATTCCCGGGATCCGCGGGATTCGACGCCAGCCACCCCGTCACTCACGCGAGGGCCGCCCGGGAGCCCCCGGCTGCGGGCTGGGAGGGAGGCGGGAGCGGGGCGCCTGGCTGCTAGGCGGAACCGGCTCCCATGACGCACGGGGGGCGGGGCGGGCTGTGAGCTCACATCCGGCCGCCGTCAGCGTGTCGGGTCCCGGCACCCCCACTGCCGAAGTGTCGCTGCCCCACGTGCTGCGCGTGCGGCCCAGCAGCTCCGAGTGCAGGGAGCGGGATGGGCGGCCCCGCCACCTTCTCCCCGCAGAGGCCGGGGTTGCCCGCTCCCTGGTCCTTGCTCGGAGGAGAGCGTGTGAAAAGTCCCTGCTGCTGGGTCCCGGGGCGGCTCTCCGCTTTCCCTCTGCAAAGGGTCTGAGCCTCAGACAGGCGACCCAGCAGCAAGCTCAAAAGTCAGGCATCGACTTCCCGATTCGTCTTTTATAGCAAAACAAACAAGGCGTCTGACGAAGTGGGATTTTCTCCCACGAAAGCTCATGCGATAAATAAATCGGTTAGTCTTTAAAAGTGCCACAGGACTCTGTTGTCTTTCTACAATGGACTACCCCTTTGGAAAGAGTCCTGTGGCACTTTTAAAGACTAACACATTTATTTATGGCATGAGCTTTCGTGGGAGAAAAATCCCACTTCGTCAGAGGTTTGAAGATTAACGAAGTGGGATCTCTTCCAGGAAAGCCCATGCCATAAATAAATGTGTTAGTGTTTAAAAGTGCTACCAGACTCCTTGTTTGTTATGCTGAACTAGATTAACAAGGCTATCCCTTGGGAACTTCTTTTATAGTGTGTGGGAGGGTTTCCCGTAAGATCTCATGACTTTGAAGCCTAAAATGGATTTGGAGAAGGCAGGAAGTAACCTGGGGAACTGTGTATTGTACTGGGCTCTCTGTGTTACTGAACTGGTTTCAGCTCACCTTAAACCACAGCTGCCAAATCATTAAAGGATCTTACAGAGCAATGGTTCTCAAATGTATCTGATCGTGACCCCCATCTCCCTCACCTAGGCCAATTGGTCCAGGGCCTTGCTCCCCCCAAGGGTTGGCCCTGTTGGTTATTCCTACTTTTTGTGTTATGAGCTGGAATAAATAACACTTCCTTATTTACTTTCTCCACACCTGTCTTGATTTCATAGATCTCAATCATATTCCCCCCTTAATCACCTCTTTTCCAAACTGAAAAGTCCCAGTGTTATTAATTTCATCTCTCACAGAAGCTTTTCCACACCCCTAATCATTTTAGTTGTCCTTTCCCATACTTTTTCCAATTCCAGATAGCTTTTTTTGAAATGGGGTGACCAGCTCTGCATGCTGTATTCAAGATGTGAGCATACTATGATTTATGAAGAGGCAATACAATATTTCTATCTTATTATCTATCCCTATCTTAATGATTCCCAACATTTTGTTATCTTTTCTGACTGCCTCACACAGAGTGAATGTTTTCAGGGAACGAGTCCCAGATCTTTCTTGAGTAGTAACAGCTAAATTAGACCCCATTGTTTTACTGTATAGTTGGGTTCACGTTTTCTAGTGTGTATTACTTCCCATTTATCAACATTGAATTTCCTTTGTTATTCTGTTGCTCAGTCACCCAGTTTTGTAAGAGTCTTTTGTAACTCTTCACAGTCTGCTTTGTGCTTACCTATCTTGAGTAGTTTTGTATCATCTGCAAATTTTGCCACTTCACTGTTTTCATTTTTTCAGGTTATTTTTGAATATGTTGACTCAGTACTGATCCAACTACAGACTCCTGCAGGACACTACTATCCCCCTCTCTCTAGTCTGAAAACTGACCTTTTATTCCTACCCTTAGTTTCCTACCTTTTAACCAGTTACTGATCCAATGAGGACCTTCCCTCTTATCCCATGACAGCTTACTTTTTGTAGGAGCCTTTGGTGGAGAGGCCTCATCAAAGTCTTTCTGAAAAATCTAAGTACATTATATCTACTGAATCACCCTGGTCGACATGCATGTTGACCCCTCAAAGAATTCTAGATATAATAAATTTAAATTGGTATTCTATTGTTGTTTAACAGTGCAATTAAAAGTGTAATTAATTGTGACTGTTTTTTAATCTAGGTAATTTGTTGTGTTAATTGTATGCATTAACTGCGATTAATTGACAGGCCTACTTTTAATTCCTCTACTTAAAACTTAAGAGGAACAATAAGTTGTAGTATAGCACATTCTCATTTCCTACAGGTGGTGCTGAAGTTACTGGGAACAGGATGAAGTGTTAGATATTAAGGGATGCTGAGGGTGCCTCTCTTTTCTTCTAGGTCAACCAAATAGGGAAATAGCTAGCCCAATTTCCTTCTCTCTTATTCCATTGCTTCCTCTCTGAGGCCATAGAGGAGAATTAGTTTTATTATGTCCGAGATACAAGGAAGTGTCTCTTTGTAGTTTTTTGTTGTCTTGAGGGATTGTCCTGGCACTTGAATTTCTTTTTACAAAATACTTTGAAGGAAAAAAAACCCCTCCATTGTATACTCTTAAACCTGAGAAATGGGACTAATTCCTTCCCTGATATTTTTCTTTTTCATGGCATAGCTGTTCTTCAGGAAATTTCTCAAACTTGGGATGAAATAGAAAGGGATGTTGGTTACCATCTTAGTTTGAAAACCATTTTACTTTGAAGATCAAGAAGCCTGAAAAAGGATTAGGAAAACAGTTTGCTGTTTTTGTTGGGTACTTCAGATATCTGTTGGCCTCATGGTCCTGTGAACTACCAATCATAGCCCAGGTTTTGGTGTGGTCTGATAGGCAGAGCACAGAATGTGGAGCCAGGTCTCTTGGGTTCTGTTTTTATGATCTAAGAGACCCAAACTTCCTGCTCTGATCTCTCTTGCCTCTGATGTCTTGAATCCATGTTCTCTCTTTTGGGTCGCTGTTCCTACTCGTATAGATTAACATGTGTTTGAAATGGAAACCTTTGAGTTGAGATAGTATTGAGCAGGGAATGACAATGAATATGGGCCTGCCTGGCAAGTCTTCAGTTTTTTGTTCCTTCCTTGCCTCTCAAAGCATTTAAACACAACTGGTAATGATGGTACTTAATGCTTCTTGTGAAGTTAGAGGGTAGCAAATCCAGTGATTTAATAATCTTTGTTTGAAACAAATCAAAGTGTCAAATAGTCTAGAAATACAAGCAATATAGGTAAATAATTTTAAGTGTCATGGACGTTGTTCTATAGCACATAACCAAAACAGTTCTTTTGAAGGATGCATCACTTAATCTGCAAGGGAATATCGCAGGATATTACAGAAATATTTTGACTGGGTTTGTATCTTAAACAGCACTTTTAGCTAAACAAATTAGGACTGATAAGCTTTACTTAGGAAAAAGGAGTGAGTGGTGACCTGAAACCTGGCTTACACAGACTAGCTGTCTTTGTAAAATCATGCTTGGAATTAGAGTCGTACACTCATCTTTCTCCAATCATTGCAGGAGAAATGGCATTTCATATCCTCTAGGTGGCAGAGGCTCTTTACCATTACTAATCCTTTTGGGAACAGCAGTGCATATCCATATTGCCTCTCCCTGTCTGAGAAGTGTTGGCATGATGTGCAGTTAGCACCCTTATCAGACAGCTATATTTGGAAATAATTCATGATTCACAATTCCCCAGATAGCCCAACTCTGGCTAAAACTTTGTTCCATGCTTGTTTGAAGAGATGCAGCAATAGCATGAAATGTATTGCTTTGAACAGGGAGCCAAACATTCAATTTCTCTATTCCTAATTAGTATTTGGAAAGGATTAATTCAGTTGCTTTGCCTCAGAATTTGATTAGAGAATGCTTTCCACAAACTCTATAACCTTCCAAAAGCATGCGTAATTCACCAGTTCCTGTGTTTTGACTTGTTTTCCTCACTAGGTTGGAATGAGACACTGCCTCAATGGGTCACCTCTACTTCCAGAACTACTGGTAGGTGATATAAACTCTTCTAGTGCCTAACTGGGAAACTTGTATTGGCAAAAGGATGAAAATCCCTTGTGTCAAATGCATGTGTGCGTGCTGATTTCGTTAATTACCTAGCATTGGCATTCCATGGGAGGGAGTGTAAGAAATGAGTTTGTGAGCAGTTAGCCTGAAGTGGCAGGCATTGCTGAATACATTAGTCAATAATGGTAGATGGGGGTTGGCTGAAGGCTGTGCAGCTTGGGCCAAAGTAAAGATAGTCTCTTTGACTGAAGATCAGCATGTTATCTGCTTAGGGATAAGCACAGGTTGTAGGAGGACATTGAGACAGCAGCAATGTAGCTAAATTTAACTGATTTACTGCCTCAGTCTAGGCATCAAAGCAAACAGTATAGTAGACTTAGGGCAGCAACATGTGACTACAAACGTCAAACACCACTTTTTTACCTCCAAAAGAAGTTTGTGTGCAAACCTGGAGTCTTGGTTCAGCCTATCACAGAGGCCGGCCACAAATTCAAAGCTGCATTCCAAACCCAACACCACCAAAGTTTGTTGATGTTTAGGTGTGGGAGGACAGGGGCTGGCTGAGGCCATCTCTAGTGTGACTGTTCGTGTGCCATTGGATTCCTGTGAGACACAGTGCAGGTGAGAGCTGGTCATCTGGAAAGCCTGTTGGCCTTCTGAGTGGTGGTTCTTGACTTGTTGTTATATTGAAACAGAAGCCTGTATTTTGATCCTAGGCTCCATAGCCTTCTGCCAGTAAACAGGGATTTTTTTACACAGAAATTTGCATGAAGTCTCATCTCCCACACAGTCACCCCACCTGCTTCAACTTGTTCAGTAACTAATAAAAGAGCAGCTGCCATGGCTACTGTAGCTATACAAACTCAGAGAAAATCTCTTCACATTTTAAGGAGTGCTGTGGCAGGTAATTAAACAACATTTTATTTCTTTAGAGAAGCCATATTTTGGAGCAGAAACATACCATACCTCTATGTGGGCTTTTGATTTACAAGTATATACTTTAAAAATAATTGCAATATAGGTCCAACTGCAAAGAAGTAGGAGAAAAAGCAGCATAGAACTCTGGGTGGAATCCTCACCAGCAAATCTAGTTATAATTAATCTAGTAATGGCAGTGCAAACCAGCATGTAGTTTTATATGAAATAGTACATGGTTCATAGGCGGTGCGCTTAGAGAACGTTTTCAATCCATTACAAGGCCTTCTCATTCACATGATTCTCACCAGCGTACCAAGAAAATATCTTCTTGCAACAGTAGTGGAGGTGTTTGCTGTTGCGGTCCAACACCGATATCATCCAAAAGATTCTGCAGACTTACTAAAGTGTTGAGCTTTTGTCTTGTTTCCTTTTAAAACTGTTGTTGTGTATATCTCTTGCAATTCTTTATGAATCTGAGTCTATTTTTACTATTCGACAGAGCTCCCCAGACACACACATTGATGTTTGTTTGGTTGGTTTTTTTAAATGCTGAATAAATTAAATCCTTTGTTTTTTGCATTCTTCTTCTCCTCCAGCTTTCCTCACCCCCACCACCTTCCATGAGATGCCTAAATTTAGTGGAGAAATGCCAGTTGGCTTTACCAGCAGATGAACTAAGTCCAAGGTAAGCATTAAAGATTTCTCCTCTCTCTAATTATTTCTTCTCCAGTCTAGGGAAGTGTCACCGGGATTTTATTTATGCCACTTGCTAAAAAATAAAAAAAAAAAATCAATCAAATTCTTGTATAGTCTATTGAAACATGACACTATAATCGCTTCTTAGACTTTTAGGGCCAGAAACCACTGTGAGCATCTAGTCTGATGTTCTGTATAGCTCTTTACCCAGTAATTCCTGCAGCAAGCCCATAAGTTTTGGTTGAGCTACATACAGCATGTCGCTTACTGGGACCATGGAAATCATGCAGGACAAATCATCCAGGCTCCTGTGTCTCAGTTATGAAACTTCTTGGGTGCTGTCACTGGGAAAGCTGTTGGCATTGTTAGGCGGGGGATGTTTGTTTTTGTTTTCTTACCCTAAAAGTGAACACATGAGAGCATGTCTACACTGCATTCCTGGGTCTGATTTGCAGCTCATGTAGATATACCCACACACAAGTGAGTACATAGCCAGGGAGTCAGACGGGCTTCTGCAGCCAGTACTGGACCCTGTACTGCAGCATCCTCTCTAGCTGTACAGCTAGCTAGTACAGTGACATCTGACGTGAACCACCATTCACACAGCCAGCTGTAAAGTAGAGGTACCCTTAGAATTTGCTGCGTCAGGCATCAGTTAACTCAGAAGTCTGAGAGTGAGAAGCTTGGTTGTGTCTGATCACACTCTAAATGAGATGCCTGGCTGGTTGGTTGGTTCTTACCATATTCCACAGTGGCTTTTTCTTTCTTGCATCTGATGAAGTGGGTTGTGACCTATGAAAGCTCATGCCTGAAGAAATGTGTTAGTCTTTAAGGTGCCACAGGACTTTCATTATTTTTGCTATATCCAGACTAACATGGCTACCCGTTACCTTTTTGCTTTAGTTAAAAACAGTGGAAGTCGGACATGACTTGGTTTATAATCTACCCTCTTGCCTTGTATAGGACTCCTGAAAACCATTTCCAGTTACCATGCTTCCCTTGTTTTTTATTTTTGTTCCTGCCTCCCTCAAACCATTTGTTTTAAAACTGTTTCCTAATGTCTAGCCTACAGTTCCCTTGCTTCAATTACCACTGCATGATATTTTAAAAAACAAATAAGGGCATGACCTTCCAAACACTGACTCATACGATTGTCATTACCCTGTCACATGCCCTGTTGACTTCATAGGTCTTATTACCATAAAGATTGCTTGTCAGAGAGGCTGTGCAGGATCAGGCCCCAATGCCCTTCCATTAAAGTCTTTACAGAGCATGATTTGGTTCTGTTCTCTCACTTTAAACACTGGACTTGCTGCTGCCCACCCCACAGACTATATACATTCTAGGCATGATCTTAGGATATGTCTGAGTCTTAGCCCAAAATCCAAGAGAGGTGGTAAAGGTGGCTGATCCCTCAGGTGGCCGGGAACTGAGGTGGTCCCTGTCATAATCTAGAGCAAGGATCTAACATACTTAAGTTTTAAAGGTCCCCGCCTGTCCATGACACATCCTGTGTGCCAGATCTGTAACTGATAGCATCCTCAGTTGCCTGTTTAGGGTAATTTTACATGGGCTTTGCACCACTCTTTGTCAGGCAGCATCTGGCCTTTTGCTCCCATCCTCAAATACATAATATAACCTTCA
This sequence comes from Pelusios castaneus, assembly GCA_007922175.1. NCBI lineage: Eukaryota > Metazoa > Chordata > Testudines > Pelomedusidae > Pelusios > Pelusios castaneus. Next base: position 26,114,539 of record ML685787.1, read on the forward strand.
ATTCATGCATCAGCTTTATTGTCCCTCTTTCTATTCCATTTTTATCTATCTCTGCTGAATGTTGGGGAGGGAAGCCAAAACTTCACAATATTTTAGGTGTTCGTATAGTAACGAATGTGAAATAACAATCATCAGATCTTTAGCAAATATAATTAAGGGGTGAAAAATGTTCCCTATAGGAATTTAGTTAGGCTCTTGGAAGGGTTAGCTAGTATGATTCAGCTCTGTGTTGTGTGTGTTGGGCCACTGTTACAAACACTGGAGGGCAGCAGAACAAATGCAGTTAAGGATTTAAGCAATGAACAATAGTAATGAGCTGGCGTCTGTATTACAGTAGCATCCACCCACAGTCAAGTCCATACAGTGACTTAGAAAAAAATCACATTCCAAAGCACCTTTTTCTGTAAAAAAATAAATTGTGATTCAGAATTGCTTTTCCAACCTGTAGCAAACCTTTAGAAAGAACTTAGAGCTTCCTCCTTCCTGCAAGAGAGTTAATTCAATTCACAACATCCTGGTTTCTTCCCCGATTTTTATAGGATTAACGGCAAAAATACAGTAGAAATAAGCACTTTGAGAATTATCTCAGATATGAACAATTAACAGAAAAGATATCTTTGCAATGAATGGTTATAGCACCAGCCAGATATGAGAAGAGTGAAAGTCGGTCTGTCACTGGGTACGTTATGCTAGGCTGTTTGCAAATGTAGGGAGATTTCAAAGATCTGTCCAGTCTCTTGTGCCACAGACGCACAATCACACATTCAGACATGCACACAGCCACAGTTCTTGTGCTCCTCGTGTGCAAGGATAGCTCCTGGCTAGCGCCGTCACTCAGCAGAGCCAAAGTGGAGAGGAAGGAGCAGTGCTGGGGCAAGGCCATGGCTCCATCGTACTCCCACCTCTCCAGCCACCACCACTGGGCTCCATAAGAATAGCACGTGCTTCTCCTTAGCAACACATTGCAGAGATGTTGCTCTAGCATCCCTTGCATTGGCAGTCCAGGAAGAATTCTCACACACTTTTTAATTTTAACTGTGTTTGTGTGCACGCGCACACACGTGCAGTATACTTTTAAAGCTGGATTCCTCTTGGCAGGCAGGCAGAGCCATCCAGTTTCCAGCTACTGGAAAACATCCTAAGCCAGCATTGCAATGAACCCATTAATATAAAAATTAGTACCCTATTACTATTAAATGTTGTCAACTGTGTGGGATGGTTTGTGAACTGCTTTATACATTCTAAAAAGCAATTCAATGTATTTAGGGACCATTTCCCTCCTTAAAAAGAAACAAGAGTCCATTGCATGATCTAAGCTAATTCCTTTCCAGCTGGAATAGACTGATTCTCACTAGCCATTTTCCAAAAGATTTTTTTTTCCACAGTAATTGTTTTGTTTCTTTAGGCGCAAGTAATACTCTTCATGGACCTAGGCTGGAGGACAGTGACTAAGTCAGTGAAATTAATTCATTGTACTTGCTCACTAGTTCTAATATTAAAATTTTAATATAATCTTCATCAGCAAAAAGAGCCCTGTGACTCAGTGGTGGTGGTGGTGGGAGGGTGCCACTGAGGGTTAAATCAGCCCTCTGACACTGGAGCCAAATTAAATGGGGAATAGAGCCAACTGAGTGAGCCTGTGGGAAATGGGAAATGAGGAGCAGGTGGCCCTATAAAATTCCATAGGAAGGCACTCAGGGCTGACTAGAGGCTCACGGAAGGAAGGAAGGAGTAATAATAGCCAGAAGAGGCCAGCTGGCAAGAGAGGCAGAAGGGGTCAGCTGGCAAAGGACATTTTAGTGGGAGGTGAGCTACCTTAGTCTGGTTGCTGAGCCTGAGTGGCTCTTGGCCAGAGATTGTACCTGTACATAGTGGGTGATGGGAAGAAAACGGGTAACTAAAGAGCATTTGTGGGAGCAGAAAGCTGCATCTGTGTGTAGTTCATGGGATAGGAAGCCCAGAGCCATAAGGGGTGAACATGGCACCCTTTACAGGCCAGAATCTGTGCTATGTGATTTGGTGTGCTAGTCTATATTTATCCCAGTGAAACTGATTGCAGTAAAATTTAGGGCAAATTTTGGCTCTAAAGTAGAGCTGTTGAGAGGATTGGTAGAAGATAAAGCTCAATGTAACTGGTTTGATTACAGTCCAAGTCAAAGTGATAAAGCAATGTGAGCTGTGGGCTGTTTTGACCTATGTAAAATAGCAGGAGTCTTAGTTGGTTCATAGTGGGTAGTTGTTCATAATTCAAGATGCCATCTTTGCAGATGCAGTAGTCTCAAGCATGGAAGGGATGGAGTCTATATTACCTTTTTCCAGTTTTGGAATGACTCTTCCAGAATGATACAGGCAAAGTAGTGTGGAAAAACTTGTACTGTTATTGTCTATGCTGTATGTATGTTATGAATAAATAAAGGAATGCAATATATTAAGGTTGCTGCGCTAGAACTTTCGTAAGAAATGAATTCACTGTGGAAAATATTAAGTATAAATTGTATAATTAGCATGTGCAACACAATATGTCATATATTGATGCATAGTACTGAATGTACATCCAGTACCATTTGTAAACCATGCCCCAAAATGGCCGGAGAGTGGGAGGAGCTATAACATAGCTGACCATTTATCATTTTCAATGGAAAATTGTTTGGCAATGTTCATTGTTTGGGCCAATTTAGACAGATGAAAGGGTTGACTAAGCAATGATTATGTATGTGCATAAATTTAAGATAAATTACTGGAAGCTTTCATGTTTTATCTATTAATGCTTCTATGACTTTGACTTAAAAGAAGGTAGAACTTTAGAAAGATCAGAAGAGACTCCCATCGGAATAACAATTTCCTTTCTGAACCTCACAAAGATTTGATACAGATACAACAGCCACATCTCTGCAACAGGGTTTTTAACAGCCAAAGGCAGAAGAGTCTTGAGTTTGTAAGAGCGATGTTTCTATCATTCATAATTTTCTTCCACAAGAGGCTTATTTCAAACAGCAGTAACTTACCAATGCCATTCTGAGGAGAACTAGTTAATAATTTCCTATTAGCAAAAAATGAATGGTGATGTGTGTTTTGAGTTCTTCAAATTCTAGAAAAGAGAGCTAAACTGTTTAAAAAAAAAAAAAAATCCTGTGATCTGTTTCCTTATTTTTGAGAGTCCTCCCCATCCCCCCCCCCCCCCCATAATATGCTTATAAACCAAGCAGAGTTGTCACGGGTCTTTCTTTTAATAGTAATAAGTTCCAGGGGGGTAGCCATGTTCGTCTGTATACTGGAAAAACAACGCATGGTGCATCTGACAAAGTGGGTTGCAGCCCATATAAAAGCATATGCCTGATGAGATTTGTTAGTCTTTAAGGTGCTACAGGACTTTTGTTGTTGGTTGTTGTTTTTTTTTTTTGTTTCTTTTAACAGTGTTTATCCAACGACTGTTTCATTGCTCAGGGAGTGAAATTTAGTTCAGAGCATTTCATCACTTTGGCCCCTCTGGAGTGTTGAGGGACAGTCTGGATACACCTTTCTCAAAGATAAAGTAGACTTGCACAGAATTCAGCCACTTCTAGGCATTCCCATCAGATATGAAGGAATAATGCTGCTGCTGCTTCTTCTACATTCCTTCCAGAGAGCATCTAAACAATCGATAGAATTTTTTTTAAGCAAGAGGAAAAGAAATAATGTATCAGTGGATCATCATCTTATCGCTGAGTTCCATTACATCAAGTACCTGAGCAAAAACTTACCTACCCATTCTTGAAAACTTAATGCCTAGGGAGCATATATGTGTAGTTCTAAAGTACTATTTATAGTGTCACTTCTCTCATCATAAACACCCTTTTGAAGTTAGAGGATGTCTTTCACAAGCATTGAATTCAGTCCCGTGTTTTGAGGCTGGCAGTGGGCTCCCCCACATGTTCCAAATTTGTATTTAACTTGAAATTCCGTTATAAATATAAAATGAGCAGATTGTTATTGGCAAATGCAGGTATCAAGTAGAATGAAACCGTACCTGTATAAATCAAAGTGGGGAAAACAGTTTGGGCATTTGGGAATGCATAAATTCATGCAGAAGTTTCCAGGGGGCCCAAGAGGTGACACCAAGTAGTAACTAGTCTTGCCAGAAATAAGCAGTTTCTTTTAAGGAATCCATAATTGAAAATTGTACTTTACTCTTACTAGTCTGTTAATATGTTTCCATAATTTTGTATTGCAGGACAATCCCACATTACAGACAAGTGAATGTTTCTACTGTATGGCATATGGGATATTTAAACATAGTTATTCTGGTGTATAATTTAGGACTAATAAACACTGTCGTAAACATACAGTTATGGGGCTTATTTTGTTACAGGTGGTTGCTTTATACGTGTTGGACATGGCTTGGTTCCATTCTTCAGCAGTGATTTCATTTAATTTTCATTTTGCTATTTCCCTGCTACCACTGAGGCAATATATTGGATAAGTGTCCCCTAGTAGTTTATAACATTTGCTAGTCAACTTAGAGGTCATGGAGCTGCACAGCATCATTTTCTCCAAGAATGAGAAGTGACTGGCTTTCCTTTTTTGGTAAGGATGCAGTGATGGGAAGGCAGTGCAAATTGCCCTGCTGGGGATGGAGTGCAACAATTCAGTATCTAGTGCTCCCTTCAGGGAAGATATGTAGAACCAAGAAGATAAGCTCTGTCTGGCTTATATCCATAGATGGAATTTGGGCTTGATAGGAGGGACTTTCAGGTCTGTGGGAGAGGGACGAGTGAATGATTAAAATGGTAATATACACTATGGTTTTGAGTCTACAGCTATAAGATTCAGTCCCTACCCCAAAGATCTTACCATCTAAAGAGCTGAGATTCACATGATTAAGTTTATGCATCTCAATAGTCCACTAATGAAGATGTGACAGAACAAGTGAAGAGTAAGGCACAAAGGTTACTCAGACAAGATCACCGACTGACCCTGTGCTGTACCCCTGTTGTTTCAGAACCTGGTACAAAGTAATCTCATTCTGTTCCCCAAAGGAAGCACTTCCTTGATCTGCTTCTCAAACTTCCTGCTATGATCTAATGAACAATAAAAAGCCATTTTCTGGTTGGCTGGCCGCTCTGCTAGGAACACCCCTGGCTGAGGAGTAGTAGGGCTGCAGCTGACACACCACAGACCAGTACTTCCCTTCACAAAGTACGAAAATAAAGTGTGTGCCCCATGAGAAGAAAGTGATTGCACATCACGAGAAGGGTTTAGTAGACAAGAACTGAAAAACCCAATCTCTGGTGAGAGAAGGAAGGTCAAAGAACTGTCAACTTAAACAGGCACAAAATGAACTATCGTGTGACATTTCTTTTTGCCTTCCCTCATGGCCATGTGGCTCTTTTCTCATTCTCAATGAGTGTCACAGCCTGACATCTACCCCCACAAATCAAAACCTGCATTAATAAATATCTTTGCAGCTTGCTACTTCCAGGCACAGGAAAGTCATTGATAATGGTTAATGGGTTCCATTTCAGTTACTTTGTCATTTCAGAGTGGTTAGCTGTATCCAGAACAGAAATGACAGCATAGTTCTGCTGTCTTAAAATGAAGAGAACTACAATGATAGTTGTTAACCCTGGAGAATCTGAGATATAGTGGAGAATGAAGAGGAGTGCTGACTGCTGAGACAGACAAAATATCTCCAGGGCAGGGGCAAGGAAGAGTATAGTCAGGAGCAACTCCTCTGCCTCCTTTTTAGAGCTGAGAAATGGATCCTTCCATTCCCGGCCTCAGGGGGCTGGGACTTGGATGTACCTTCTCCCCTGCACACTATTTGGGGATTGTAATCTTCTGATCATATGAACAGTCCCTCATCTCACTTCCAGGGGTTCTTGAACTTTTTTCTGTGCCCCCTTCCCCCACACTTTGAAAATATTTCAGGCTATGATGACCATCCCCAAAGAAGGGATGGTCCCCCATGCCACGCCAGCCACACCCCTATGCCATAGTACCATTACTTCTGCAGTATTGGTTAGGGGCAGCTCTGTCTTCAGAGCAGTGGGCCAGTAGCCGCTGCTCTCTGGCCACCATATCCAAATTGGTCTGGCTGTCAGCTAGGCACAGGGCTGACAGCATGTGTGGGGAGTGACAGCTCATGACTTGCTATAATAATCTCCTGACCCCTTGAGGGGTCCTAACCTCAGTTTGAGAACCCCTGCCTTACACTCAGTGGTGCAAGAGAGAGTTTGTTGGCTGCCCTTGCATAAGTGCCTAAGGAAAGGTAACAGGCTTCCTGTGCTTGCTTCTTCCTTGGAAATTTGCAAAAAAAAATGTGCCAGAATCTGGCTTTATGCATTGATGCTTACACTCATGGCAGCTACTTCCTACAGCTAATTATTTGCTCTCTTCATTTTTTTCCCCATTTTTTCCTGTGTTTTTGTAACTTCAAGGTTAATTTTGAATGGTACTGTATTACCAAAATGAATACCAGTTCCAGGTTCTAGGCATCCTTCACATCAATTTAAAATATATCAGTTTTGCTTTGTTACTGAAAGGTTCTGGGTTTTTAAATTTATTTTGTGTAAATATATTTGACACTAGCAAATGTATTTATCTCCTTCTTATAAACCTTTCTAATGCACCCTTTAAAGGGTTAAGGAATTCGAACAAACCATGGAGAGAGTTCTTTTCCCAATGATCTTTTGTAAGTTTGAATTAAATTTGGAAGAAGACAGAGTGTACAATCAACTATGATAGGGAAGGCATAAAATCTGCAATGTACTCTAACCTTTTGCATTAGCTTATGCTCTTCAGCACATAAATATTGCTTTTCTAATAGAGAGAACTGCAGTAACACCACACCTGTGCCACCTAATTAACTAAACCCGACCAAGCTGGATGTTAATTCAGTAAAATCCTCTTGGCTGGTAAGCAGCCAATTCACTCAGTTAAACAGCTATCCTGACAGAGAAGGAGATAGAAAAGACAGTAACCGAATACTAAATAGAGTAAAAATGCACTAGTAGAAATTTCATCTTTATTTGATTTTTTTTAAAATTTCTTACGGGTTTTTATTTGGAAACTTCATGAAAAAACTAGAGTTTAGCATTTCAAATCTATTTAATCTCTTCTTAAATATCCACTTAACGTGTCACTGACTGAATATACTCCTACTGAGCAGTTTCATTATCATTAAGTACAATTATGCTAAATGAACACACTGGGAGATGTCCTGATTAAGAATGTCCTGGTTTAGTAGCTTGTTCAGTATCTGCAACTCTTTGTTCCAGCTCTCACATTTGCACTTGGTCGGTATTTTACTTCCAAATGTTTTTAGTTGCTTGTTTTTAGTTTTCATCACATACGTTCCTGTTTACAAAGATGTGAAGGGTAAACCATAACCACACCAAAATGCAATAATGCTGTGGGATACCACCATACCTTACTGTAGGTCTGGTGCTTGATGTGACTATATTGCAAAATGACCCATTTGAGTATTAGATTATTATTATTTTAATCAATTATTAAGTTGCAATTAATTATTAAAGGAAAATGACTGTCTCCTTTTTTACTATGTATAAGGAAGGCATTTTTAAAAAGGAGTACAGATTGTTTCTGCTTCTCTTTTATATTTGAAATTCAGGTCTTGCCTATTGAGTATTTTCATAGGAGATTCTATGGACGAGATGAGAGCATTTATGGTTATGATATCAAACGTGTCAAAGTGAAATCTGAGCAACTGAAAAATTTTTAGTCAAATGGTATGACATGGCAGCTGCTTCTCATTGGTCAAGCAACCGCATTGCAAACGTGCATCCTACAGTGAAGTCATCACCGTAAACAATTCCTGTTAGTGGAATCTATCCTTGAAAGGGTGAGAGAGAGAGCCTAAGGTGTCTGGCCCTTCCAATGTTGTGTTTAAAAGGCTATTTGTGGGAGTTTCCCACCTTGCAACATATTCTAATAACATGTTCAGCAGTTCATAACTTCACATCCAATGGTAGTACGTGTAATCCAACAAGATATTCATGTTAAGCAGATCGAGACTTTTAAAATAATATCAAACAAGATGTACTTTGTACAGAACATATAATCACATGACATTGGTGAATATAGATTTTCTGGGGTGTTATCAAACACAGGGTATCACAAATGGTCAATCTATTTGCTATTGTTTTCTGAACACCCGTTTAATACAAAAGCCTAATACACAGTTTGGTGAAAAGATATCTTTGATAAAGATTCACTACCCTCTATCTATCTATTCTTTAATTTAAAGGCTGTGGGAGCTCTTATTCCAGTTCCTCCGTTCTTCAAAGATACCACCAACAAAATCAAGGAAGAACTGATACTCCTGTCTCTGGTTGTTCTACAGAACAAAGAATCTGTAAATATTCTATTTCCTAATGTGAAATTGTGCATGCTTTTGTTTAGAAGGGTATTTTTGGTAGCAGTGTATCTGTGGAGTTAAAAGCTAATATTCAGGGTGAAAAAATATGACATGTCATCATTAACAAGATACTAATTGGGTAACTTGGTGAGACTGAAAAGTAAGTTAGTCAGAATAATAGCTCGGAACCATCAAGACTCAAATCCAATGGCAAATACGCAAAGAACTGAGCACTCCCCTTTCCCATCAAATGCCTATGCTGGTTATATGCCATAGTAAGAGTCCCCTGAACAAGGAGGCTCCTCAGCTGGTTACTTATGCAGCCATAACGAGGTCAAGAATCCAGCCTCATATGTGTATGCTCTATTTTTTGTTAAAAATTTGTTCATGCTGTGACATTACAATGGTTAGATTCATTGAGTTTAAGACCAGAAGGACCATTAGATCATCTAGTCCGGGGGTTTTCAAACTTAAGGTCAGGACCCAGTACTGGGTCGCAGACCCCCTCAGACACTGGGTCGCAGCATCACCTGGCGCTGTCACCAAAAGACTGGAATGCATTGCTCAAAGATGTAATTGTTGGCTCGTGAGCATAACTGGTTTTTTTCAACTGGGTCCCGACAAAAAAATGTGAAAACCACTGATGTAGTCTGATCTCTTGTATATCACATGATTAAATTTTACCCAGTTATGCCTCTGAGTCCAATACCTGTTGAGCATAAAACTTGTGTTTGGCTAAACCATTTTTTCTAAAGAGGCACGTAGCCTTCATTCGAAGAAATCAAGAGATAGAGAATCCATCACTTCTTTGAAAGTGTGATCCAAAGGTTAGTCCCCCTCACTGTAAAAAATGTGTACCTTATTTCTAATTTGAATTTGTTTAGCTGCAGCTTCTAGACACTGGTTCTTGCAATACCTTTTTCCATGAGATTAATGAGCCCTTTAATACCTGGTATTTACTCCCTGAGATGTTACTTATACACTATAATTGATTCACCCCTCATTCTTCTTTTTGATGAACTAAATAGATTGAGCTCTGTAAGTCTCTCACTGAAAGACATTTTCTCCAGCCTTCAACCAATTTTTGTTTCATATCTGCACCCTGTCCAATTTTTTAACAGCTGTTTAAAAATGTGGATAACAGACCTGTATGTGGTAATCCAATACTAGTTACATCAATGCTCTAAATGGGAGAAAAAGCATGTGCCTATTCCTACTTCCCTGTTTATACACCCAAGGATTGCTTTATATCTGTTTTTCCTAGCATTGCACTGGGCACTTATGTTCTTGCTATTATTTTTTTTACATTATTATACCAGGTCATTTACAGAATTGCTCATTTCCACGATACAATCTTTCTCCCCTCCTGCCCAACCCTTTCTGTAGGCATGGCCTGCATTCCTTGTCCCTAGATATGTAACGTTGCATTTGGCTGTATTGAAATGCATTTTGTTTGACTGAGACCACTTTACCAACCAATCCAGAGCACTCTCTATGATTGCCCTGTCCTCATCATTATTTATCATCCCACCAATCTTTCTGTCATCCATAAATGTTAGCAGCAGTGATTTTATATTTACTTCCAGATAACTGAAAAAAAAAAAATTTCCCTGACAACCTGTCAATAGCCAAATAGGCATATAAGGTGAAGGGAGCATAATATGAAATTTACTTCCCAGGAGAAGTTTTCACACACTAGCAGTTCTTGCAAGAGAGAACATTGTACTGTTTTGTTTTTGTTTTTGTGTTTGTTTTTGTTTTTTCTTGTAAACATTTAAAACTGAGTTTGACCCATATTGCTTTGGCTACGGCTCTTTACCTAAAATAGATGTGGGTCTGCTTATCCTGAGACTTGGCAAACATCTTAAGTTTTTGTATGATTTGTCTTCTTCCTGGATGGAAATGGCTGCGTCTCCTGCTTCCTGTGAGCTCTGTGCTCAAGAATGAAGTTTGCAGTACAAAGCCTGTGCGGGTCCTTGGGGGTAGGATTTAGTGTTGGACAAGGAGCCTTCAGAGCTGTATCGGCCATATCTGCTTATACAGCGCTGCAGTGGTGTAGGTGTACCGATACAGCTGCGCTGCCACAACATAACAGATGAAGACGCTCTGTGGCAGTAGCAGAAAGCTCTCCCATTAGCATTAAAAAAACACCTGCATGAATGGCAGAAGTTAGATTAGCTGGAGAAGATCTCCCACTGACAGAGCACTGTGCCTGTGAGCGCTTGTGACGGTGTATTGTATGTCACCCAGGGAGTGAAATATTCACAGCAGCGCTGGCTGTCATGTAGACATATAGCCTTAGTTTCTAATTACCCGGAGACATCAAGGCTGACATAATCATTGTTTAGGCCACATCTTGGGAGGAGAGAGGGATAATTTAAAGTAATGATTGCGAGCAGCTTGGCCCTGAAAATAGAACTCCTTTTCTCTTTGATAGCCCAGACAATTGTATCACATTTAGGGATTGTCCCTGCAGTTATTAGACAAAACACATATTGATTTCAAAGCTGTGCAGTACATACGATCACCTTGACTGTACTGCCAGCCGGTCAACAATTTCAGGTAACCATTCCTTTGGTAATGGAGGGAATTTTGAGGTGTAATTAATAGACATTAGAAAACAGGAACCATTTGGGGTAAGAGGAAGTTTTAGTTGATTTTCTGAAACCAAGGTTACTCTGTATGGACATCTCTTTATCTCAGGCTCACAAGGCTAGAAATGAAGCTAATTTTAAAATTATTTTCCAGATCTTGCAGTATGCCTCTTAACTGTCATTCATTACTAATCATTTGATTGTTTCTCATTTCATTTCCAGAAAGCCATGTTCACAGCATATTCTCTTGCTTAGGCATTCAAAGGGAGAGAAGATAGGATAAGAGCTATGTCTTATCACCTACAGCTACCCAGACACTGGGGACTTCATATGACAAGTCATCACTTATACTGACGGAAGAAATGTTTTAATTTTAGTAGTATTGTGGGGTGGTGGTTATTGAGTTTTTGTTTGTTTTTCTTCCCAAAATAATTTTGAAGTGTTTCAGTATGGATTATTAACGACATAGAAAAAGCTTTTGGAGACAACTCTGCAATCACCAGCATTCCATACTCTTTTTATTTATTAGATTGTAATGTTTCCTAAGAGCCAGTATACACACAAACTTTCACTGAAATATCTAGATCAATTGTAACTGATACCTCTTGTTTTGATGGCACCCTGTGAGTGGACATTCTTATTTTGGTGTAAGAGTGCCTAAACTGATTTAGCTTATATTGATGGTTTAGTGATTTCAGCTAAATTGAAGTAGGACGCTTTAATTCTGAAATCCATAGGCTTCCATGAAAGCAAAAAAATGCATTAGTTACAACTGATTGAGGCTACGTCTACTCTAACATTTGCGCAGGCATAATTTATGTCACCCAGGTGTGTGAATAAGTCAACTCCCCCAGTTACCCAAGCGCTGTTGTAGACAGTACTGTATCCCTGTGAGAGTTGCACCACTGTAAGTCCTCAAGTAACCATAGCATTCGTTATTTTGGCGCAAGTTTATATATGAATGAGGCTAAAAATTTCTCCAGCTGTATAAGAATATTTGGCCTAACTGCACCATACAAAACTTCAAAATGATTTTTTATTTTATTTTAACTTGTTTTATAGACTGGCATTTTCCCTCTCAGTGCAGACTTTTCATTTTGTTTTTCAATTTGTGAATACATTGTTGAGAGACTAATATCATCAGCTTGAGCCAGGCTTGGCCCAGGAAGGTGGTGTACAGATTTCCACACAGCGATAATGCAGCATGCATTTCCTTTTGTAGTAAGAAAGGGCAGAGAAGACAAAGATTCTCAACAATCTAGCCCTAAACTGTGCCGAAGCAAGTGAACATCCAGTCATCAGGAAAAAAACAATCTAGTAACCATCAAGTGCCCATTTTAAGATTGCTAAATACTGGATAGACTTGTTTGATATAAATATGGCAGCTTCTAGAGAAGGAGCCAGTGAGGCCCAGTCTTGGAGCAAGCAATCTGAAATGAAGTCATCTATGTCATTATTTCTAAATCGTCCCTAGAAGCTTAGAAATTCAGAGGAGCTAGAGTATTGATAGCAAAGTTCCATGTAAAGCTATTTGGCTGCAGCATAAAGATGCTTTTGACAGGGCTATGCCAGTGTCCCCTACACCATCCTCAGAACCTCAGGCAGCAGATTATCTTCAGGAGGAGGACAACTAGATTAATGAATGTTGATGCATGAAATGGGCTCAGAACATAGTCCCTGGATGTATGTACAAGATGAGAACAATGCACCCACACCACAAACATCTACTGTGACAGTGTGTACCCTTATGTTCACCCCTTTTATAAGACTATGATAAATTTCATATGAAGTATGCCTTGTTAAGTGTCACGTGAAAACTCATAATTTACTGATCTTTATAGTCCTGGTAAAATATGTGTGGCAACATTGTATGTAAAGTTATAGGATTCTACTTACGATATTATTTAAAATGTTCTGAATCAGGGAAGAGACACAAACCAGTTCCCCAGAGAGAAAGATTAGCCGATGTCTCAGCCAGGTTCAACAAAACAATTGGACCATCACTTGGTTAAGCAGACATTCTTTGGCAGGAAAGAGGATGTGGGCAAAAATCTACATCTTGATAAAGAAATGGCTAAGTATTCCAAAACTGTTCCCATCCACACAGATTCCTGAACTTCAGCTGGAGATGATTCACAAAGAAGAGAAAGGACTATAAAAGGAGAGAGGAGACACCCCAAATTATTCCTCCTTCTCTCTACCTACAACATCCACAATATCTGAAGAAGAAAGGAAACAGCTTTGAACTAGATCTGGACTGGAAGATTCATCCAGTAAGATTGTACTGATAAGAGAGACCTTTGCTTTTCATTCACTCTAATTTAAGTTAGGCATTATTGCAATTTGCTTCATTACTACATCATTAATAAAAGCATGGACTTTTCATGGGCTTGTATTATCTAGGAAGGAGCTGGCCTGTACAACACATACTTTTCTAGAGGAAAGTCTGGGACGGAGAATTTGTCAATGTTGCTCTGCAGTGTAATTCAGGAGTGGCTAGCTAAAGCACTCATAAAATATAATTGGGTGTGATTTACATGTTGAAGGCTGTGTGGGAGAAGACCAGAAGTGGTAACACTCACAGCAAAGCAGTGCGAAAGGCACCCCAGATTGCAGAACTAAAGGAACACAACTGTTCATTAGTCCAGATTGTACTGGGTAATATCACACCTATACAGGCAAAATACAAGAAATGGCCATTTCAGTTTTGTCTAAAAGTCAGCACCTTTGGATTTTGTTAGCTCAGAAGGAAAAGCAAATTCCAGAACAATGACCCTTTACTAACAACACTGATCTCCAGCTCCTTAGACATTCATATCTAAAGACTGTATTCAAGAGCACTATAATTGACCTTGATTGTAATGTCAGGTGTGACTCCCTGCACTTCCATGCTCACCCTTATAGTGTAATTGTGTATTGGTTAATGAAAAGTATGTCACATTAGAGGCCTTTAGAATGCTCATGATGCACTGATCATTATTGTTGTAGTAGAATGTTTGGTTGCAATTTTAGGTGGATTGTTGTGAGGCTTCACTATGTAATAGTCTCAAAGAGGTGTCCTTATGGCTTGAAATGTGATCAGACAAAACTCTTGAGGAGCAATGGGCAATGCACAGTGCATCAAGGTGTTCATAGGACAAACCTAGCTCAGCCTTCTAGGAACAAAGGATTGGCCTGGGCATTAACAGAGGATCAACTGGACTCTCAAGAGAGTTATTTCCTTTCCCTTGGTCAGTTTGAAACCCTCAGGAGGTAATACTCATTGGCTTAGCACATGGACGAGTCCATATAACAACATTGTTTATCACCTAACCCTAAAGGGGAGGGGGAGTCCCAGAGGGAAGAAAGAACATTATAAAAAGGGGAGACATTTGGGAGACATGTTTTCTATCTTCAACCTCCATCTACTAATATCACCAAGCAACTAAATTGCTGGCCAAAAGGGAGAGCCTGACTGAAGAAAAACCAGCTAGCTTGTGGTAAAAATTACCTAAGTTTATAAGGGAGCTAAAAGTGTTTAAGCTTAATTTAGAAAGCATTTTGCTTTTATTTCTTTTAAGCAAATCTAACTTGTTATTCTATGACTTATAATCACTTCAAATGCTTCTGAAATTAATACATTTTTTTGTTTGACCTAAAGCAGTGCATTGGGTTTGAAGTGTGAGGAGATGCCAGTTGAAATAACAAGACTGATGCATATCAGTTTCTTTGTTAAATTGATGAACTTATATGATCTTACATTTATCAGTGGATATTACTGAATATTGTAAGATAGAAGTGTCTAGGGTTGCATCTGGGATGCGGTATTGGCTTGGGTCATTCTGTTACATAATCCAAAGATCCAAAGGGGTAGCCGTGTTAGTCTAGGTCAGCAAAACAAACAAGAAGTCCTGTGGCACTTTTAAAGACTATCTAATTTATTTATCTCATGAGCTTTCATGGGAGAAAATCCCACTTAGTCAGACGCTTTGAAGTGGGATTTTCTCCCACGAAAGCTCATGCGATAAATAAATCTGTTAGTTTTTAAAAGTGCCACAGGACTCCTTGTTTGTAATCCAAAGAGTGGCTGTTTAAAGGTAAAAACAATGAAAGTCCTGTGGCACCTTAAAGACTAACAAATTCCTTTGGGCATAAGCTTTCATGCGCTGCAATCCACTTCATCAGATGCCTGGTTAGAGGTACTCAGGCTGCGTCTACACTTGTAAATTAAGTCAACTTAAGCTTGCTTAAGTCGACTTAATTTACCTGTGTCTACACTACAGTTTCCTAAAGTCGACTTAAGCAGCTTGCTTAAGTCGACTTAAGGAAAATAAAGTCGACTTAATGAAAATTAAGTCGACTTTATTAAACCACCTTTTCATTAGACTTAAGGCTTAATTTGACTTTTTAAAGTCGAATTAAGCCAGTGTAGCCCTGGGGTAGCCCTAAGTTGATTTAGGGCTACCCCAGGACTACACCAATGCCCTCCCTGCTGGGGGGGGGGGGGGGCACAAGAGGAAGCTGGCATGCCTCCCAAAGGGCAGGGCAGAGCCCTGTGTGATGCTGTCTGCATTTAGGGAAGCATTTATGATATTATTTTCTGTTCATATATCATAAATGCTATAATCCATAGGAACTATGTCATGTTTGGTATCAATAGAAAGGTAGTAATTTGCTGGGAATGATTATATAGTTTATGTCTAGGAATTGTATTTGGATTAGAAGTTAGTTTAGTTAGGAATTTGGTGTTATATCTACTCTTTAACTTATGTGATTTTATTGAAATGCCTGAGACGGGCGGCTGTGTAAAACCATTGTGTCCTTAATGTTAAGGAATGTGCCAGCTACAATGGTCCCAGGGAGTAACCTGATGAGCCATTAAGGACATAAGGAATACAACCTAGAAGTCGACCTAGGCGTCCAGTGTGGATGCTCTAGGTTGACTTTGTAAGTTCCCCCTTAAGTCGACTTTAATTTTAAGTGTAGACACACTAAGCCAACTTAGTTAAAGTTGATTTAAAATTACAAGTGTAGACATAGCCTTAGATGGGAGCAGCTTACATGTTAAAGGTTGAGCATCAATAGCTCAGGAGTGGGGGAGTTCTCACAGCAGGACAGACTAAAATAGGCTCCCGAAGAGGGGAACTGGGGTGACGCAGCAATACACCAGTTAAATTGCAGCAGGTGAGAATAGTCACACCAGGAAGAGAGAGGAGTTTCTCAGATAACCAGAATGCAAATCACATACCACACAAAGAGGTGCATTTTTGTTAGCAAATAATTGCTGCTTAGAAAAGCAATCATTTATGCTAACTTTACTGTATTAAGCAGCATTGTTTTTCCAAGGAATCATACCTTGGAAAATTTGGATTTTGCCTGATTTCTCCTACATTTCCACAGGCCACACCCTTATTTGTGCTTCTTTGAGATGCTTGAGTTGGAGTATTTTATTGCTGTAAGTTAGTATGACATCCTACCAAGTAGGATGCTTCTGCTCAAAAGTTGAAGACAGGTTTTATAATATGTTGCCACAGTTTTTAAATGCTATTCATGGGCGCATGTGCCCCAAACTCCTGACTTACAATAGCCATTCTATTCCAATTCTGGGATTTTTCTGAACAGGCACAGTCAGCTGTGTCTAAGTATATGGTCATTTTCTCTGACATGCACGCATGGGGAGTTGTGTAAGACCAGTCGGCTCCCTTCTGCTCGGGACTTCTCAGGTCCTGGGCAGAAGGGAACCCTTCTAGCTGGGACCGCTTGGGTCCCGGGGAGAACTTCCCCGGGACCCGAGTGATCCCGGCCAGGAGAAAGAGTGGGAGATCCGCGCTCCAACTGCCGAGCAACCGGCAGCTGGAGCGCAGGGTTCCTTCTCCCTGGGCCCGCGCTCCAGCTGCTCAGCAGCTGGAGCATGGGCCCGGGGAGAAGGAAGCCCTGCGCTTCAGCTGCCAGCTGCTCGGCAGCTGGAGGGCAGATCCCGGGGAGAAGGAAGTGCGGGGCTTCCTTCTTGCTGGGACCTGAGTGGTCCCGGCAAGAAAGGAGCCCCGCGGTCCCTCCTTCTTGCCGGGACCTGAGTGGTCCTGGCGAGAAGGGAGCCCCACGGTCCCTTCTTGCGGGGATCTGAGTGGTCCCGGTGAGAAGGAAGATCCCTTCCCCCATGCCCTAAGTCAACTAAGTCGACATAAGTCATCCACACAGCTTAAGTTGACTTAAAAAGTTGACGTAAGCTTCAAAGTCGACTTTATACGAGGTTTTATAAAGTCGACTTTGAATTTCCTTAAGTGGACTTAAGCAACAGCTTAAGTCCACTTAAGGAAATGCCAGTGTGGATGCAGAGTAAATTAAGTCGACTTAAGCATGCTTAAATCGACTTAATTTACTAGTGTAGACGCACCCAATATGAGTAACGATATCAGAATCTGATCCTGAGCCATGGAAGTATTCTTTAGTTCTCATTTACTTCTCTCACTTATTTCTGATTAAAAGCCCCTGGCTAACAAAATAATATCTAATCTGTTTAAAGACCAGCCTGGATGATTACTGCATCCTAGTTAATATTTCATGATATGTGTGACCTTTGAGTTGTTTTTGTCAGCCTCTTTTTCCAGCACTAATAAATAGCTAATAAAGCTCTGAGAGGATCTTTCCATCCATATATTGAACCCAGTTTGTACATCCTCCTGTCTGTTCCGTACTTCTGTTGTCTAAACAATGTTTAATATTTCTCTTTGTAAACTAGAAATCTAAAGTTTAAATGGGTTCAGAAAAAGCCAGGTGCTTCTCAGGTGAGGATTGGAGCTTTAACATTAATGCTTCATCCTGCCATCATTTAAATCAGAGGACATTTTGCTTAAAAGGGAGGCGGATAAGCCCCTCAGTGCAGGAATTTTGATAACCATTAATCCTTATAAATAGCCTATCTGTTCTCTTGGGGCCAGATCCTCAGCTGAAGCCATCCAGTTCTATTGCCATTGGAAATGCACATCAGAAGTGGTAATCTCTAGAATTTTGTTACCGTGTCTGAAACAAAGACTGAATATGAAATCCTGACTCCATGGAAGTCGATTAGAGACTTGCTCTTGACTTCAGAATCATAGCTTTGAAAATGATGACCATGCGTCCTTGTTTCAGCAAGAAAGTCATGGTATTTTCTGTGAGTTTTCCAGTATCTTAGGAACTTCTGTTTTTCATTTAATCAGTTGAAATTATTGGACTGTATGGGGGGTAAAGGGGGAAGAGAGAGAATGCATCTTGGTTCCATGCAGAACATGGGGCTTTCACAACTGCCCTCCATCTTTGCCTGTCTTCTACTGCAATTTTATCATCTTCTCATGTCATTTCAATGGCTTTCATTTCTGCTTTTAGTGTGCATTTACACACACGGCACAAAGACACACACACACACACACACACAAATAAATTTGTTCGGACCTATTGCTATATAGAGTAGAATTTGCTCTGTGTTTTCCAGAAACAAGCAGACCACTGTAAAGAGTGTTTAGTGCAATGAATGATGTTTGGAGCACAGAGAAAAGTTCAATGAGTATAAACTCTATCAAAGCTGTTCTTTAGCCCAAAGGGAGCACTAATGACTCTTGTTCAGTGTTTAATGATAGATTTATTCAGAACATTAAGGCACTAAAATAAATGTTCCACACTGAGAAATATGCACATCATTGTTTGAGTGAGAAGCCGGAAGCAGTGATACCAACACACCTTACCTAATGTGTTCTTTTGTCTGCATATGTCATGACCGTAACAATGGTGCCACAAAAGTGACTCACTATTTGAGATTGAATATATAACGATCCCAGGAAATGGTACTGTGTTATGGGATGGTGCTATGTTATGGTATAACCATTGGAGGAGGATTTTTTATTTTTTTTGCTATTTATGGGTATAGTGTATTTCTAGACACTGGTTCATTGCTAAAGAAGTTTACATCCGACTGATAGTTGAATTTTGCCAGAATGACTTCAATGGACAAAAAATCTTTCTGGTATAAGAAATGTAAGTTATTGCTGTAAAAGGATAACATATGGTTCCATTTTTCAAGCCCATTAGCACATCAACAATCAGCACAATCTATTCTTAAATGTTCAGAGGTCATTCTTCTTAGTGTTACAGTGTATTCATTACATTTCTATAGCACAGGTAAGAATTTATTTACCCTACCTGTATCAGAATACACTGCAGGTTTTATAAGCCACCTGGGCTAGTCTGTTTCCTGATCTTTGTGGGAAAGTTGCAAGGTACTATTCTGCCAGGGAGGTGGGAAGACATGGGGGGGAAATGAGAATCCATATAGGGATTCTCTCTACTGACTCTATGCTAAGGAAATGTTACTCAAACTACTTTAACTAGTGGGGCTGAGACCATGACACTTTCACCATTACCAATTTGTTTTTAAAATACCTACAGGCTACCCATGACCATAAAAATGTGTTGTGTAAACTGTCATGTTGTCTGGAGTGGCTGATGACCGTGAATGCCAACCTCAGGGCAAACTGTCAATAAGCCGGACAGACACGCCAGACAGATTATATGTTCTGCAATTAGATTTCATCAACCCAGTAACAATTGTGAATTCCTAAATCATGATAACAGTGTTACTATAGAGTCACAGACAGTCCCCTTAGGCATTCCTGTTGAGCCTGCCACCCAGGCAAACTGGACTTAATGATGGATGGTTGCTAAGTGCCAAAGATCACAAAATATTTAAGTTACTTCCAGTCAGGCATGGTACTAAGAGAGGCTATGGGGATGATTGCCACCTCAACATTTGCTGTAACCACCCCATAGCAACTGCCGCTCTCCAGCCACCCAGCTCTGAAGGCAGAGTAGAGAAAGCAGCAGCAGCTGAATAGGCACCCAGCTCCAGCAGCAGCAGAGAAGTAAGCCTGGGTGGGAGAATGCGGAGCCCAAGAGGAACCTCTGGCTCATGTCCCTGCCCACCAGGGTGCACCACTCAGAGCAGGAGGAGGGTCTGTGGTTTCCCACAGAGGTCCAGACTGACTGTTCCACCTGTGACTCCCGGGTCCCAGTCCTCATGGCTGCTGCTCCCCGCGGGCTCTGCCAGCCCCAGAGCTGGATCCCCCTGCCAAAGCAGATCTTACCGGCTGTGAGTAGCGAGCTCCCCACACTGCCCAGATCTGACTCCCAGCCTCCAACTTGGCCGGGGAGTGAGGCCACAGAGAGGGGTAGGACCTCAAGATGCAGGGAGTGCAGCCCTCCAGTTTTCTTTCTGGCACACCTGAGCCAGGGAATAGGTAGGCACCACCCCTACGCTCAATCCCCCAGGAGCAGTCACTTACCCCAGACAATTCTTACCTTAGATCTGACACCAAAGACAATGCTTAGACATAGTTTATTATCTACAGGATTTATTAATTAAGCCAAGAAATGAGAGTTCTTACAAGGTTAAAGCAGGCACACCTCTATACATAAATGAGTTACAGTTGCAGTCTATGGTTTCAAAAAGTGAGTGTTGTAGCAATCTGTCAACTCTGAATGTCTTTTAAGGCTAACCAGGTTGACCCCTGGGGACCTCTGCTTCTGTTTCGTAGCTCTGGACCTGTGAGAGACCAAACAGCAAAAAAAAAAGGTGAAAAGTTTTCTTGTCAGTTATTTTTATTTCCTTCTTCTAGAATTCAAGCTAATGGGACAAAGCCATTTTGCACATAGCCTCTTCATGGATGTAAGGGGGCAATTAATGAAGTCTTTGTACTGTGATGTCCCACAGTGGCCCATTTAGTTTGTTCAGCCTTCCAGATGGGCAGGAGATGATTCTTCCTGACTGGGTTCACAGTTTCAAAGCAAACATTTTTACTGTTACAAAGCAAAAACTTAAATGTTACCTCATAACACGTGATAAAGAAAGTAAAAGTGAGATCGGTGCAAGCAGCCATTTACTAGCATTTTGAAAGGTCTAAATGTATACTCATCCAATACCCATGTTAACCATCGCGACACACAGGCAAAACAGACAGGTTTCCAGCAATGAATTTGTCAGCACTCTGCTGAGGCCTAAAGCCTGGGCACCTGATCTACTGGTATCACAGACATGGTGTTGTGGGGCCTAAAGACAGAATTGTGCTTGCTCTTGCTCTTTTCAGCATTAGCTATATTGACTCCATTTTACTATTTTGTATAACCTTTAGCTGTTAGGCCCCTTGAAGATTATCTTTTACTATATATCCTTAGCTACCAAACCCCCAGGTGGGGTGCTTGTTCTGCTAAAGATATAAGTGATGTGCTGCTATCTAGGCATAGCAAGTGACCACACATAACAGAAAGTGTCTGCAGTCAGATTAACATCTGGACCTGTCAAGGATGAGTGTGACCATGACGTCAAATACGCTGTAACCAAGAGTATAACTACACTGTTTTTTCTGCTTGTTCTTGTTGCCCTTGTTCCCCTCGGGGGGGCAGGAGCAGCCCCACGGCCGTGGTCAATAAAGAGCTCTTTTCTCTCCTTCAGTCTCGTTGGTCAGTTTGTAGGGAACGACATTTCTGGTGGCAGCGGTGGGATCGGAGGGTCCGTGGACTCGTCGAGGAATCGCCCGAGGCGCCATCTCTCGCTTTACGAGAACAGCGGGCACTTACTGGCGGGCCCACTGACCTACCAATCCCGAACCCGAGACTGAACGAGACAGGTGTGGTGCACGGGGGAGTGCACTAGGAGTGGTTCGAGGGAGGACCACAGGGGACAGGTGTGGTGCACAAGAGAGTGCACCAGGAGTGGTTCGAGGGAGGACCACAGGAGACAGGTGTGGTGCACGAGGGAGTGCACCAGGAGTGGTTCGAGGGAGGACCACAGGGAAGACCGAGGCCTCGGCAGGTAGGCAGCCCAGTAGGAGGCTGCCAGGAACTCCGGGACGGCCCGGGATGCCGTTGACCGTATCTCGCAGAGTAGATAAGTATGGTTCTGTGTGTGTGACCTCTCTTGGTCTAAGTTCCTTGCCAAGTGTCCGGTTGCCTGACCAGCGATCCTTATGATTGCTGCCGTGTGTGAAACTCTCCCTCGGGAGGGGATCGGCACAAAAACTCAGGCCGTGTAAAACTTCCTCCTTTAAAGGCAAGGTCTCTCTTTCTCTAACAAGTTTCTGTAAGCCTACATGTCTGTCAGCCGCACCAACTATCTCTGCGAGGGGAAACCCTGCGACCGGAGATTAGTTGAAAGCAAGGGATGGTGTGTTGTGCTTCTTTTCCTTCTCCCATTCCCTTCTAACACATTAGCCACTACAGCAACTTACACACTACATTGCACCCCTATAAGAAGTTGGAAAATAGGATAAAAGGGGTTTAAGTTTCTTTTCCTCCAGAGGTTAATGAATCTCACTGACCTAGCCTGGTTTGGGGTAGGGACAGTACTAGGAGTCATTGCAGCTCTGGTGATTGATGAGAGTCCGTTTCCTGTCTTACTGTCTTTAGTGTTGACAACTCTTAGTCCCGGACTAAATGCAGGCATAGGACTAAAAATTATTGTAGTTTTTTTTTTTTAATCTATTTCTGGCAGTTGGATAATTCTGTTTCTTGTCAACCTCATGAATAAGTTCTACGGTAGGCTGGTACCAGGGATTTGTTTCTGGAATAGGTGCTGGTATAGGACTGGGAGTTATTGTAGCCTTGGTATTTTATTTTTTGTTAATAGGGCTGGCAATTAGTATTTGTAAAATCTTTAAAAAATAGAGGTCTAACCGGTTTTGGTTTTGGGTAATAAACAATAAAAAAAAATCCTAAACCATAAGTCAAAACCAAAGCACGCTAAAAAGGGTCCCAAAGGGAGCCCCTGTCAAACAAATGTTTGATAAATGGGGCCCCAAAGCCGTGCAAAATTTGGAACAGTGGCACACATTAACTAAAGGAGATCTCAAGTTACAATTTCCCCTGTTAGGAACCTTTAAAAACTCCCAACTGAAGTACTTAAAAGAAAAACTAAACTCCCTTGAAAAAAAAAAAAAAAAACAATCCCTCTAAACTCAGAGCAGGATTTAAACTCTGGCAGGCAGGAACAGATAAATGCCACAAGGAATCTATAATTAGCAGTTTAAAAGATACAAACCTTAAATTAACTCAACAATTAAATAGCGAAAAGAAACTTCCAAATTCCCTCCCTTCCCTGTATCCTCTGCTTCCCAAGCAGACACCCAAAAAGACTCAAAAGGATCCTGTTTCCGAAAACCCTGAGGACATTTTGGACTCCTGTCTGTATAATCCTCCACCGCCCTATGTTCCGTCTGCACCCCACCAAGATGCCTCTATGACCGAATCCCCTTCCAATTCCAGCTTCCCAGACTCGCCAATTTCAGAAGCACCCCCTCCAGTCACCCAAGCCCCCCGGTGCATCATTGGACACCTGAGTCCCTCTGGACCCGTGGGGAGAGGCTTCGTGCAACTAATCAAGGACTCCGAAAGCAGTCCCACTCCCAATCAATACCCTCTTCCACTACTCCAGGGGTTATGGCCCCCCTTCGTCAGGTTCCCGCAGGAGCCAAAGGCACCCTAGTTAGTGTCCATGTCCCTTGGTCCCTAAGTGATCTCCGTAATATGGCTCAGACTTTTCCCTCTATTTCTAAAAACAGCCCCAGGTTTAAAAGGGAGCTGCAGATCATTTTCGACACCTATAACCCCACTTGGGCTAATGTTAATCAGCTTCTCAACATTATCTTATCTCCGACCCAGCGTGAGCGTTTGGTAAAAGCTGCTAACTGGCCCTCGCAGCCGCCCCTTACTCAAAACACCAGCCAGGAAGACATAATGCAGGTCTCTACACTTTGTAAAAACATTTTAAATGCTGTCAAAAGCAAATGGCCCCACCAAAAAAAAAAAGGAAAAGAAGACTGGATAAAAATTAGTCAGTGCAAACAGAAGGAAGGAGAAGATCCCAAAGACTATTACGAGAGACTGTTGAAAGAATTTAAAAAGCATTCTGGGGCTGAAGATCCCTTAACCCAAATAAGACCTGCCTTTACTAATGCTTTCCTAAATGGACTATTCCCCGAAATTCAAGCAAAAGTTAAAACCACTCTTCTAGACTGGGAGATTCAAGCTCCAGATCAACTCTTAAGTCATGCTTCTCACCGCCATCGTCAAATGCAACTTGGGGTTCGCAAGAAGCAAACCCAGCTCATGGCCCTACAATTACAAGCTCTGGGTGGGCCAGGCAACCGGCCAAATTTGCCACTAGGCCGAGGCCGAGGCAGGGGACAAGACCCCTTTGCCTCTAGATGCCCACAAAATGAGGGATGTTTTATTTGTGGTGCATCTGATCATTGGAAAATCGACTGCCCTCAAAAACAGACTCCACTTGCTGTAAATACTTCCAAGATACACACTGACTGAGCGTGCCCCGGGGAATCTGATAAGCCTTCCTCACACCCCTCAAAACCCCCCCCCTCACAAGGAAGCCCTAAAAGGAATCAGAACCCGATATTGCCTGTTAAGAGGTCTGGAAGTAATAGTCATAGACACTTCCAGCACCTTCTTTAGTCTCCCGGTGCATCCTGATTCCCAATTTTTGTTTGCCTTTACCTTTAAGGGCCATCAACTCACATATTCCTGATTAGTCCTTCCCCTTCCGTTTGTATTGTCATGAGCAAGATGAATTTGTCCTGGGGTTAGTGACTCAACTTCATGGGTCTTCGTTCTGACCCTACGATTATTTTTCTGGACCCTGTGGATCATGGTTATCCCCTTGCCTGCGTTCAATTGCAGCAGCAGCTCTTCTCATCGAAAAGACAGCTGTCTCTGCACTAACTTGGTAGACACCCCCTTACCAACTCTAATGCTGACTTTTACACTGACGGCACTTCTTTTGTCAGTGAAAGCGGGGAGAGACAAACAGGATATGCAGTTGCAACTAAACATGAGATTGTGGAAGCGGCTCCGTTGCCTGTCAGCACAGATGGCCGAGCTTGTGGTATTTAAAACGAGCATGCGAGCTGGGAAAAGACCTTAGGGTCAATATGTATACAAACTCTAGATATGCCTACGGGTGTGTCCATGATTTTGGGCAATTATGGAAGCAAAGAGGATTCTTGGCAGCAAATGGAACTCCCATCAAGCATGCCTCTCTCATACAAAAAGTGCTGGAAGCAATATTGCTGCCAAAAGAGGTGGCTGTAATAAAAATCCCAGGACACGCAGTGATAAAAGGCAATGAACGGGCTAACCAAGCCGCAAAGGCAGCGGCCGTTCAAAAGGTCGGGGCAACCCTTCCCTCTCTCCAGGAAACTTCAATCACCATGCCCCTTAGCATTTCTCTCATGCAATCCTTAGCCAGTCCTCAGGAAAAGGAGAAATGGTCAGGGAACTACCAGAGCAAGGAAGAAACCTGGGTTAATTTAGAAGAAAAACCAATCCTTCCCCGAGTCTTTTATTCTGACTTGATAAGAGGGCTCCACCTTCAAACCCATGCTGGAGCCAAACAAATAGTGAAAACAGTTCAAAGTGCCTGGGAGGCTCCAGGTATCCGGGAAAAGGCTCAGGAGGTGATACAGAACTGCACTGTCTGTTTAACCTATAATCCAGGGAAAGCTCAGAGAGCCCCAACTACACCCTTGACCTATCCCTTGGAACCGTTCCTCACATGGCAAATGGACTTCATTGATTTACCTCTATGCCAGGGATATAAACATGCTTTGGTATTAATAGACGTGTTTAGTAGGTGGCCTGAAGCCTTCCCCACTAGGCGGGCAGATGCAACAGCGGTAGCAAAGGTCCTGCTTCGGAAGACTGTCCCCCGGTTTGGAATCCCCCGAACTCTTAGCAGTGATCGAGGCACCCACTTCACGAGTCAGGTCATCCAAGACCTGGGAAAAGCATTACAAATCCAGCTCAAATATCATTGTGCCTATCACCCCCAGGCCTCTGGGGTTGTAAAAAGATTGAATGGTTCTATAAAAATCAGTTGGCTAAACTGTGTGAACACCGGGGACTCAAATGGCCTAAGGCTCTACCCATTGTGCTTATGAATTTAAGAGCCTCTGCCAACCGAACCTTAAGTCTAACACCCCACGAAATAGTAATGGAAAGACCGATGTGAATTAATCCCTGTCTTGGCCACCGCCGGCTTACCATGGGACAGACCGATGATATCCTACTGTCTTATTTAAAGACTCTCACCTCTACATTGCAGCAAAAGCACCAACAGGTTCGAGCAGCACTGGAAGAGCATCAGCAAAGCTCTAAACCTCCTGGTGGAGCTGGCCCTCCCTTGCCGGGGGATTGGGTGTTTGTCAAGGTGCACCTGCGCAAAAACTGCCTCAGACCCCGGTGGAAGGGGGCCGCACCAGGTACTGTTATCTACTCCCACAGCGGTCAAGGTACAAGGAAACAGCAGCTGGATCCACTTATCCCATGTGAAAACTGCACCTGTTCCCACGGAAGCAGCAACACCCGTGACTCCTCGGATCCTTCAGGTACGGCGGGGTGAAGCCATAGACAACGAAGCCCCGAATACCGGACCAGAAACCATCCATGGCTCCCAAGATGGTAAAAATAAACTGACAATGAAATCCAGAAGAGCTGCCCTGGCAGGCCAACCAGGTTTCAGGATTATTGGGGTCAACCATTGTGACCTTTCCCATATTTTTCTCTATTCCCACACTCACTACCCTTCAAGGGGCCCTGGAAAAAGGAGGTTGAGGGTTGGAAAACTGGGGATTGGGCTTGGAATCGTGTGCATAATGGCAGGGATCCTTATTCTATTCTCACTATGTATACCGGGGGCAGGAGAACAAACCTCAGCCACCCGTAATGAAAACAGCTTCCTTGAGTGGACTCATAGGCTGGCTACTACCCTAAATGCTTCCAATAGGTGGGTCTGTCAGCCTCCTCCTCCCAGAACCCCTTAGTGCCCTGGATATGACCCTCAATATCGTGCCATGGGACCTCCATAATCACTCTATCCAATGGGGAGAGGAGGAAAATGAAATAATCATTGTATATTATACACCAGGACTTTTATGCTTTACTGCCAACTGTTCAGCACCCAGTGCCAGTTGGGTGGGAGATAGTCAATGCGATTTCACCTCCTATTGCTCTCCTGATTCTTGCTGGTAAAAATCCCCCCAAGGCAAGGTATTTAACAGTGTAAACCATGCCTATAAATGGAAGCCCCAAAACACGCTTCCCCACGGTGGAAAATATAGCACTATCACTACCTACCGTAAATTTGTTAATACTCTTTGTAAATCCTTGTTCCACCAAGCTAAGGGAACTGTTGGTAATTATCCCTGTACAGAAGCTTTCCAGTGCACCCCTCTCAACAGCACCCAATCAAACTTATTAGGTGACCCTCGTGTCTTGCTGGAATGCAAGCATTTAAATCGCTCTGCCATGCACAACCTTGATTGGGGAAATTGTGCTGTGGTTGATGGGGGCTGGTTCAATATCAGGGAGATCACTAAGGGCAGGGAGCTCTCACTCACTCCTGATACCATTTGCTCTTTAGGATGATTCCTCCCCTTCGAAGGCCCCTATGATTTCCTGTTCACTCCGGTACCCCCAAAGGGGCCCAGGGCATTAAAGGGCCACTATTTTGTATGTGGGCATAAAGCCTACAAGCAACTTCCTGCATTTTGGTATGGCACCTGTTACATTGCCAGACTATGGCCAGCTGTCAAGGTGCTCAAACATGCCCCCAGTGGGGTCCATATTCACTCGGGTAGCGCTAAAAGACACCTTTACACAGGAAAGGCAAAAAGGCCCAGAAGGCGCCCCCTAAGGTCCATAAGAGATAAAACTTCTAACTCGTATATCCTAGGTATGGACACAAGTAATCCAGAGGGGGAAGGGGAATTCAACAAATATGCCCAGTATATGGGCCAAGAAGAAGCCCACTTTTGGTTAAAAAGTGTGAACCCCCTTACTGAAGCCAAATACTCCGGGTCCACTGTTTTCCCTTGGGTCGGAGTGGTGGTTGTGGGTCGCACTGTGGTTCGCCTGCAGGCCCTCCTGGAAATCTTGGCCAACGAAACCTCAGACGCCCTTAGGGCCTTGGCTAAGGAGCAGCGCCAAATTCACTGTATGGTCCTGCAAAACCGCCTGGCGTTGAATTATTTACTAGGAACCCAGGGTGGAGTGTGTGGCTTGGTAAATGGAACTTGCTGCATGTACATCACTGATAACTATGAGCTTGTTATGCAAAAAGCCAATTTTATCCAGACAGTGGCCAAGGTTGGGGGGAAAACAGTACATTGGTGGGCCTGGCTCACATCCTGGATGCCAAATATCGAAAGTTGGGGACAAAAAAAAAAATATTGTTAGCCCTCCTTGCGGGCCTTGCTGTTCTGGTTATGCTGTGTCTCTTCATATCTGTTTTAATAGCTATATGCAAAGGCCTTATAAGTAAACTGGTTAGAACCCCTGCACAAATGTTTGTTTTCAAACACACCCCCAATGGAGGAAAAAAAAATTTTATGCAACAGGGAGTCCTCAGTAGAGGAGGGAAGACTCTCATGCAACTGGAGAACGAAAACCAAATGTAATTGATTCTTTAAAGAATCAAAAGGGGGGGAGATGTGGGGCCTAAAGGCAGAATTGTGCTTGCTCTTGCTCTTTTCAGCATTAGCTATATTGACTCCATTTTTCTATTTTGTATAACCTTTAGCTGTTAGGCCCCTTGAAGATTATCTTT
>ML685787.1:26157072-26199810 GCA_007922175.1 Pelusios castaneus
ATAATAATAATAATAATAATAATAATAATAATAATAATAATAATAATTATTATTATTTTTAGAATCGACCTTCACAAGGCCGGTGTCTACCCCAGCTGACTGCATGAGAAACATTCAGCGGCGTGCTCGAAGAAACAGGGAGGATATGTTTCAGGACCTGCTGAAAACAGCACAGGAATCCGCGAGGGAGAATCGAGCCTGGAGAGAGGAATCCCAACAGAGGAGGCAGAAACACAGGGACGAACTGATAAGCGTGATGAAGGAGCAAACAGAACTGCTCAAGAGCATGATTGCTTTGCAGACCCAGGCGATTTAATGTACGGGCTCCACTCCATACAGTTCAGCCATGTCTGCCTCCCAAACTCTGTAGTCCTTCAAAGAATTTCTTTGAAGGCCACCCATCCCCCTGGTACACTGCAACATCCAGTCCCCCCTCCCCCCCCGAGCTACTTTTTAGAGACCCACAGCTACACCCACCTGTACCTGCCCCCTTCTAGGTTTTAATAAAAACAGTGACAAATAATTTGAAGAGTGCCTTTATTTGTACACATTGAAAATCTCATAAGGTGCACCTGATGCGTCCTGGAAGTTAACTAGGGGAGGGCATCATTGAAATGGTCCCTGAGTGCCTCCCTTATGCGAGCAGCTTCTCCTTGGGCCACCCTAATACTCCTAGTGGCTGGCTGTTCGTATGCTTCCTTGAGGCGCTGTGCCTCCATAGCCCACCCTGGGGAAAAAATTTTCTCCCCTACTTTCACAAATGTTATGAAGGACACAGCACGACGCAATCACAGCAGGGATGTTGTCCTCCGCCAAGTCTAGCCTCCCATACAAACATCGCCAGCGCCCTTTTAAATGGCTGAAGGCACACTCCACAGTCATTCTGCAGCGGCTCAATCTGTAATTGAACCGCTCCTTGCTGTGATCTAGGTTACCGGTGTACGGCTTCATGAGCCATGGCATCAGTGGGTATGCTGGGTCTCCGAGGATGACTATGGGCATTTCCACATCCCCCACTGTAACTTTTTGATCAGGGAAGAAGGTACCCCCTTGAAGCTTCCGGTATAGACCAGTGTTCCTGAAAATGCGGGCATCATGCACCTTTCCCGACCACCCAGCATTGATGTCCGTAAAATATCCCTTGTGATCCACGAGTGCTTGCAGCACCAGGGAGAAGTAACCCTTCCTGTTGATGTACTCGGTCACGAGATGGTCTGGAGCCAAAATAGGGATGAGTGTGCCATCTATGGCTCCCCCGCAGTTAGGGAATCCCATGGCAGCAAAGCCGTCCATAATCTCACGAACATTGCCCAAGGTCACCGTCCTCCGTAGCAGAACGCGATTGATGGCTCGGCAGACTTGTGAGAGGGCTAATCCAACAGTGGACCTCCCGACTCCAAACTAGTTTGCAACCGACCGGTAGCAGTCAGGAGTCGCCATCTTCCAGACAGCAATCGCAACACGCTTCTCCACGGTTAGGGCTGACCTCATGTTGGTGTCTTTACGTTGCAGGGCAGGGGCCAACTCTGAACACAGTTCCAGAAAGGTTGCTTTCCGCATTTGAAAGTTCTGTACCCACTGCTCGTCATCCCACAGCTGCATAACAATGCGATCCCACCACTCAGTGCTTGTCTCTCGCAACCAGAAACGGCATTGCACCGTGTGCAGATGATCGGTGAAGGAGCTGAGCAACACGGTGCTGTTGCTCTGCATGGCATCGATCAGCCCCTGCTCCTCAGCATCCTTGTCTGACTCAGAGCTCATTGCGTACTGAGCAACCAGCCGAGATGTATTTAGAATGCTGAAGGCGACAGTGGAGATCAGAGCAGGATCCATGCTGTCGCTGTTGTGATTGCTCGCAAGTGGTGCGGTGCGTCACTGCACTGTTGAAAATAGGCGTGAGTTGCTATTGGCAACGAGGAAGACACAAGGGGAACACAATGCACCATGGGAAACTGAGAGTTTACCCATGGCGCTTTGCGTTCCTTTCCTTCATCCCAGGATTCCGAGCGCCGATTGAGGGAAAATTGAACTGTGGGATAGATGCCCAGAATTTATTGCGCTACACCGCGATATTGCAAATAATTCTGTTGCGTTGCAAGGAGCGACGTGTGTACGTGCGCTCCCGCAATAAAGGTCACGTGTTTTTTATAGTGCGATTGCTATGTTGTGCTTTAATCTGATCATGTGTACATAGCCTGAGTAAGGATTGTTGTAGGCATGTCTTGAAGTAAGTCCATGCACAGGAGGCTCATCGCTCTTGGTGGAAAACCTAGTGGCATGTTAAGGTATTTAGGGCTTTGAAAACTGATTCTGGATCATGGTATCTTATTCAGTGTATTTCTATCCATTCTATAATATTGCTGCTCCTTTTGCTTTTATGGTAGCTAGGTGATTGTAAAGAGGTCATGCGGAACTATTGAGTGTGAAGTTAGTTTTCACCTGTTGTGAAAACAATGTTAAGGCAAGCTGGGAGGGATGCCTAATTCTCAGAATGAGAGCACAGCTTGTGTTGATGGCTTTATTTATTCTTAGTGTTGAGCAGGAGCCTCAGGCTTACCATTGTAGAATGCCTACAACATTTATTCTTATGTTTTAGTGTACCAGTATTAAATTTCCCCTGGGTTTGCAGCGACGCATGTGTATTTAACAATCTCAAGTATTTACTAGTTCAGTTTTCCTTTTCTTCTTTGTTCAGGTGGGCAGATAGTTGCATAAATGACATCTTCGATAAAGAGAGGAAGTAGCATTTCTGATTTGAAGGGACTTTCAGATCAAAGTGAGGGCCTGAAATGCATTTGGCAGGAGAACCCTCTCTGACTGGCATCTGTGTGTGAGTGGAATTGGAATATATCACCTTGTGAGTGCGCTCAGTGCCATCCAGACAGATGGGCTGAAACATAAGCAGTCATTTAAGAACATAAGATGCATTCACTATGGGCAGGATTCCAAACATAAAATGGTTGCTTGTGCGGAGTTTCCACACCTAGAGCAGAAAGAGATACCACTGCTATTTGGGTATGAGCTGGATTAACTTTGAGAATGAACCAAAATACTTTGTTGCTAGTACAATGCGATTCTGATCCATGACTAGTAATCATTGGTGCTATGATAATGCTGGTAAAAGAAAAATCTATTAACTTTCTACCCTGAGAAAGAGAAGGCCTTTGTGCACAGATCTGAATCGGAAGGTCTGCATAGTGCAGTTTGGATGCATTGGTGTGTTTGTGAGACTGGATCTGGCATTTGTAAGCCCAGATTTAAAATAGTGTTGACATTCAAACGTGGGCATGGAAATGTGGAGTCCACGAGTGAAAGTCCCCCTGACCTGGATTTACAATATGGTGTAGACCAGTGTTTCTCAGCCAGTGTTCTGTGGAACACAGGTGTACTGCCAACATGGTGCAGGTGTTCTGTGACTCACCCCAACCTGTCCCCATCATGGGCTTGTGTGGAGAAGAGCCATTTAAAATGCCCCAGCTGCAGCAAAGCTTCTAAGGACATAGTGGTAAACATTGATGCGTGCCGCACACCTGGAAGCTTTGCTGCAGCTACGACATTTTAAATCTCCCATCACTATAACTAGCTTCTTCAAGAACATTTTAATCAGGTGTTCTGTGTAAAGCAATTCATACCTTTAGGTGTTCCCTGCTCAGCTAAAGGTTGAGAAACAGTGTAGACATAGCCACAGAAATGGCAAAATAAGACTTCTAGCAAATGGATTGATTTTTCTACTGATAGATTCAGAGGATAAAGAAATCAGTTCCTTACCATCTGTAGCCTCTTCAGCCAGCAGAAGGCTTAAATATTTATGGTTAATTAGTCCTGGGTTGCTGTACTGCTACTACCCAAATCCTAGTCTTCACTTGAACTACCAATGCATTATCAGTTTACCTCAGTAAGGACTAAAAGGATTGTGCACAATAAAATCCCAGTAACAGTAGAGTGCTCTGAATAAAAATGGCAGGATTCGTCTGATTAACTTTAATGAGCATCTAACTCACCCCTTCAGTACTACAAGGTTTTTTGTCACTTCTAGCAGAAACTTTTATAATTCTAAAAGCAGATAATCCTAAGTAAGTAGATACTCAATTGAACTGTGTTTCACTGGTCTGACATTTACCACAGAAGTCAGATGAATGCTACATCTGATCAAATGTGTATTTTTTGAAGGGTTTGCAAGAAGGTGACTACAGTAACTTGAAAGAAAATATGATTGCAAGTATTACTTCAAAGTGAAGGTGCTAGTTGCAGACTAAGCTTACAGGATCTTAAATTATGTGTTATGACTGGAATTTGTGACATCTAGCAGTTCCAGCTTAGAAAATGGAGACTCAAGAAACCTATTCATCTGGCTCAAATCCACATATCTAGAGTCTTTGTGGAACAAAAGTGAAATCAGACCTTGTAGATGGTGAAATGCATCTAGGAGAGAAAATATGCAAGAATCAGCAAACTTCCAAACCTCTTTATTGGTGCTAAACAAGATCTAAAAGGAACTAGGATTTAACTTCTGAGGAGGATGGGAAAGTCACTAGCTAGCTAATATTCACATAGCTGCAGCAGCATATTCTTACTAGAAATTAGGATTGTCTGAGCACAGAGTGACTTGCATTCTGTGGGTTTGCCCGAGTTCCTCCCTGCTCATGCTGTCCATCCTTGTGGCATTTTAACACTGGTCATTTGTTTGTAGACTTTACATTTGATCTTCGGGTTATCACCAGTTGCACTGCAGAAAAGGGGTGTGTAAGACTAAGGACTACCATTCTTTACAAGGAGATGGAAAATATGCATTCAAACTTCACATTCCAATCTTGGAAATTTATTTAACAGTGCCCTAGCAAGAAGAATTGTCTAGCTGACATTTTTAATTATGGATAATCTACTGCATCAATCTTACTTCTGTTTCACAGAGCTTTCTCTCAATGCAATTGGGAAACTTTTATTAGCACTGAAAGGAAAGAGGATTCAAGAACCGGTAAAAAGAAACAAATCTGCAAGTGTAATCTCATAGTCGGATCAAATAGTTATGGGGAGTCTGAAGTTTAGGCATAATGATTTCTAAAGTCATTGCTCTTTTATGGCAGTTGTGTTCAGAGGCGGCTTTTGGGGTAGGCGAAGCAGGCACACGCCTAGGGCCCTGACCAGAAAGGGGCCCCATTGCCTGCTCCACCTACCCCAAAAGTCACGTCTGCCTCAGTTGGCAGCAGGAAGAGGTGCTTAGAGGGCTGGGGCCACGTGGAGAGAAGTTGAGGCTGGGAAGGTGGGGTGTGGGGCAGTAAGGGGAGGGTGGGGGTGGGCGGAGCAAGGCCACAGAGGGGGGTCCCCAGTGGGCCTATAGGGGGCCCTGCAATGGGCTTTTGCCTATGGCCCCCAATAGCCAAAGGCTGCCTCTGGTTGTATTTATAGCTTTACAGGTCTTATGTAGCTTTATTGACTAAAAACTGTCCAATTTTTCCTCTGACAAGAATGTGCAACTTTAAGGTAACTACTCACAAAACTCATAACAGTTGGGGCCTGAGTTCACAGGGGGTTCTCTGTTTGTTTGTTTTTTGTTTTTAAATCATTGCCTATCTAGTAAGGATCACAAAACCCCCATCCATTATTGTATTGAGCCATGTTTATAGCCATTTCAGTTCTTGAATCACTGCCTTAGCTCAAGCTAAGTTAAAGAATGGTTAGATTCACATTTCTTAATGATAGTTTTGAATCTACTTGGTACAGCAATGCAAGTGTATTTAGACATCTGAAATTGTATCTCCGTACACAAGATGTGTGTAAGAGAGAAATACATAGAAGGAAAGATGTATGTTTCATAGTTTTGCAGCTGGAAAAAGCTTGCTTGTTTGTCTTAATGTTGTAAACAAATGATCTTTGATTGGTCAATCTAAACATCTGATTAGTTCAGGCCAGTGTTTAGACCCCACTTTGAAGCTGACTTCTGCCAAAGAAAAGATGGGATTCTTGTGTTTGACACAATTCACTAAGCATTCTGATGACAACTTCCAAAGGGGTACCCATGTTAGTCTAGTTCAGCAAAACAAACAAGGATTTTCTTCTATGAAAGCTCATGTGATAAATAAATGTTAGTCTTTAAAAATGCCACAGGACTCCTTGTTTAACCTTCTGATGTGACAGTTACTTAACTCTTTTTTTTTTTTTTTTTTTTTTTTTTAAGAGCAATGTCACATATTAGAAATGTGAAACTCTTAACCATCTTTACTGTTAACTTAAGGATAAGAAGGGTGTTGAGGAGAGATGGGGATGAGTGGAGTTGGAGCTGCACTGCTGACTTCAGTGTAATTATTCAGTATGTATTATGTGATCAATATAAAGTACATGATCAGCATTCACATGCCAGTAAAAAGAGCTGAAATCTTAGTCCTTTGAAACAATTAAACCTTTGTTCTTTGTATAACACGTTAACGTCATAGTGCTCTTGACTCAAAGGTCAGTAGACAAAAATGATGCATCCCTTTTAATATGATATTTTGGACAAAAATACCAATACTATAACTTGGAAGAGAAGAAACTACTTTTGACAGAGCGGTGTTCATCTCCTCTCTCCCCCCACCCCCTTCCATTGTGAGTTTTTTTTTTTTTTTTTTTTTTGGTTCCTATGTTTATATGGGTGATATCAAGCAAAGACAATTTTGCTTTTCTTGATTCTAAGAACACCAACTCTTAAGTTGAATGGAATGTCAGTTGTGTTGTATGTATTGCCATGAAAATAGCATTTTGGACACTTTTTGTTTCTGAAGGCCCCATTCCTTTTCCTAGAAGTGCAAATATATGTTTGCTAATGAGAGCTTTTGGTCATAAGCCCATCTTTTTATCATCAGGGGGGTGGGGTTAGGGGTTTCTAATTCTGTTGACTGCTGTTTCTGTATTCACTCATCCTGATCTCAACTTCACTAAAACTTCAGATCAGGATGGCTGAAATTCCTGCCATTGTTTAGTAAAATATGAAGCTGTAAAAAGCAGATAGCCTGTGGGACTCATTGGCCCAATTACATTAGTAGCAAAGAATTTAACAGGATTATTTAAAATATATATATATACACACACACACACACGGATAAGAACACAAGTCTAGAAGAGAGTGACACTCATGCTTCAAGGTATAGGCCAATCTGTAACAGAGTTAGGAAGACCTTTCTGCATGGTTTGGGTATAAATAATTGCCTACTGCAGGATTTCTTGCCTTTTTCTCTGAAGTATCTGGTATAAACAGTGTCAGACACAAGATACTGGACTACATGGAGTTGTGGTCTGATCCAGTATTTCCATTATTCTGTTCATGATCTTCTGTAATTCACGCTCTTGCTGCCCAATGTAATATATTTATATACATCACAACTGTCTCTCATAATCATATAGCTTTGACTAATCAAATAATTGAATCTAAGCAGGAACCTTCAAAAGAAGTGTACTTTAAAATATTTGTATGAGGAAATAGCTTTTGCTTTGTGTCGTGGATAAAAAGTTTATTTAAATAACTGTTCTAATCCCAACTATACTGCAAAGACGTATCATTTAATTCTCAGAGCCTCTACTTTGTTGCCGTAATATGCCTGTTTTCATGCATTTTCTATCAACTGTTTATTATGCATTATGGCATTTAATATTTTCTAAATAGGTAAATGAGAGATACATGAATGAATTTGATTGCAACTTTGTTATTTCAACTCCTTGTGTTAAATGCTGTAATGCATAATAAATCAACAAATGCTGTTGATGGACTTGTAGAAAATGCATGAAAACATGCATATTATGGCAACATAGCAGAGGCTCTTTGAGAATTAAATGATACCTCCTTTGTTGTGTAGTTGAGATTAGGACGTAACGCTATTTAAATGAGACTTTTATCCACTGATGCAAAGCAATAGCTGTTTTTTGTACAAATGTCATCTTAAAGTATGCTCATGTTACACTCCGAATTCTTTCATAAACTATGACTGAAATTACATTCCTTGGAAGGTGAGGTGTGTTAATACTGATAGCTTCAATACTGTTAAAAACATATGTATGAATTGATCCTGGACTAGTTCCTGGAATGCCAAATCAGCCTCTGACTGACAGTCCAAGTACTGATCGAATGTATTCTAATAATGTAAAAATAAACAATGAGGAAGAACGATCAACAAGGAGTGCACATAATCTAGAAAGGAATTCAGAAGATACCAGAGGAAAGGGTATAAACTTCAGGGAAAACACATGCATCCCCAAATGTAGATATGGAGATAGCATGGTGTAAGAAAAAACCTATGTGACTTTTTAGCTTTAGGGATAACTGTTGTTCATCCCAAAATAACAGCTGAAAACCACCCTGAATCACTCTTCCTCAGTGAATAAGTAGAGTAAAAAGTGTGGTATTGATCATATTATAGGCTAATACTGTTCCTACCCAGTTTCTAAGTAGGTAAATTAGAGAAATATATTTTGCCCCCACTGACAAAGCCAGTATATCTAAAAACTAGCCAGTTTTTCCTTGTCATGCTTGAGACCTTAAATTTAAGGTGCTATTTTAAAAGCCTCCTTATTTTTAAACAAATTTCTACTGTATGCTGCTTTACTACATAAGATATCTTCTGGGTTTTAATCTTTTCTCAAAACTAATTTTTCAATGTATCTGGCAAGACAAAATAAAATATTCATTGCTGGTTTGACTACATTATCCAGCCCCACAAACTAGCATTTAAGGACATAACTCATCAAGAATATTCCAAGGTTATCAGTTTCCAAAATGTGGCTGTAAATTTATACTTCCTGTTGCAAATGACAGCTGAAGTCAGACAAAACCCTATTACAGGGGAAACTAGAGGCCTTCTTTTCTTATATAACATCAGCTTCAAAAGCTCATTAAGGAAAATGGAAAAACCATTATGTTGAAAACTGCCAACAGGAGTAACAAGTCAAGACATGTAGAGTAAAGGGGATATTTATAAAGCATTGATAGTTATATGATCTCAATCATTTAACTGTCGTATTGTGTCCTAACAGTAATTATGACATTCATGAGCCTGTCTTGGTCAAAAAATATATACTACAGTTTATTAGAATGATTATGTTCCAAATAAGCCCCATTTGGCTTGCAAATTTCTTTTTGGTTAGCTAATGTTACCTTTGTCCATTGATAGTTCAAGTGTATATACTCCTGCATATATGTTTTGATGCTACAAAACTTTGCCTGCGCCCATGAAGGGGCCATTCATTGGCCTGTAGAGGACACTTTATGCTACAGGACTGGATGTGAGATGATGATCATGTCATTTGACGTAGTGGGGGTGCTAGCTGGCTTGGTGATATCTTCCCCACATCGAGAGACCAGCAACTCTTTATAGGATATAGTCTCCATGCAAGTTCTTTCTGGAAGTACTGAATTCAAACCAGGCCTCGCCTGTACCAATCTATACCCATGAAAGTACTGTAACCCTCTGGATTACAGGCTGGAACTAGAGCACAGCCTGCCTTAGCCCACTATAACCATATAAGATGTCATCAATATCATTGTCTTGTTGTTCTTGGTCTTGCATTTTTCTCAAAAGTTCCAGGCACTGCCTTCTATAGTAGAATGCTCAAAACCAAGTCTCTGACCTAACAGAAGCTACACGGGAAAGAAACTTCTGATGGCAGATAGCGTTTTAATCCTGCAGAAAAATAGCCGATAGCAATCCAGTATTTGAAAGGGGAAGCTAGATGAACTCAAACTAGAAATAAGGTGCAAACTTTTATCTTTGAGTAATTTCATTATTCAAATAAATTACATAGGGTCCTGGATGGATAATCGGAAAAGAATTCAAGGCTGAGTTATGACTAGGGATGACCTGATGGATGAAGCCCAGGAGTCTGACTGGGATATATGACTTAATGTGGAGATCTCCTGGCAGGTAGTGCTGACATAGCTCTCACTCAGAAGTTGAGTTCAAGTCTCATTGAGATGAACCACCACCACCTTCTCCCCTCTCCTACACATCCCACTCAAAGCAAACTTCCAGTTGGAAATGATGTGACTTTAACAGAAAGTCCAGAAGTCACAGTTCTGTTCTCCACTTCTATATCTAATGTTTGTTGGGGACCTGTATTGTCTCTCTTCAATTTTAAAGTGAAAGAACATTGGAAGATCAAAGTTCTCTTATCTTTGACGTGACAGTTTAAAAAAAAAAAAAAAATCCAGAATACTACTAATGACAATAAAATGAGTTGGCTGAAAAGCCTGGATTTTTTTTTTTTAGTCTTTAATCTGCAGAAGAATGACAAACTGTCTGTATTAGAGGCTTTTAAGTGCCACTCCCTTTAGTTCCCAGAATAAATGCTCTACAAAGCAGCTGTTACTACAAGTGACTTTTTTCATCCTTTCTTAGGAATGCATTAAGAAAACTATACAGTCAAATGAAAAGGTCTCAATTACAATATTTCAGAGATCCCAGCATCAAACTCAGCGTATTTGAAAAAATCCAGATGCAGTTACCACTGTTTTCTTGGTAAACTGCAAAAATTGCATTTTAAATGGCCTCTTAAAAGTGCTGCCTGTGCTGCGTGGTAAAATTACCAAGACCTTGTTTCATCCAGAGGTTTGCCTCCTTTCTTGAGCGAAAACTTTCTCCAGTCCCCTCGCTTCACATTGGTGAAGCATTATATGCACTAATTGGCTGATGCCTTTCACTCAAAATGTGGCTGAATTTCCCAGCAGTGGCCAACTGCTTTGGGACTGAAGGCGTATGTACATTTAGAATCACTTTAAGGCTTATACTGTAGTAACTTTTGCCTTAATTGAGTTGTCTGCTACTCACTGTTTCTGTAGAAACTCTGTATCTGCCAATAGTGAGTGGTAGACCAGGTGTTCGTTCAGTCATTATGTCAATTCCAAATTTATTCAGATGTGAATTGTAATCCCTCAATTATGTAATAGTGTGCTTCAAAAGTTAAATTACTATACAACTGCAGTAGAGAGAGAGTTCAGCATTTAACAGATATTATGGTGCCACAGAGCATGCCAGAAGAGTGCCCAGTGCGTCAAGTGCATCATAAAACATATTAAGATGCTTATTCTTGCCCAAAATGACTTTCCTTCTGGAATTGTACTCACTGAGATCTAACAAACATTAAATGTCATCCATAAAGGATAAACTCTTGAATCATCTGTCTGTGTGTTGGACATTGATGTTCAGGCCATATCTCAAATGTGCTACAGTAAGCACATACCATGCAGGCCCTTCAAGCATATATTTTAAATGTACAAAGTAAGGACTATTTATACAAGCATCCCTGTAAGGAACCAGGGAATAAATGACCAAGTCTTTTTAGCGTCACAACTTCCCCCAGTAGGGACATAATTCTGTAGTATTTGAGCACCTGCAAGCTCCAATGAAGTAAACAGGAGTTGGGAATGCTCAGCACCTCATAAGAATATTACTAGCCAGCAGCAATGTGAAACTCATTTAGCATCTTGAGCTATTTATGGAAGGGGTGTGTGTGTGTGTGTGGTGGTTTTTTTTTTGTTTTTTTTTTTTTAAACTTCAAACCCTTGAACTTGCCTAAACAAGATGGACAAGAAATGGTTTGTCATAAAATAATGCAATATACTAAAATGGACAATGATTCTAGGTCTCCTGATACTTTCCCCCCCACCTCCTTACCCTCCTTGCAAAAAGCCTAGGAAAAGAGACAATGATTGATCAAATCTCATGCTTCAGGCTTTAGCTAGTCACCTGCAGGGTCAGAAAGGAATCCCCCTCCCTCGGATGTGAAATCGATTAACAAATACAACTGGTGCATGGGGGCTGAGCACCATTCAGGTTGGGACACCACCCTCCCAGCCTTCCCCTGCACATGTATATGTGACACTGCTTAGGACATGCCTAACCTGGTCCTGCTGTGAGGTGGTATTAATCCTGTTTCTAGAATTCTTGGCTGGTGTCTTGTTCATATGCTCTAGGTCATGCTAATTGTAAGACTTAGAGTTGGGAAGGAATTTCCTCTGAGATCAGACTGGCAGAGATCAATGGGGAGTTCCCTTCCTCTGTAACATGCGGGGTGGGTTACTTTCTGGGATGATGTAGGGATTCTAGGAAAAGCTCACCTAATCAGTAACCTGACATTGCAAGGACCTCAGGCATTAGTGTTGGACCTTGGGCTCTCCTGGAGGCTGCCTGTGGTACACAAGTTTGGTCTTCAGGGACAGAAAAGCTTTGGCCTAACTAAAGTCTTTAGGATTTATGTCTGATTATCTGGTGAAATTTAATGGTATGTGATAGACACAAGGTTTGACATGATATCACTTCTGACCTCTAACTGTGTAACAGGTGTACAGAGGCTTTTAGTTTTTAAATTGAAAACAGAAAATGGCACATTCCCTGTATGTATTTTTCTTTTAGACAGTTGACAGCGCAAGATTACATCTCACCAATAATGCATGTAGTCATTCATGTAAGTTGATTCACAGAAAGTCACATCTGTCTGAATGTGACTAGCAATGGCAGCAAAACTGATTGCTTCAGTAATTTCCTGTTCTAACTTTCTATTTTTGCAACATTAAAAAAAATTAAATAGTAGATAACTGACAAACTAAGTCAATTTGTCAGCCTAGACTTTCCTAAACGACTGGTGCATTAGAATATGATTAGACAAACATTGGATGTACAAAAAAGACAGCAAAAGAGAAAAGATGTTAAGATTTCAAAATACAGGAATACCTCATTGCTTTAATCTGTGATAATAGCGCACTTGCAGACCTGTCTCAAGAACTTGTTATAACTATCATAAATGCTAACACAAATGCACCAAAATTAAGCAAAGACCAAGGAGCTTGAGTGAAACTGTGTACAAGAGCTATGAGCATCCTTAGATGAGATGACCCCATCACTACTCTTTAAATTTTCAACTGTTGCTACCAAACTAGTCTGAGCACAAACCTCAGATGTACGACGCATTTTCCTTTCACCACTTTTGATTAAACCTAATAGAAAACGTAGTCTTCTAGGACAGTGATTCTCAACCTTTTGCAAGTCATAACATGCTTGATTGCAAATCACAACACAGCAGGACACACCAGCCCACTTGCCCCAAGCCAATTCCAGCCATTTCCCCGGCTCTTCGCAACACACTTGTCACTATGTGGCGAGACAGTAATTTGTCCCAACACAGTGGTTGAGAATCGCTGTTCTAAGGAGTTTGCATGGTGCCGAGCACTATACAGCGCCAACCCCAGTTGGGGTTCTGGGATTCTGTTGCAATATAAACAAATAACTATGCAGCAGAAAATGTTCAGTTTAGCACTCTAAAATTAATATACTAATTTAATGATAAATTCCCACCCAAAAGGATTGATTCATGCTAGAAACTCCAGCATTG
The DNA here is from genome assembly GCA_007922175.1 of Pelusios castaneus. Taxonomy (NCBI): domain Eukaryota; kingdom Metazoa; phylum Chordata; order Testudines; family Pelomedusidae; genus Pelusios; species Pelusios castaneus. The sequence goes on from ML685787.1 coordinate 26,170,426, forward strand.
CCAATTCTAAGAATTTAAAAATCATGAGATTTAGAATAAGAAACATGGGTTCTTTTTATTTGCTGCTTTCTTTTGGGGGCCTTTAGAGATCACATTTTAAAGCTACAAACCACTGGAGTTTTCCCATACTTGTGACTGCTGTGAACTGGCTTTTAAAAAGAAACAAAACAATTATTGGTGTAAGATATTTGATAAAAGCTCAGGAGCTGATAATGCTGCTATTGGCACAGCTTATTCATAAGAACAGGGCTGTTCCACTATCTCCCAAGCAGGTGATACCAGATTTCTTCTCTACTTCCCGTCCCCATTCTATGATTATAAGGCAATAAAATCTGTTGGCTCTTCTGCCCAGCAAGGTTCACACTAAGCCCTGAGGGGTTTGAGAAGTAAAGAAATCTGGGAGGGAGCCATACAGTCCAGGTGGACAGACTCATGCTAGCATGGCTCAAACTATAGTGCTAAAAATAACGGGGGGGGATTTGTGGTTCAAGCTCTCAAACCTACAGGGTCTCTTGGGTGTGAGCTCCCGAGCTCTAGCCCAAGCTGCGATGTGCACAGTGAGTCAGTCTGCTCAGATTCCAAAGGGGTAGCCGTTTTAGTCTATTGCAGAAAAACAACAGAGTCCTGTGGCACTTTTAAAGATTAACAGATTTATTTATCGCATGAGCTTTCGTGGGAGAAAATCCCACTTTGTCAGATGCTTTGAAGAGGCTCACTCCTACCTGCTGAATAGCTATATCATGGGAGGCCAAAGGGAAGAGAGGTGCATACATTTGCCATGGCATTCGGAATGTGGTGGTGTATTTATGCGGTAGCTATGAGATCTACCCCTGGCGTATGTGTACGTAGTCACTACAATTCTTTTTCAGGGAGTCAGAGGGTTAATTACTGGTATTTCTGTTGGAAATTGTAAAGCCTTGGAAACAGCATGTTAATTCAAAGTCAAACTAAATCTGATTCCTTAATTGCCCAGTGTTTCGGAAACAAATACTCAGCTCAAAGCACTATAAATCTCTAATACTTAAGAGGGATTTAAAAACATATCCAGTATAAAATTGATAAATAAGACATTGATCCTCTTTCACTAACAAAAGGAGTAATCAATAACTAAATATAACATTTTTCTTGCATTGCTTTTGTCAAAATTTCTTTAACAGTTTTGCAGGCTTCCAGTTTCCAACACAATCCTGACTTTGAGTAACATTGACCTTCTCATTAAGAATAATAGAAAGCACTATGAATAATGGATTTCTAACCCTCACATCTCTTCAATGATCAAGTAAACAGAAGATAGAAATTTGGAGGGAGCATGGAAGGATTTGTCTCATTCATGGATTTCAGCTCACTAAAGACCTGAAAGGTGCAGCAGTGAAATATTAAAAGCCCTAAACTTTTACAAACTTTTAAAACACACTGGGCCTACAGGACATTTTCTTTAGTGGGAAACAGAAATCCCATCCTACAATTACAGGAAAACTACAGAGATCATATGCCATATGCACAATGGGTACCTTTCAGATAACCCAGGTTACTTCTCGGTGTCCGGGGCTTATCAAAATTCTGTCAGTTCTGACCCTTCTCTAAATCTCTTTCCACATGGCAGAGACAACCACACAACCCAGAAATGTTTAACATTGTGAGTACTGATGTATTCTACTTCAGCATATTAAACTAGTGACAATTTCTTTATAGAGTTACTATGGAAATACACAATGCCAGATTCAAAAGCTCATTTCTGAACTTAAACCTGTCAGTTGATCAGAACCTATCCACATTACCTCAAATTTAGGTGACTTTTTAAAAGTGAACTGCAAACATATAAAGAAATAAGCTTCTCCCAGATTTCCACATTCTTGCCAATTTTTGAAATCTATAAATTGGGATAGAACTTTGAATTCTAACAAATCTGGACTAGGTGAAGTCCCTTAAGGGACAATGAGAAACTGATGAATATTTTTGCTGGAAAAGAAAATGCTATTCTGAAGGAAGAGGGTTAGAATGACATCTGTACAGAATATCCCTGCTAACCAGATGATGGGGGGGAGGGGATTCAATTTCAATTGTAATTAAGCATCTTTTAATTCTTGAAACTAATTTTTTTTTTTAATCTACCCCCCCCCCCCCACTCCTCTTGCATTTCTTGGTTTCTGACTTTAAATGGATCTTTTCTAAAAATGGTGGAAGAACCTCTACGGAAAGAATAGATATCTATTTAAAATTTAAGTAGCAATTCTTCTTTGTAATAAAGAATATGTACTGTCCTATAAAACAGAAGTTTAGCATAAAATCTCCTGCCAAGAAAACTACAGCATGCTTCCCCTAGATTTACAATTTTGACTCAGTCTGAATGAATTAAAAAATATATATATAAATCACTTCAAAGAACTAAAATTAGCTTATTTTTGCCAGGAGCTGAAATCTTACAAGTAAATAAACTCTTTACTAGCCATCAAATTCTTATTGTAATGTAAATTCTCCTCACCCCAGTTTTCAAGACCAGAATAGGAATCCTGTTTAAAACAATTGTCTATGTTAAGAAACTTGAATGTCTTTTTTTAATGTAGGCAACATTAGTAAAATTCTTGGCATGTTAGCCTTGAATTGATTTGACTAAACTACCCTACCACCACTAATTATTTTTTGTCTCACTTCATACCCTAATTGCTGGTGTGTCTTTATGCTCAGCCACAGTCATTTTATTGTATTGTAAGATTTAATAACATTCTGTGCTGGAGTCCTCTTCCTTCTTATACTTTCATTTTAAATTTAAAGAACAATTTTATCTCCTCAGAGCCATAGAACATCTCATTCAACTAAGGAGCTTGGTATTAACCCTTTCTTCCTAGCACTCATGCTTGATCTCCTGACTAAGCCATGGTTAGTGCTGAAAGGGTGGTGAGGTGGTACACCAATTTCAAGGAGGTTGGACAGCTGTCTCAGCTTGGAATCCTGGCTGTATGCTGCAAGGGAACACAAGCTATTGCCCTCGGATGGTTTATTATAACATGCACTCGTATCTGGCCTGGCTAGCTCTGTTGGCTATTTCTGTAAGCAGGCCCATGGCATTCTCTTAGTTGTGAACAAAGGTGCCCTCATTGCTGTTAGAGGCCTATGTACAATAGGGGGATGCACCTTCTGCAAAGATCCTGCACTTGAGACCCCAACTTGAACAGGTGCAGCTGAGAACATACCAATGACAACTGAAGGTCCTCACTTGTGGTAAAGTAGGGGAAGAGCAGGTTCTCTGGAAAACCTGTACTTGAGTCTTTGATCTAATGCAACACAAACTGCTCAAGGAAAGAATTAGCCAGGGGTGTGCTCAGGATTAAGCTTACAGGACAGATGGAAGATGTTAAGAAGAGAGAATATGAGGGAGCAAAATATGGAAGAAAATTAAAAGCAGGAATGATGTCTAAATTTAGACAATGAATTAATCTTGTTTTGCTGACAGATAACTGAGAAGCTGGAGTCTGGAACATTAAAAATCTTTTCCTCCTATGACAACTATTATAGTCCTGTTTCTTTAAAACATTAGGCATCTTAGTATTGGTGGTTTCAGTTGCATTGAGTTAATCATAATGATATGGTTACCACATCAGGTCACTACAGGGAAGAATAAAGATTTGTTTGTTTTGGGGATCTCAGTTGTGTATTTCTTACATGTGCTTAGACTTCAAGTGAAACCTTAATTATGAATTTTGGGTGGCTTATAACACTTGGCATTGAGAATTTAAAACACCTTGAACTTTTTTATCCTTAAAGGTGGGTGGGAGTGTGTGCAGAGGTGGCCTTTGGCTATTAGGGGCCCTAAGCAAAGCCCCATTGTGGGGGCCCCCTATAGGCCCACTGGGCCCCCTCTGGGGCCCTGTTCCCCCTTCCCCTAGACTCCCCTCGCTGCCCCACCCCCCTCCTCCATCCCCAGTTCCCACCCATGTGGCCCTGGCCCCATGAGCCAGTTCCTCCTCCTGCTGCCGACCAAGGCAGATGGGCTTTTGGGGGTAGAAAAAGCAGGCGATGGGGCCCCTTACTGCTCGGGGCCCTAAGCGTGCGCCTGCTTCACCTACCCCAAAAGCCGCCTCTGAGTGTGAAAGTGCCAGTACGCCATATCTTGATAGTAAATTTGAAAAATGCCGATCCCACCCCCCAGCTGGGCAGTGGGGCTGGCAAAAAAGTGCCACTACTCCATACCCCTGCATACTGTCACAAAAAAGGCACTGTATATCAGCAAGCTAATTCCATTTTAACACACTTTTCTGTCTGGATTTCTATACACAGAGCTGGAATGGCTGCCCCCATCAGCTATGAAAGATACTGTGATGTTGGAAGGGCAAGCTCTACAAATGATGCACACAAGCCCTTTACAAAATGTGCATTGCTATAAATGAAGATCTGTAGTGCACTTTCTTCCCCCAAATAGGATACAAGTATCTCAAAACCTGTGAAAAATATGTTTCATAGAATTTAATAATTTTCTATAACTGAAATATAGTCCAGATTTTTTTTTTAAAAAAAAATCTCATTCACTTCTCATGAGTAAAGCAAAGTCCTTGGCAGGCTTCATTCTAATAACTTCTCAACATCAGTAATATTTACACAAATCCATCTTTTAAAAGATAATATCAAAGTGTTTGTGAAGGCTTTGGATTTTTACCTGTACAGAAAGGGGACACTAAACTTCAGGGTCAGGTCTTAAAAAGTGGCTATATTCATTTTTTTTTTTTTTTTTTAAAGAATATTCTTGTACAACAAAATTGCTTCCTCTGAGTTTTCAGTTACAAGTACCTGAATGACCAATAATTCTTCCTACTTCTGTTAGTGCTATAGAGCAGTGGAAGAGAGCTGGATTGTGTTCTGGCTCATACATCAGTAGCATCTTAAACATAAACTGCAGAAACTTCAGTGCTAGTAATCTGAGCCAGAAAGAACACAGCTTGACTTTTTTGTGTGGGTGTTCTTCAGATTTACAGGGATCATAGAAATCTTCTTACTATAAGCTTTGTAAACTTTATATGCAACTATTATCTGAGGAAACTCTGTGATCCTGATCCTGAAGATTTAACATGCTCTCAGTGCTAAACTTGGTCATAAACCTTTGCAGGATTAGGCTCCTTTGTGTTTAACACTATCTGATTATATATCATTCCCCTTCTCAATGATCAGTTATGTGTCCTGTGGTATTGCAACTTTCTTCATTTCTGGGGGAGGGAAGTTCTTTCAGAATCTCTCCACATCATACAAACACAAAACAGCACAGGCCCAATTGCCCCCTTCTCCCTTGCATTGTATTTTTCAAAAACAGTATTGCTATATTGTATGAATGCATTGTATTTTTTTCAAATACAATATTAACTATCCTAGAATTTGTGAATTTAATAAATATTCTGAGTCTGTTTTCACATCAGACTTCTCAAATACTCATTAGTATTATGCATCTTTTTTTTAAGCATCATTTATTTGATAAGAGTTGTGGAGCTTGAAGATCTTGTTGTTCTGCCTTTCATATTCCAATTAACAGTTAATAACCTTCATTCTCATTCTAATGATTCTGTTGGGCTTCAGACAAAATAGAAAATGTTACTCCTTTTGATTAGCAGAACAGTATTCTATTACAAATACAGTTAGTTTGAGACAATCCCAAGTAGTCGCCCTTGATTTTCTTTTTAAATGAAAGCATATGCCTGATGACCACCAATGAAATGATGCTTTTAAAAGAGAACTACTCATTTCCATTTCCATTTTTATTCCTATTTCTGGTATTTGTTGTCAGGCTTTTTAAAAAAAATCGGTTCCAATGACCTCATCTTTGCCAAATAATAACTCCTACTATGGCCAAGCTTTCCAGTAGAACCTGAAAATAACAAGGTTTTCTTGACACTGGTTCATACATCAGGCTCATGTTAGTTAGAAATTTTTTTAAAACTGCAGGAGTTGACTATCTAGTCTTCAATAAGCAGAACCCTGCAGGTAGGAGTAGGATATTGGAAATAGAACTACTCACTGTGTTTTTGTTTTTGTTTTTGTTTTGTTTTTTCTTTTAAAGAATGCTTATAATTCAAATGATCCTCACCAAATGAATTTAACATTAGGTCAGAGACATGTTTAGGTCTAAACACTAAAACCCTATAGTTGAACAGTTTTCAGTGTCCTACTGGAAAGCAAATTTAAGTGGTTTTAATGTACTATTACTCAGAACTAAAAGGATTTGAATGACAGGTTTTTAATCTTTAGCCAGGAAAATGTTAAGAATTTTGGCAAACTCACATACTTTGTCTTCCTTTAAAATAACAGTTTATAGTAGCTTTCACATATTAAATGATAGGTTGCTCACTAAATGAGTTCTTGTGCACCTGCATAAACTTGTTTGTGGCAAATTGAATGATCCTAGTTAGTTTCCCATTTATGCTAGCACAGTGTTCTTCTTTGGTCCAGGGGGGACAGGCCAACAGGGTGATCGCCCCGGGCGCTGCGGTTACGTGGGCCCCGTGCTCTCCTGCTCCCAGTGGGGCAGTTGGGGCCCACGCGTGCCACAGCCCCTCCTTCCACAGCCACCCCGCTGCTTTCGGCAGTGAGCCAAAGGCAGCGGGGCAGGCTGGGAGCGCTATGCCCGGCCCCTGGGCCAGCCCTCCCCGCCCCTGGGGCAGAGCAGGCAGGCCCAGGGGCCAAGCACATGTGTGGGCCTGGCCTCTGGGCTGGCCTGCCCCACGCTGCCGCATGTGGCTGGCTCCCCGCCTGTGGCCTCGGCCTCTGGGGCCGGCTCCCTGGGTGGGCGGAGTAGGCTGGTGGGCCCGCCACGCTCCCCTGCAGCGTGGTGGGGTGGGGGGGGGGCGGGTGAGGGGAGGGGAGGGGAGGGGAAGCTAGGCCAAATGGCCCAGGGCCCCACTCCCCACAAGGGACAGCCCTGCTTTGGTCTAGTTCAGAGTGGCTCCTGAACTACTGTTGACCATAACAATGAGAAGAGATGAATATGGAGGTGCACATATGCAAAAGCATGAGAATCATGGGTGGGACGTGTTGAGATGTGTTGCTATTCTTGCATCTCTTCCAATTGGAACTAATTGGGACTCACTTTTACAGACAAAGATTAAAATCTATATGTTGGTGAATGTGACTCACTGTAACTATGATGGTCATCAGGGCTAACCTTTGCTGACCCCCATGCTAGCCCTTCATTCCTGACCCTCTGTTGGTGCCAGAGGCCCCTCTGCTGAAAAAATGTGGCAGCTGCCTGAAAAGTTGGCTGTGGCCATGGCTGGAGTGACTGGGGCAGTGCTTCCCAGGCATGCAATGAAAAGAAGCCACCCAGAGTGGCTCCTCGTGGTTGCATACCTGGGGACAAGGGGCCCCAGGCATGCCACAGAAAGAAGTGGCTCCTCTCAGGGGTCCCCACAGATGATGCAGAAAGAAGCTGCCTGAGGTGGCTCCGTTTGGTGGTGGCACACTGAGAAACAGCTCTGGGCAGCTTCTTTCTGCAACACATGGGGGTATGGACATGGCAGGGACTCCCTCTGCCCCAGCCACACCTGAAAGAAGCCACCCAGAGTGGCTTTTGGTGATAGGAGTGGCAATTTCTGTGGTGCTGCAGAGTGCCGTGTGCCACTCTGAATGGGCTCTACCCCTACTCTTGTGTGACATTTTATAGAGGCATCTCTAAAATTTATAGGCTCACTTTCAGAGAGCCTGGATCACCATCAGTTATGGCAATTATTTGGGCAGAGCCCAAAAATCATACATTGGATATCTTTGGAACAGTTAACTTACTTTTTCTCACTTCCTCCTCAGAAAGCAGATCTTTATCTCATAGTAAGCTAAATCAGCAATTGTGTACTACTTCTTTTCCTCCCCCATGCTCTGTAAACAGTCAGATGCAAATATATCTGCATATAAACAAATTCAAATATTAAAAAGAACCAAGCATCTAAATATGATATTGCCTCACTGAGGGCTTCAGAAACCCATTCTGATCTGGGTTATGAGACTTAATTACAAAGGTTAAAATTTGGTTGCAGTAAACACCACTTCTAAACTGACAGGAAGATTGATCTTGGTTTCCTGTTCTCTTGCTGAAGACTGAAAACCTGTCACCTCAGCTGTTTGTGTGACAGTCTGTCAATGAGACTCCTTGTATAAGTCTATATTCACAGGCATAGATTACATCTTGACCATGTACTCAATACAATTGTACAGTAAAACTTGTATATGTTCATTATCTCAGAAGGAACAAACAATCTTGTTTTAAAAGATCTACCTTGGGTGTTCAGCATTTTCATTGGTATTCCAAAAGATGCCCTCCATGTTGCTGGGATCTAGATAGACCAGAGGTTCCCAACCTTTTTGCCTGGAGGCCACAAATACAGTTTTTACAGCCATGGAGGGCTATGAGTCTATTTAATTAAAATTGAATTAAATTTCCATTTAAGATTAAGTAACTTGAATTAATGTAATGTTTTAATTAAAAATTAAAGTAAAATTTAAAGCATTTATTTCATGAAAAGCACATTTAAAATTTTTATTTTAAAAAAGCTTAAATTTAAAAATTAAACAAAAAAACAAACTCTTAAACAGTGGTGGCCAGCCCAGGTCCTGGCTGTGCACTGGGCAGGGAAAGGGGTGGCTGCAGCTGGGCTCCCAGCTGCATGCTGTGGGGCCACAGGGTGGGGGTCCGCAGCTCGGTTCTGGGCAAGGGGGTGGTGGGGGCTGGCAGACGCAGGCTAGGTCCTGGCTATGCAGTGAGACCCAAAGGGGTGAGCTGGGGGGGGGGGGTGCAGCCTGGTTCCTGACTGTGTGCCGCAGAGCGGCCGGAGGCCTTAGCCTGGCTCCAGGCTGGCTAAGCGCTGGGACTGGAGGGGGGCAGGCACCTCCCAGACAGCTGCAGGGGAGCAGGGGCCAATTGAAAAAACCCCACAGGTTGGGAATCCCTGAGAGAGACTCTTATTAAGAAGAGCATATTGTTAGTTTGATTTCTTTCTTAGTGAGAAGGGTTAGAAATTGATTTAATATTTCCTTTTTAATGGTGGTAATATATCCTGGAGTTGGCAAACTGATTTAAAATGTCTGGGTTTTGTGCATATTCAAATATGTTCCTCTTTCTGGTAGCTGGAAGGAAGCATACTAGTGTAGCAAAGCTAGCTGGCATATATGAAACCCTGAAACACCAGTGACTTCAGTGTGTGATATTGACCTTCATAAGAGGTGTGACAGACCCAATGAATAATGCCATGATGAAAGTAGAAGAGAATTGGTTGAGACTGAATTATGGGAAAGAAGGATGTTTTGTGGAGCCTGTGAGCTGAGTGTCAAATATTTAGGTTTGTTGATAAACTGTATAGTCAATCGCTTGACTACACTTTGGTTTGTTATGAAATATACTTGGGACCAAGTAATTAATGTCGGTCAGTTGTATTAATATGACAGGAAAAAGATTTTGTGATAAGTCTCCAAAAAGCAGCCTAAGCAGCAATGTTATTTTTATGTTGTGGATTGCTAACCAAGTCATGTTTCAGCATGACTTTGCAAGTTGTATATCTCTTTATATGTCACTAAAAATCCAATCCATCAGTTTCCTTATTCAATTTTATATTCCTTTGTTTGGATACTAGCATTCCAGATACTAATCCGTGAAGGTACTTCCCTTGCTTGTACTAAGACCTAGGATAAATGTGTCTAGGTTTTGTGTTGGTTTTTTTTTTTTTTTTTTTGGACAAGTTTCCTGTTTATGCCAGATATTGACTTTAGCAAATGGAAGGAGCTTAGGGGATACTTAGCATAAGTGAACAGGATTATTGTATAGGCCAGGCTCTATCTCTGTTACAATATTTGTGCTTACTGCATACTAATATGTGGTTTAGCTAATGCATATTAATGATATATACTAGCCAGCATATATTAAACAGGTTCAATTCCTAGTTCTTCTGCAAACTTCCTGTGACCTTGCACAAGGGTGCTTAATCTGTGCCTCAGTTTCCCATCTGTAAATATCCTCATTATACCTCCTCTAAAATGTTCTGAGACCTGTTTGATTAAAAGTAATGCATAAGAGATTAGAATGTAATGAATTTGGGGTAGGGACTGCATTGCACTGTTTTGTATTGTGCCTAACATAAGAGATCTTGATCTCAGCTGGAGCATCTCAGCGCTACTGCAATACTGATAAAGAAGGCGGGCACCATCCATCTCTCTCAACATCCTCATGTATGGTCAAATGAAGGTCCTAACTCTAGTTTCAGGTTTTAAAACATGATAGTGAACAGTGAGCTGAGTCCTCTAGGAATCTGGCCTGCTGGTAGGGGGCTGTGATGCCTGTGGCTGCAGAGGAAGCTGCTGTGAAAGGCAAGCTTCTCTGGTCAAAGGACTAGCGGGAGGAGCAACGCGAACTAAAGGGGGCGGGGGTGGAGGAAAGCTGGTTGATGGAGCATGAAAGGTGAGGGTACCCATTCCAAGAGAGCCTGGCCTGTGGGGTTTTTGGGCAGGGGTTTTGTGGGACTTATGGTGCGTGCAGAAGTCCCTGCAGGGGCTGGCCGTCTACACAGAGCCTGTGGGGGTGCTCCGGGGGGGGGAAGGGAGAGAATAGGCAGGATCTATGAGTCGCGGTGCAAGCGGGTGACGCTGTGTGGGGCATGAATGACCGGACTGCTCAGAGGCGGACTGTCCTGTGGGCAGCAGGAGTCGCTCTTGCTGTTCGAACGGGTCGGGAGCGCGCGGGTGCTGCGGGGCTCGCGGGCTGGCTGGGATAGGCTCAGTGAGACCCTCCCTGTCTGCCTGAACGCTCGCGCTCGGCCTCGGTGGGGGCGGGTCGCGCGCGCCCGGTTGGCGCGGCAACAGCAGCAGGGCGGAGCCGAGGCTGGAGGAAGGGCGACGCCGCTCTGTGGCGCATGCGCCGATCACTCCCCTCTTCATTCCCACGCCTGGCCCTTCCGCTGCTGGCTCCCGCGGGTAGCGGAAGTGGCTCGAGTGCTTAGGGGGAGCTGGTGGGGCGCATCTCTGCTGCTGCCGCCGCGCGCACACGCTGAGCCGGAGCGGAGAGAAGCGCGCGGGGCGGAGGAACCGCCGCGCGCGCCGGAGGCGTCTGGGGTGAGCGGGCGGCGCGTGTGCGAGGTTGCTGGGGATCGGGGCCTTCACTGGGGCAGGGCCCCGCCGATAAATATCATGCAGGGGAGGCTGGAGGGGCTGGTGTTTGGGAGGCGGGGGCGATGGAGCGGCCGGGACTGGGGACGAGAAGCGCTTCCTACGCGCTCTGCTGAGGCGGCGGCTTTGCTGCCGGGTAACTAATCCTCCCGTGGCAGCTGCCAGCCGGGGAGCATGTTTGCCTGGGCGGGGTGAAGATCTGCTTTGACTTTTGCTAGCGCCGGTTTCTCTTGCAGATGTTGCTGCAGGTGGGGGCAGTGGGAGCGGTGTAACTGTCTGGGATCCTAGGGCGGCTTCCCCATCTCTTCTGCGCCAGCGCTGCTGTTGCTAAAGTCTTTGTAATTAACAACCCAAGTGCAGTTTCGATGGAAAATGAAGGTAAAGCTCTCACCAGAGACATTGACTTCATTGGAGCCCAGAGTGGGGGTTTTGTATGTGATTTTGGTGGTAGTAAGTCATACAGCTGTGTACACGCCACTCCAGCACTTACTCTGATGCTTGGATGAATTCATCTAGTAGCTGAGGGTTCCTGGGTTTTATTTTGCAATGGTATCCTATGCATCTTTGTCTGTGGCAACGCCTTGAACCTAATTGTGGTGCAAGCTCTTGTTTTGGTGTTTTGTCTGCTTCAAAATATACTGAAAGAAATTCGCCTCCTGAATATCTTAAGCCTTTGTACCCTTATTATTGTTGGAAAATGCACTTTAGTTGCTTTGAAAATAACAAGTTTGTGAATTCTTCCCTTGGTGGTTATTTGAATTGCCTGTTTCTTTGTCACAGAAGTGTAGAGAAGTAACGCTAAGTTGGAAACACTTTTTTCTTAACTTTTAGTTCTGTTTTATGTAGATGCTATTGTAACTCCACATTGTGAATAAATTATTACAGTAGTCTTTCAACTGTTTTTTTCCATTGGGTAACAGATATGGGGTTCTGATCATGAAGATGCAGCATTATGAGGAATCTCATGTTCAGTGTCGTTAAATATCATGCATAAAGATATAACTTCCTTTCTAGGTAGCATTTCTAGGTATTCCAATGATAGAACTACTGATAAGTCACTGGGTTATGACCTATGAATTCCCCCAGCCTTTCCTATAGTTTGAACTCCTCCTCCACCCCCCCACCCCCCATGCACTTTTGTACAGAGCAGGCCCATCCTAGAGCAGCATGGTTGTGGCCCCAGAAATGTCTCCTTACCCTAGGCTGAGAATTCCTGTTATAGTTTACGACAAAATCTATCTGTCAAGATTCTTCAGTGATGTCTGGATCCTCTGCAGTTTTTGGATGGGTGTGCTGGTGGCTTTGGTGTTTTCTTTGCCATAATATAGCTTCAGCTGAACTTTCATCTTTTTTCTTTCTGACTTCTTTGGGTTGTACTTCTGAGGAAAGAGCTATTTTCTTAGTTTTAAATACAACTAACTCCAAAATAATAAAGATGAATTCTTCTCACAATGGAATTGGTTCATGCAGTGCTTTTTCTGTAATGGTACACAGGGTTATGGAGTATGGCATCTTTTTGCCGGCCAAGCTGGGGAAGAGGAGGAGTGGGATCAGCAGGGAAAAAGAACGCACTGCTGGAAGAAAAGGAGTGGGAGAGGCATTTTTCAAATTTACTATCAGGATATGAGTACTGATACCTTTTTCTTTACCAAAAAAAAAAAAAAAAAAAAAAAGCACTGGGTTCATGAGACTGTTTATGATCTGAATTAGTTTACTCTCAATTGACAAGAGTGCTGATTTTCTTTCTCATTTTGTCTGAACTGTGTGTAGGTCTTTCATGTGGCAACGGGGAAAATTATTTTAAAAACAAGGCTGTAGAACCACAGAAACTTGCAGTGGCACTTGAGAGGAAGCTGCAATACTTGTAGCTTTTAACCTGTACAAAATTTTTAAAATGATCTTTTACATTGTCAAATAAAGCACTTGGGTTTCTACTCTAAAATTGTTAGTTTCTTATATGAAATTTAATTTTTTGTATTGTCATACAAAAGTAATTTAATTGAAAAATGGTACCATGGAACAGCAGGGACTGCATTCCTTAGAGAATATCTCATGGGACAAACTTCCCATTTGTGATAGAAGAAAATCAATACAATCTGAATTTCAAAGTTTTCTTATAAAGAAATACTGAATTATTTTGAAAATGAGGCTTGTAGAGACTGAGTGTAAAAATCATGAAAATAACATGTTACCGGTTGAAAAAAGTGCTTAGCTAGCCTGAATCCCATTGCTAAAAATTTATAGTAAGAATAAGACTTTTTATTTTCCTAGCTCTCTTTCACCAGAGGACTAGTTTGGTCCAACTCTTGTGAACATCAGTTCCATTAGAGGGGGATTTCTCAGTCACCTCATAGGGAAGAAATGAATTGTAGGAATAAAGAAGTAAAATGTATATGCTTAATGATAAAGCTACATTTTAAAGTAGAAGTAACTCCTGGGAAAAAAGGAGACATCTCAAAAGATGAACAGCTGCAACTCTGTTAAATTTGGGTAGCTAACACTTGGTGTGTTAATACACGCTGTCTGCCATCCGCTCTGATTTATTTTCTGAACTAACTTAAGAAATGCCAAACCTGTCTCATTCTTGCTGCCAAGATTTCTGATAAATTCAGGTACTGAGCTTGTAAATGTAGTAGTCTTATTTTGTGAGGACAGATGCATTAAAAGATTGCGTAGTGCTTTGAGATCTACTAATGGATAAGTACTATCTGAGAGAGGTGGTGTACTGAGATAAAAGGAAGTCTTATCCAGAAACAGGGCTGGATTAACCGGCCCTCCACTGTTGGCCCCGCCCCCCACTGTGGGGTGGTTCTGTGGAGACAAAAGGAGCTCTGGCCTCGCTCTGGCCAATCTGCTGGTTTGGGTGGCTGGAGCAGGGTGCAGCCCCGGTGTAGCCCTCCTAGGGCCACTGGTCCTGGAAGACTGTTCTGGAGCGGCAGAGGCCTTGCCGTGAGCCAGTTGGCCTGGGAGCCGTGCAGAACATGGTCTCAGGCCCAGGGCTCTAAATGTTTCCTGATTAGTTGGAGGATAAGGAGTGCTCATCTAATACTTTGTTTTTCCTGAGCTGGGTTTAAAAAAAAATATATTTTTTTTTTGTATGTAAAAACACAACACACATTGAGTTCTCAGCCTATGAACTTGTTAGGAAATGGAAACTGATGTCACTGTAATGATAACTTACGTCCCTGTTCCAGACCTTCCAGCAACTCCCCATCAGTCTGGCTTTTGCATGTCATGTCTAAGATTAACAAATGAAAAGCTAAACTTGATAGGAAAGATGCAGTCTTTTTTCATGAACAAAGTCACTTTGAATGTAGCACTAGATGAGAAACTAAATAAATGAGCAATTTCACCCTGAATTACATCTTTCTGGAAAGGGATGACTTGCGAGTCTACCAGTAGAAGCTGTAAGCAAAGGAAACATTTCAGATTTAGTGTCGATAACCAGTGTTACTCCAAATGTTTGGTCAAATATGAAACATGACTAGGTAATAGCTACAAAGAATCAGAGTCAGTGTGGTCTTGTAGATAGCTCAATGGCCTGGGACTCAGGAGAGCTGGGTTCTATTCCGAGCTTTATTGCTAGTGTGCTGAGTGATCTTCGGCAAATCATTGCACCCAAGTTTCCCCACCTGTACAATGAGGAATAACAATACTTACTTTGTAAAGTGAAATCTGCTGATTGAAAAGCGTTTGTAATATCACTTGTCAATTTAACTGGTCCCAAATACTGAAATTATAGCTTGACTTCAGAACAGGATGAAGCTGTCCAAGAGTGGTTAGCAGAACATAACTTTAGTTTTCTGATAGAGGAAATAATCCTGTTCTCATCACTTCCCTTTTTAACATGTAGAATTAAATTAGAACCCGGTGTTTCCAAAGTGTTCCTATGCTCATGCAAAAACTGCAGCATGGTATTCAAAGAACTAAAATACTCTCAAGCCTACTGGTTTGAATTTCTTTTGGGGAGGAGGGAGAATATATTCCACAGGTGTGCTTCATTACCCACATCTTTTTGTTTCAAATGCTATCATTCTCTACTACATTGCAGTTGTCATAGCAGTGCCTTTTTAGTCAGGCAAACTTGTTTCCCAGATCCAACCACCAGTGCCTCCTGTCTGCTGTTTGTAATGTAGCTTAAAAATTCCAAATACATTTCTCCTCCAGTGCTATAAAACTTCATTTAAATTACAGTAGTATAGAAATGATTTGAGAATGATTCTGCATTGAGACAAGATTTGATCAATGCGTGCTGTTGTGATCCTTTTACTAGGTTGTCTTTTAAAACCAATTTGAAGCATCAGTAGCTTAAAGCAGCAATTGTTCATGAGGCAGGATAAAGGATTGAAGTACAGTGCAGTAAGGATAGTGAAAACAGAGTGCAGCCATAGAAAAGGAGTGAATAAAGAGAAATATAACTAGTTTGTCATTCTATCTGAACTGGTACAAGATTCCTCGTTTAACCAGTTCACAGTGATCTCAGTAGCTAGATTTCATGGTAGTCATGTTAACAAATTACTGAAATCATAGCAAAACTACCAAGTTTGTTTTTATTTATATTCTACAAGACAACATCGATGTGGTGAGGAGAGTGGCTGCTTGGTATACGAGGATGACAGAGGCATTTTGTGCATAGCAGGAAGCAGTCTTAAACAAAACAAACAAAAGCACCAAGTTGGGAGTGTGTGCAGGTCATCAATGAATAAGTCACTGGATTGTGTGGGAGAACAAAAGCTAAAATTATACATGTGGTATAATTGTACAATTATATAGACTAGAATGGAATGCTATAGGAACTCAAAGCTGAAGATAAATAGCTATTATTTTCAGTGGGACAGGGTAAGCTAGTAGAGCAGTGGTGGCAAACATGCGGCCCATGTACCTCTTCCATCTGACCCGTGACTGTGCTCCATGGGACTGCACTCTTGCGCTCTCTCTCTCTCTCTGTGTGAGTGAGAGAGAGAGAGAGTGCTCTGAAATGCTGCAAGAGTGTCAGGTCTCACGACATCAAGGAGCGCTGGGTATGCAAGACTGCGCTCCGCAAGACCACACTCTCTCCCTGAGAGAGAGGTATCATGGAGAGCAGTTTCACATACACAGCACTCTGCAATGCTGCGAGAGTGCCATCGTATTTCTATTTATGGTATGTACGGCACACTTGAAGTACTTTTAAAGTCAAATCTGGTCCACCATAGCAAATATCTGACATGCCTGTGGTAGAGAAATTCAGGTAGTGACATGATCACATGAAGTAGATGAGGAAAAATAACACCTAGCAGTTGTGGTTTGGATGGCTGGAAGGAGCAGCGTAGCTATCATAGAGGGAAGAAAGACTTGGCAGGAAGGCATAAATATGAGGACAAAAGCCATACTTACCTCATGTATTACTTGTTTGTAAACAGTATTAGAAGGGGAACAGGTCATGGAATATCAGATACAAAAAGTAAGGTTGCACTCTAATTTTGTGGCATTTCTACTCTTTACTGCTTAAAAAAAAATTTCCTGACTTCTTTCCTGCTTTTCCGTTATTCAGCCTTCAACTCACAGAAAATAGTATTGAATGCACAACAGCTTTTTATCTCAACACCACCTGCAGGAAAACTGGTAAGCTAATTTTGCAGCACACTCATGTTAAAAGAATTTTTTCCAAGTTCAGTGTCCTGAAAATTATTTTGAGGCGCAAGTTCGGTTAGTGAAGGCTGAGCAAGGTGGTGGTACTTTTGTCTGTAAGTCGTAATAAATTGCTTGAGTATTTAGTTTTTGGACTGTATTAAAATAATTGAAGCTATGTGATTGCCAAGGATACACCTGATGGTTTAAAAACATGAGCTCATGGAGAATGAGTTAACAAAACTACCTACTTTCTAGTTACCACAGTAATAGAAATCTATTCGTTGTTAGTCAGCAAAGACACTTCAGTTTTACACTAACAGTAATTTTTCTTCTTTTAATGCCTCTGTTTAACCTCAGTTGCACATGTGATAATATAGAAACAAACTTTTATTCACAAGCTTTCTAGTTTTTAATACACTTTAATGTACAGCAGTTCAAGCTTACACATTTGTAAAGCATATAATACAGCGCTGGAATGTAGAGGCTTAATTAATTGTATTTATAGCAGCACCTTTAAGTGCTGCTTTATAAAGTGTGTGGTGTAGGAAGATACGATCATGGGCCACAAAGAACATTATTTCCTCATGTGATCCTTTCTCCTCTGCAGATCACTGTCCATCAGGTGATAACTAGCTACCAATGATTCAAGAGAAGAACTCCCAGAACACCACCTCTTTTTTTTATCACTGTCTCAATTTTGGTTTCTGGCAAAACATTTGACATCTTCCAAATCTTTTAACACATACTTATTTATTGCACTGTTTCTTGTTAGCTCCTGTCTTTCTCTTTCAGCATGTGTGAATATAGCTTAATGTTGCTTCTCTACAACCCCAAAATGACAGACAATGGGAAAGGATCATAACTGGTTTAGCTGTTCCATCTGTGCTCAGCTATACTGGCAACCAGTAAAGATTTTCAGGGAGCACTTCAGTGCATTCTCAGCAGCTCTGGTGTCAGCTCACAACCTTGAAGAGCGAGCGTTTAAAAGCACCACAATAAACGTCTTCAAGTGTGCACTAAAAGACTTTAGAGAATGACCTGTTTGATACCACTACACTGAAAACTTGAATATGCTTTGTATTCAAAAGATTCAGCTGTATTCCACACACCAGGGGACACATTAATGTACTCATAATAGATGTGGTGAATGAGGTTCAGTTTAACTGTCTCACTGCTATTCTGTAACATGCCTGTGACTCCACATTTGTATTAAGGCATCTTTATTTGGGAGAGGTTTGCTTTCCTTGCTGGCACACAGGAACTCCTCTGCTGATTTGCCACACAACACTGAACCCAGGAATGTTTTTTCTGGTTTTTATTCCTGGTTTATCTTGACTGTATTAGAGAATCTGTTCTTAAACTGAGTCCTCAACTCTCCCACTTCTGTTATGAGAATGTCCTCCACATGTTGGTATTCTGCTTCAGGATGTTTCTTACATTGCATGTTTTGGAGACAGCTTTTGGGAAAGTCAGAAATCAAAATAGCTGAAGTACTGCAGAATGTTACTTTGGCATTCTTTGGCCTGCCACCTATGTATGATAGGCCATTAAAAACGAGTCTTGTGGCACCTTAAAGACTAACACATTTCTTAGGGCATAAGCTTTTGTGGGCTCCTCCCACTTAGTCAGATGCAGTGGGTTGGAGCCCACGAAAGCTTATGTCTGAAGAAATTTTTTAGTTTTTGGGGTGCCACAGGACTCTCGTTGTTTTTGCTGTACACAGACTAATATGGCTACTCCTCTGGAACAGGCCATTAAATTGCACTCAATTACTGCTATATTTAGCTTAGTATCTTGTGTATAGTTTTCAGAAAGTCATCCAGTCTTGTTGGAAAACACAAGATCGAGAATGCACCACTTCCCATGGTAAATTTCCCCCCCTCGTGGTTAATCATGCTGTGTCGGGCACATATTTTTAACTTCTAATCTGAATGTCTGGCTTTTGCGTCTAGCCACTTGGTTCTTGTATACCTTTCTCTGAGAGACTAAAGAGGCCTTTAGTACCTACTACTTTCTCCTTTTGGAAGTGTCACAGTTCTGAGCAACTGTATTCTCCCTCAGGGTCCATCAAGGGCACCCACTCTAGGCTCCTGGCTCCTTAGCCATCTCCTCTTAGGCAGAGTTGCTCACCTCTCCCTCTTGACAGTTTTTCCTGGCCTTCCTTTCTTACGATGTGAGTTCCCTGCCTACAGTGTGAATTCTATAGTAAGACAGACTGCCTAAATGGGTCTGCGCCTGCATTTTGTGCGCTCTCCAGAGTTAACATGCAGCTCTTTATGTGCAAGTACTTATTCTTAAGATGAAAGCATTACAGAGCAAACACCTTGAAAGCTAATGATCGTAGCAGAGATAAGTTTCAACTTCAGCAAGGGCTCTGGGTAGGCATCAGTCCTTCAAACCACAAAGATATCTTTCTGTGGTTACAGGTTCATAAGTCTTTGTTCAGAACAAATCAGTCTTTCCTTGGTACAATTTGCAGCTTTGATCTTCAGACTCTGGGGACAGCAATCAGAGAGTATGGCCCTCCTTAGAGCATAGCTTCGAAAGGCTGGGTTTTTCTATAATTGGAGGTGGGAATTTACATTCATCTCCCTCGAGAGATTCCCTGCCACTTGAGACTGCCTGTCCAAAAGTTCATTCTTGGCTGGCCCATCACTCGCTGTAGTCCTTCCAAGTTCACAACACTTTCCAGGGTACGTAGAAATACATAGGCTTTGAATTTAATTCAGTGGACTCCAAAGATACTTAAATTTAATTCAATAAGGTTTTCTGAGAAAACTGCAATATGTCACAGAATCTGCATACACTGTAATCAAGCCACTTCTCAATCATCTTTGATAAACTAAACAGATTCAGTTTTGTAAGTTGCTTGCTGTAAGGCATTTTTGCCAGAGTTTTAATCATTTTTTACTCTGTTCTGCACCCTCTCCAGTTTGTCAACATTCTCTTTTTAAAACATGGACACCAGAACTGTGCCATATTCCAGCATTGGCCATATGAATGTTCTACTTGCTACTCCCCTGTTCGTTCCTTAGAGCAGTGATTTTCAAACTATGGGTCGGACCAGTACTGGATCCCGGCACTTCCTGTTGCTGTCGCCGCAAGACCTGAATGCATTGCTCAAAGACGTAATTGTTGGCTCACAGGCATAAATGTGTGGGTTTTTTTTTTTTTTTTAAACTGGGTCCTAAGGAAAAAAGTTTGAAAACCACTGTATTAAAGGATCACATTAGCTTCTTTGCCATAGTGTTGCACTGGGAGTTCATGTTCACTTACTTGTCCACTATGGCCCCTACTTTAAATTCTTAAACTTGTATAGTAATGGAAAACTTGAGCGTGCACCAAAAAAAAAAAAAAAAAAAAAATTCTTTAGTTTGTCAAATAAAAAATGTTAAATGTAACGAATAGTAAAATAAATGGTGTAGGGAGAAAGTTGGGACCTTAAAGTCTTCCCTGCAGTTTATTTACAAAATGCAGCATATTTTAGTTTTAAAATCCACTTCATCATTGTTGTGTGGTCCTGACTGTTAGAATTCCTTTTGTTCAAGAATAAGTTGATAAGCAAGCTAACCAAAATATTACTTATTTCATATCCTCTATTGCTAAACAGGTGTGTATAGACTTATCTTGCTTTTCTGATTTCCTTTCCGTCTGACTAGTAAAGTACAAGACTCTTTGTATTTGTGATGCTAGATTGTGAAGATCTAGGGAATCAGTCTGTGCAACTTACTGTAGAAATTTCTGAGGCTTGGTCTCTAAACTAGAGTTAAGTTGATATAAACTTTTGTTAACATAATTGTGTGTCTACATGACAGCTTTGCGCCCACTGATGTAAATGCCCTGTCACACCAATATAACTCCACCTCCATGAGAGCCTTTCGCTTACATCAGTGTAGTTAGAGGGTTGCAATGTCTGGGTAGACAGTTTCCAAAGGGGTAGCCATGTTGGTCTATTGTAGAAAGACAACAGAGTCCTGTGGCACTTTTAAAGACTAACAGATTTATTTATCGCATGAGCTTTCGTGGGAGAAAATCTTCAAAGCGTCTGACGAAGTGGGATTTTCTCCCATGAAAGCTCATGCGATAAATAAATCTGTTAGTCTTTAAAAGTGCCACGGGACTCTGTTGTCTGGGTAGACAGTGTATTACTTACCTCCCTGTTGGATCATTCTTGTCAATTTCACAGCTCAACTCCAGGGCTTCTCACAGCTGGAACCATGAAATTGACAAAAGTTGAGAGGCTACTTACTATGAAACTGAGCCCAGCTCACAGCTTGCCCCTGTCCTCATCTGTCAGTCAGGCTCTGGGCTCACAGCGGTAGCCCCTACCCTGGGGTGTCCTTCATCTGTGAGTCGGGTGCTGGGCTCAGTTTCACAGAATGGAGCCCAACAATCTTTCTTTTCAGTTTCACAGCTTCAGCTGTGAGCCCCCTGCTATTCTGATCCTGAGGCAGTGGTTAACTAGATAAGAGAGGCTGGAAGGCTCCCTGCTATGAGCCTCGCACCAACTCACAGATCAGGCTGTCACTCTGGGGCAGGTACAGGGGCTCCATATTGGCAGCCTGGCTTCTGCCTTGGCTGCCAGCTCCTTGCTGGGAGTCTGACTGCCCCCTTGGCTCTTACTAGTTAGCTCCGCTGGGAGCTGAGAGCCAGGGTGGCAGCTGGGGTCTTGCCATCCGTCTGCCCCCTTTAAGTTGGGTGCAAGCTCACCTGGAGAAGATGGACCCCACCAACGGAAGGAGGGTATTGTGGACATGTAATTACTGTGGCTTTTCCTGCCATGGCTGTAAGTCAATCTAACATAGGTTGACTAAGTTATGTAGTGTGGACAACCCCTGAGGTCATGTTCTGAAAAGAGCTGTACCATTGAGTTCCCCTAGGTAAATGTGGAACCCACCATGGGCTGCCAGGAGTTACAGCATTTCCCCACTAGACAAGGTAAACTGTTAATGAACAGTATTTGGACTACATAATATGTATGCAGAAGAGATTGCCTAAAGCCAGGAGAATCATTTTTCACTAACCCGTCAACAGATGGCTGTCATTTACAGTTGTGGCAAATCCCCAGCAGCATAACAAGGGAATCAGATAGTAGCAGTAGGGCATATAAAGTATAGGGACTCGGGCACAGGAGGCTTTGGGGAGGAGGGGAGCGCAGGCCATGTATTTATGGTGAGGGGGGGAGGTGATGGTTTAGCTGTGGGATCAGTTGAGTCAGAAAAAACGAGGTGGCCTGGAGCAGGTGGAAGGGTTCCATTGAGAGAGGGGAAAAAGTTCATCATTCACTTCATTAGACCCTGGGGTCTACATCTACTTGCAACTGCATAGCTTATTTTTAAAATAAAGTATTGTTATTGGGAGTCTTGCTCTTGATTCCTCTTAATTCTCTTTTTTCATTAACTCCTCTGCTGATTATCCCTGGTAGCCAAAAAAAATAAGTTGTTTAAAATTAATATTTTAGAGGAATTTTATTTAGAGGAAGGTAAACCTTGGATTGGTAGTTGGACTCAAGGTATGGAACTCGTGAGGAAACTGGGAAGGCTGCAGAGTAGATGGCAAACAACTTGGGAAGCCGCTTGAAGTGCGGGAAGGTCTGCTGGTACTAACTTGGCCAAGGAAAGCTTGTGTTGCCTTAGAGATCTCTACAGGTGTTAGTAGAGGCTGCAGAATCTAAAGCTAGAGGAGCCCTTGAGGACAGTGTAGATTGGAATTCAGCCGACTTACTGTTGCTTTTGGGAACAGCATCCTTTCATTAACCACTTGTACACTTTATAGCACATCATAAATCCAAGAGCACCCTAATCCTCCTTGAACAAGGGAAAAATAGGGAGTCGTTGATCAGTTCCATGAATCTCCAACTCTTTCTTTACTCCTGTAAGTTCCCATCAATCCCTCTCACCTCCATCCTGTTAAACAACTCCTTTTGCTATGCAGTAAGATGTCACACATACTGTAGCTTGTGTGAAAATGTTTTCTGCCTCCATCTTGCTGGTGGAAGTCTCAGCCCTATGAGGACAACGGAAGACCATACCTCCCCCTATAGGGGAGTGGTTTTAAATTAATCCTTTAGTCTAGAGGAATATACAGAAGCCTCTGTAACCTACTACCTACAGGAATAACCATTGAGATAAAGTTGCTGCTGTTAGAAGAATGCCTCTGAACAAGTGTCAACAATTGGAGGTGGAAAAGAGACATTAGTGACTTCCTGGTTGCATATTGGGATTTTAAAATGCTTTAAGGGGATGTCCAGGGGAAGTAATGGGTGCTGAATTGACTTTGGAGTGAAAAGGAAGTGTACCGAGGATTGCTCCTGGCAACAGCAAATTAGTAGCATAATGGGTGATGCAGATCTGTGAGGGGGGGGGAATAAAGGGCTCTCTTTGGGCTGGTCTACACTGCCTGCTCTTTTTGGCAGCTGTCAAACAGATACTCAAATTACTTAAAATAACTTGCATATCTATGTTCAGCTTCTCTATTCCCTGCCCCCACATGCTGCTGGTTCGAAGGAGGGGCCTCCCATCGAACTACCTGCTTGCAGGAGTGGCGAGCTTGGGTAGTGTTGCAGGATTGACTTCCTGATCGGGTGAACAGGTCTACAGAGACCTGATCAGTCGATCAGGAAGTTCGAACTGATGGTGGCGAATTTGCCACTGTCAGTGGAGACTTGTCTTGTGTAGAAGGGAGAGGTGAAGATGTCTTCCATAAGTTATTTGCTCTAGGCTATTCTCAACTCTAAATGTATAGAACAGCTACTTCCTATGCATACAGGGATCCAGGTGTTATGCATCGGTATAAGTGCATGTAACAAATTCTTTGAGTTATTGGTATTTAGAAACGGCTAAACTCATATTAACAATTTTAAGTGGTTGACCAACTATGTTTAGTATTTAAATTCCATGCCAGTTAATTAAAAACTACTTGCCCATATTAGAAAAGACTGCAATTTCATTCGCTATTCACACTTCAGACTTTCAGGTTGCTCATTCTAGACAAGATGTCTGTACTAATTCATTGTAACACGTTTTTGGCAACAGGATAGATATTAAACCAGCTAGTTCATTCAGCACCTCTCAAATTACTTCCCTTAGCACAGCATCCTATAATTCTCACTCTTCAGGCAGTTTTTTCAAATTGTTTCATATTGTGGTGATTTTTCCTTAAACATAAGCTTAAGTAATATTGTGGCAACTGCTGGCCAAGATTACTTCAAATGCATGCAGTGTTCATTTAGATTTTTGTCCTTTTGTGTATCTTTAGAGGAAATATTTTTCACTTCCATTCCCCTGCTGTCTTTTTTATTAAATAGCTAAACTCTGAATATTGCTTCAGATAGCTGTCAGGTTGATAGAATTAGTATTGCATAATGACTAATTCAGAAACCATGTACAAGTTGCTATCATTCTTTATAACTGTTTAATTGACTGATTAGTCATTTGTAAACACATGACTAATCTGTCAGTGGGTGTCTGTAATACGGGGCCTCAAACTTGGTCATAATGTGAACCACACTTTAATTTACAGATTGGGAGGTAAGGTGGTGCCCCAACTGTAACTATGTAACTTCGCTCTGAAAACTACAAATATTGCCCATATGGAAAAGTGATGCAGTATTAGGAAAGCATTTAATGTATTTTATTTCAGTTTAGCAGGTGGAATGAGGAGGGGAAGGGGGAAGAAGCCAGTGCTACTTGTTGAACCAGTGTTCTTTGGGCCACTAGTGATCCATGGTCCATAAAAAGCAAACTCCTTTTTTTTAAAAAAGGACAATTATCAGAATTCATCCCTATAGCCTAATTCTTTGGTTTGGATTAGGATTGCCAGTAAATCTTACCAGGTAATTTGAGTTCTTGCCTGAATCTGACCACAGATAATTTTAAAACGGGGGGCCCTTTGGGATGCCCAACAGGAATTTTTACATGGCTATTGCAAAATATTTTGTACAAATGTTTTATTGCAACAAGCATAAATATTCAGAGAATTGAGAAAAGGATAAATGAAAATATGAATAAACAAATTGCAATCAACTTCTATTTTGATACATACAGGAAATATTGTGATTTACATTTTAAACTGTACTAAAATATACTTGCACCCATGTCCAGTAGCTTGGTCTAAAGAGATGTCCAGTTACTCAACTTGACAGGAGGAGTGGCGAGCTTGGCAATACCAAATAACTATAGCCTATAGCCAATATACTTAAACTATTAAAGCAAAATTTAAATAGCTAGTAGGGAGAGAGAGATTGGATTGTCGCTGTTTAAGTTAAAAGCTGAAGCTTAAAAGAAAGGAAGACAGAAAGGTAGAAAGCTGGAAGCTACCCCCAGCAACAAGGTTGGTCTCTTTATACCCTGTCTAGCGTGGGTCAGTTTGAGTCCTCCTATACCCAAATATGAGGTCTTAACCCCCAAAATTATAGGGTTACATCTATTCTTTTGGTTATTGGGTTCATACATATGATTGATTGCATGTCTGCCTTCCAGAATGTTCTTCTATCGGCCCCTTTTATTATTTCTAGATATTCTTGAGGATTTTGTGGTGTTCTTTTAGATATTTAGTGTCCAGACTGGCAAGTCCCTAGTTTTTCTGTCTGCTGATCTGGGTTTCATGATCTAAATATAGCCCCCTGGATCTTCGCACCACTGCTTACTGAACAAACAGTCCTACCTGTGCCAACTCTTCTAATGTTGGCTTATCTTCTAAGCGTCTATGTGAACTTGTATCTGTGCCCTTAGCTGTTTTCGTACAAGCTCTGTATAAGTTCTACGCAGGCCTGCAAGGTGCCTTGTGCTCTAGCTATTAATGTAAAAATGACTTGGCTAAGTTAAGAACTTATGCTAAGAGTTCTTAAACCTATAAAGAAAGATACATATGTGGTCTATAGATGAATGAATGCATGCAAGCTAAGCATAGGTTAAGCTTGGGGTTACATCCCAGACTCCCCAAATACTACAGTTTCAATAACAAATAGTAATTTGTAAGAATGTTTAACCTACATAAAACTATGGTTCACACCTTTTACCAGAAGTTCACTAGAAAACATTTCATGGTTAATATGATTAATCTGAAAAACAACAGAGTCCTGTGGCACTTTTAAAGACTAACAGATTTACTTATTGTATTGGACCATGATTAATCTAACACTTCTAGAGTATAATTTTGGCCACAGGGTGTGTTAGAAACACTTAGATTAAAGAAAAATCAGCTGACCACTGTACTTGGTCACTTTTAAAAACCTTGGCTCTCTTTCCTAAATTTACGTTCTATTTTTAGTTTCTCTTTAATCATGAAACATATTTTTGACAATTTCAGATATTTACTTTTTTGACTGTCATCATAATAGAACATCCCATGCACATTTATTTTTCTTCAGTATGAAGGCTGAGTGGGGAAAGAGGAACTTTCTAATAGTAAGGCTGTGTTTCAGACATACTTCAACAGAGATTTAGTTAAGGCAAAACAAACAAGGAGTCCTGTGGCACTTTTAAAGACTAACTACTTGTCACATGACCTTTCATGGGAGAAAATCGGAGATTTCAACAATTTCCACTTTACAATCAAACTTAGCCTGGAACACTCCGCACAGGAGATCCACTTTCTGGACACTACAGTGCAAATTAGAGATGGACACATAAACATCATCCTGTACCGAAAACCTACTGATCGCTATAGTTACCTACATCCCTTGAGCTTTCATCCCAGATAGACCATGTGATACAGTGTCTATAGTCAAGCCCTGAGATATAACCGCATTTGCTCTGATCCTTCAGACAGGCAGACACCTTCAGGATCTCTATCAAGCATTCTTAAAACTAAAATATCCACCTGCGGAAGTAAAGAAACGTATTGACAGAACCAGACAGGTAGCCAGAAGTCATCCACTGCAGGAGAAGCCCAAGAAAGAAAACAGAACGCCACTGGTTATCACCTACAACCCCCAAGTCAGACCTCTGCACCACATCATCAAGGATCTACAACATATATTACACGATGATCCTTCACTCCCTCAAGCCTTGGGAGACAGATGTCTCCTTGCTTACAGACAGCCCCCCAACCTTAAACAGATACTCACCAGCAACTACAGACCAAACAGAAACATTAACACAGGCACATGTCCCTGCAACAGACCACGTTGCCAACTTTGCCCTTATATCTACACAAAAGACCCCCTCATAGGACCTAATCAAGCAACCTACTCCATCAAGGGCTCATTCACCTGCTTGTCCACCAATGTGATTCATGCTATCGTGTGCCAGAAATGGCCCCCTGCCTTGTATATTGGACAAACAGGACAGTCTCTTCACAAAAGAATAAATGAACATAAGTTTGACATCAGAAATCGTAACATTCAAAAACCAGTAGTGGAACACTTCAATCTCCCTGCTCACTCCATTGACGACTTGTTAATAGCTGTGCTCAAACAAATGACTAACAAATCATAGCTTCTAAGAGGAACTGGAACTTGTATGTAAATTCAACTGCATTGCCTCAGGGTTAAACAGGGACTATGGATTTTTTTTCCTCATTACAACAGGTGATTTGACCTCATCTTCCTCTGTGCTGTTCCCCAGTGTTTGAATCCCAACATCTGTTCTGATTTGCTGTTACAGCCTGACCTGATCCTGTATCATACATTTCCCTGCATTTAACTTTCTCCCATTCTGTAAGTTCCCCATCTTCAAAGCGTCTAACGAAGTGGGATTTTTATCCCATGGAAGCTCATGTGACAAATAAATTTGTTGGCCTTTAAAAGTGCCATAGGATTCCTTGTTTGTTTTTGCTGACTAAGATTAACACGGTGACCGCTTTGGAATTAGTTAAGGCAGATGCCTTTTTAAATAGTCTGTAAGTACTGAAAGATGCTATTGCATCACGGCGCATTCAAAGAATGTTATATTTTCCAACTGTTATGGGCTTGTTAGTGATTGTATTCTTGGCTAAATGGGAAGATAAAAAATAGTGGGGTAATTAATGTAAATTACTAACTTCAAAACATCGTAGATAACAAGCTTCTTGAAGTTTTACCACCTAGGGCAGAAAAGCAGGGTGGTTTGACATGGTTCAAATACCCTAGCCAAGGACATGAAACTGTAATAAATAGCTTGACATAAAGGGGGAGACACCATCCAAAATCTGATAGGCATGAGGCTGGGACCTGGTATTCCCAGGAGGCTATTTCTGTATATTTAGATCTGCCATTGTCTCCATATAGGTATCAGCTGTTTGTTTTAACTTAAAAGGGTTAGGGTTCCCATTCTATAAGTTCCCTATCTTCAAAGCATCTGATGAAATGGGATTTTCTCCATGAAAGCTCATGCGATACATAAATTTGTTAGTCTTTAAAAGTGCCACAGAACTCCTTTTTTGTTTTGCTGAACTAGACTAATACAGAAAGACAACAGAGTCCTGTGGCACTTTTAAAGACTAACAGATTTATTTATCGCATGAGCTTTCGTGGGAGAAAATCCCACTTCGTCAGACGAATACAGCTATCCTTTTGAAACTTTTTTTATATTGATGCATCAGACAACCGTACAAGAACCTAGAGTCTATTGTCTGTTGACCCAGTACTGGGTCCCAACTCATGGTGTGAAAACCACTGCTCTGTCATGCTGCTGTGGTGGTCAGCAAGCTGCTTGTGTTGGGGGTGTGTGTGTTTACACAAAGAGAGGATCTTATGATACCGTTCTCTGAAGTTTTAGGCTGTGGAGCAATAATCCAGGATTGATGATCCCCTGGACATGTTGTGAGTTTTTTTCTGTGCTTCATGGTAGGCTGGGGTGCTTGAGGGATAGGAGACTTCGGTTAGAGGCCCGCTTGATGGGAGATAGGTTGCTGACATTTCTCTGAGGTGTTGCTGGGTTTTTTTTTTTTTTCCTGTAATGTCAAAGGTGTTTAAAGTAGTAGGAGGGTGACTTTCTAAAAACTACTCTAAATGTCTGTGTAAAAATTGTTTAATTGAAAGCATATGAATGAAATTCAAGCTGCCTCTATATTATCTATTTAACTTTTAATTAGGATGATTGAAACATGTTTTAGAGTATTTGCTGGCACAATTCCAGATCTCAGTTGAAACCATATAAAGGTAGTCTAAAAAGTGATAAATTGCTGCTTTAGTGATGAATTCTAAATATTTCTCACAATGCGTATGGGGTTTTAAGCATATGAGTAACCTTTTAAAAAAGAAAAAAACAAAAAAACAAAAAACTTCACTGTGCTGAAAGCATCTTTAAGCTTCTAGTTCTAATATATGATAAAACAACCTGGTACAAATAGTTCATAATCCAAAAAACTTCACATCTGGTTGCAGCCACTTCCCATTTTTGGTCTCAGCTCATGTGTGACTCCTCAAAAATGTAATGACATTCTTTTATCAGTGTATGTTATCAGATTGTGGAGATGGGAGGGTACAGAGAGTAAGAAAATATAGGAGTCCCATGATTCTTCAAGGTGTTACTTTTATATACCGTATTTTTCGGACCATAAGACGCACCTGACCATAAGACGCACCCAGTTTTTAGAGCAGGAAAACAAGAAAAAAAATATTCTGAACAAAATAGTACCGGTAAACTAAATAGAAGAGAAGAGGAAGGGAAGAGAAAGGAAGGCAAAGAAGAGAAGAGGAAGGGAAGAGAAAGGAAGGCAAAGAAGAGA
>ML685787.1:26210563-26262061 GCA_007922175.1 Pelusios castaneus
GATCCCCCAGCTCTCATCAGGAGCTGCGGCATTAAGCCGCCGCAGCTCCTGCTGAGAGCCGAGCCCTGGGGCTGAGCTGGTGGGTCGGCTCGAATGGGAGCCGGTCCCCCAGCACAGTCCAGGGGTTCGGGTGGCCGCAGAACCACCGAGGGAGCTTCTGCGGCCACCCGATTCCCCCATGGTTCCGATCCCGGTTAACCGAATGTACGGTTAATTGAGGACCGGGTAATCCA
Source organism: Pelusios castaneus (assembly GCA_007922175.1). Classification (NCBI taxonomy): domain Eukaryota; kingdom Metazoa; phylum Chordata; order Testudines; family Pelomedusidae; genus Pelusios; species Pelusios castaneus. The sequence continues at coordinate 26,210,797 of ML685787.1, forward strand.
GGTTTCACTGTAAAGCACAAACGGCAATTTTCACCCAAACTCTGAATCACCTTGTTTTGAAATGTATATCTACTTATGTGTTTGAAATTCATATTGAGGGTTTTCTCTGTAAGCCAATTTAATGAAGGCTTTAGAAGTTCCCCAAAGTAATTATAAAATTGGTATAAGTTACCCTGATTTTAAACAGTGGACCCATTTCAGATAGCGTGCCTTTACATATACCAACAAGTATAACTAAACTAAAGCTAATATAACTGTTTACTTTTGCCTGATAGTTGGAATTCCAAAAACTTAACTGCTCTTCTTCTTTCTGTTCAGGCAATACTCATTGTTGTTACAGTTGCCTTTGTTCAGGTAAGAACTCTATTTTGCCAACTTAAATCATGTTGGTACTTCATCTAAACTCTTCCATGTAAGCAGTTGCTATAGTTTTCCTAGGAATATTTTGCATGACAGAGAAGGTGGTCTGTGCTATGAAAAAACTGAAAAACAATCAAGTCATGTACTATCTGTTCATAGACCACTTTTAGCTAGACTGATTATAGTTAAGATATTTAGTGCAGATGCACCTGTACCAATATAAGTGTCTTCTCTTGCCCGTAAAAGAATATCCTATAGTAAACCTACCTATACAAGAATAGTTGTCCACTCTACGGAGTGTGTGCTGTTTAACTACACTGGTTTAAAAAAAAAAATCAAAAAATCATCATAACAGTAATTGACCTAGTTGTACAAAAACCAAACTTTGGACAACGTAGTTTCTTAACTTTTTGTGTGATCACAGTAGGTTTGTCTTGAGACTGGTTAACGCTAAAGTTTGGACTTCTCTTGCTGTTTCAGTGCAAGTTGATTTTCACTGCACAGATCTTATAGTGACTCAGACACTTGATGTCTGCATACATTCAGAATGTGATGTCTTCCTTTATCTTGATTTTTTTTCAGTCAGTGTTTTCATATTTCATAAAGCGCATTTCTCACTAAATTATATCCAAAATACAAACCTGAGTTTTTGAAGCACCTGATCTCCATAAGTGTAAATTGTCTGCAATGACAGAAAATGTTAGTTTTCAGCACTGTAATTCAAGCAGAGCAGGTACAGAAATACCTTCTGAGCTGAGAACCATCATTAGAAATTGTCACTTTCATTTTAAACTACTGAACCTTATCTAACAATGAAAGGACTATCTCAGCAGTAACCTAATCTTCCTAGAAGCATTGCTCTAATAAGAGCAAAGTGCTAAAGGAAAATGGAAGAAAACTACAGGATTAAAAAAAAAAAAAAGGCATATAGACTAACTAATGGTATAGTAAGATTGTGAGCTTGTCAAGGCTTGGAGTATATTTGTATCTTTAAAACCTAGCATAAGTGGGGAGAGGAGGAGAGAGAAAGGGCAGGCTTTTGATCCTGACTGAATACTACCTTAATACAAGGCTGGGTTTAAGTAGTAGGTACAGATTTATAAAAAAGAAAACAAAATGTTGGCCAGTAACTTTTTCTCACATGTTATTTGTGGTCAGTTTCAAAGTCTCTTTCCTCTAATTGCATCTCTTATTGTCTCACTACAGGAGTACCGCTCAGAAAAATCTCTCGAAGAACTAAGTAAACTTGTACCTCCCGAATGTCACTGGTATGGTGCCTTCTGCTGTTTGAGACTTAATTTAAATTAAAACTCTAATCTGGCAGTAAAGGTACTTCAGGGGAAAAGCTTTCTATAATTTACACAATGATTTGATTCCATATTAGCATGTGAAATTGTTACACTATCACAGAACATGTTAGAGGAACTTTAAGGATTGTTAACTATTGGAATAGGCTCCCAAGGGAGTCTGTGGAACCCGCATCATTGGACGTTTTAAGGAACAAGTTGGACAAACACCTGTCAGGCTGGTTGGATGCAGGAGGGCTGGACTTGATGACCTCCTGAGGTCCCTTCCCCCAGCCCTACGCTTCTATAATTTTATGAATCTGGGCTTAGAAATGGTTCATTTTAAAGCTTTTTAACTTGAGCATAACATCACCATGTAGTGAGACATTTAGAATGGTGCACATTGTGATTTTGGTATGAAATATAACCTCAGGGAAATCTTATTCTCATTGTTTGAAACAAAAGTCTTTTGATTGCAAAGTAGAGCTGATCTATTTAGAATCACTTTGCTCTTATCCTGCTTGCACTACTATATAATAGGAATTCTGTCCCAAACAAAACGTAGGAAGGAAATTCTTAAACTGATGATGCACTTCCATTTTTGGATGACTTATGTGTGTGTTCTCCACAGTGTACGTGAAGGTAGGGTGGAACACACACTTGCAAGAGACTTAGTTCCAGGTGACACTGTCTGCCTGACAGTGGGAGACAAAGTCCCTGCTGATCTACGCTTGTTTGAGGTATGTGTTTAGAAAATTGCCTAATAAAATTGGGTGTTTTTTGTGGGGCGGGGGACAGAAAAGGTAAACTAAAACTTCTATAGAGGGACAAAGATGATTGTAGTCCAGTGGCTAAAATACTTTAACAGAATGCTAATGTTTTTCTTCCATTGGTAGACTTTTGGGTAGTGTTTAATACATGTACATATAGGGGCTAGTAGTTTTCATGTTTCAGTTGTGGGGGAATTGGGAGGACCTGATTTTTAAAGAGCTTTTCCAATTTTTACTCCCATTTACTGATTTAATTTTTTAATGAGTCAGCTGAGTACTTTCTCTGAATACATGTAATACAGCAAGTTTTGAAATGATCATTTTGTTTTGCCAATGTGAATAATCAACCATCTGGCAGCTGTTTACAGCTGAATTTGATTTTTTTTGTTCAATCTTTCCTTGTATTAATTTTATGGATATAATTTATATGTTCCAATTTTTTCTTTGCTAATTTAATTATAGATGCTCATGCAGTTGTCATTTTTATATCTTTACATCAGAAGTATAATATTTAAAAGCACCTAGCTTACTAAATATCTGACCTCTAACATTTAGTATGAGTAACAGTGTATGGGTGTTAGCAATAACACTGAGCATATTTATAAATTCTCCAAACACAACAAAAAGTGTAATATATAATCCCTTTACTTTCTCTGATATTTACCAGCTTTCAGCCCTAAGGGAAGTATGTTCCTAATAAACAAGAGGTCCTGTGGCACTTGTAAAGACTAACAAATGTATTTATTGCATGAGTTTTCATGGGAAAGATCCCACTTTGTTAGTCTTCAAGCATCTGACGAAGTGGGATTTTTCTCCCATGAAAGCTCATGCGATAAAGACATTTGTTAGTCTTTACAAGTGCAACAGGGCTCCTTGGTTTTTTTGCTGAACTAGACTAACACAGCTACCCCTTTGGAACTTAATGTTGGTCTGTTTAGTCATTTTGAAACCAATCCTAATGTCAAGGCACTGACATGAATGTTTTCAGGACTCTGTTGAATTGATTAGAAAAGTCTTGGAAGCACTTGCTATTAAAGCAGGTCTTCTATCCAGTACTCTTTCCAGTTCTCTTCTGAGACAGTTTCTGAAAAGTGTGTATAAAATACAATAATTAATCTACCGTGTACTTTTTCATGGGTTCTGTCTTACATTTGTCATTAGCACCTTTGACACTATCAAGGAATGCCTTCTTTGGCTTTCCATGGTCTCAGCCCTAATGAGCTCTTGTGCAGCATCATTTTCTATAGAAGTGACATTAAAGTGGTGCATGGGTTTTGCTTTTTTGGTTCCGTTTTTTACATTTTCCCCAATAACTAGTTAGATTGTGTGAGTTTTTTGGTTGCATTGCTGCAATTCTGGCTTTTTTTTCTCCTCATTTAAAACTTGCAGCATATTGTGATAATGCTGTGTGTCGCAGCCCCTTTTCTGGGCTGTATGGTGAAGGTGCAAGCCTCTCAGCCACACATAGCAATAGGCAGGATCAGTGCTTACTAGCTTTAGCTTTATAATTACGGATGGTTTTTTTTTTTTTTCCCAGTGATCTTCAAATGATAACCACCCTCATCCATCTACCGTTATTACACCCTACCCTGTCTCTTTCCAACATGGTTGTGTGTATTCTCAAAATTGTCCTCTCCTAATTAATACTTGATGGGTTATTAATGTCCCTCCTTAGAAACCTGAAGGCTAGTTGCGGGGTGACTGATCATGATAGTATATATCCTGGCAGTATACTTGTTGCCTTAACATTAGGGCATAGCACTGTTATCTCAATCTGTAGGGCTCAAGGCATAACCCAGTTAAAGCACCCTCACCCTTTCCTAATCTGTAGGGCTTTGGAAAAAGGCACTTACCCTCATCCAATTCATGCTCTGGGTCGCCCATTCCAAGGCCGTAGGGCTCCAGGTATAACCTAGTTAATTGAAGTACCCATTCTTTCGTATCTGGCTGCAATTGTCTGCAGGCTCGCAGGGTTTTTACCAGTGAATGAGCCTTACACAATAATATCCTTATTCTTTATTAAGTTACCAAAACAAAATGCATTCACTAACCATACAGTGCTCACCACTCCCAACAAGGCAGGCAAATGTCTTCTGGTGGCCAATCCGTATTATATCGTCTGGGGACTCCATCTTCTGCACAATATGGTTGGCAGAGTGGTGAGGTTTTGCTGTTCTGATTTTTGGACTGTCTCTTGGAATTCCTTTTGGACTTCATTTTATATAGTAAAACCTGAGTCCTGCTTAGTTATACTTTAACCAGTCATATTACAAAATAACTCTTTGACCACTTTGAACATATTGGAAAAGAATTCTTTGACCAATCATATTTGACCCCCTTATTGAGTTAAATGTCATGTGACTATATGCTAATTAGCTTATGGCTGCTGTTTCTCCTAACATGGCTGCAACTGCTTAGCCTGAGAACAAGGCCTAAGCTTAACTAAAAATCACTGCTTCATGCCTTACATACTTGATTTGGATTCTGTCTGAACTGTATCTTTTATGTTCCTGATGTGGCAAGGTACAGTAGAAATTCTAAAACTGAGCGTATGAAAGTGGCATGTGTATGCCATGGTATGTTAGCCGCTGCTGGTCCACTGCCCCTCCAGTTCCTTCTTTCTGCCCAAGTGACAGTCCCAGATAATCTTTAAATCCAGCAAGACACTATCTCCTTAACTGGGATCTGCTTTATAACAACTGCGTAAACCCAAGACCTCTGAATTTCTGCTGAATAGGAAGAAACACTTTACAGATTCTCTTCTCGTTTCTTAAAAATAAAAATGGACAAATTTAACAGCCTGCAGACGTTCAAAAGTGATTTGCTGTTTCATTTTGTTGAATGCACTCATGTAATGAAATATTAAGACTTGTGAGCATTCCTTTTTCTTGGAAGGGATTGTATACTGCTTCTGATCAGATGTATTTTCATTTTCAATGGAATACAACTTCAGTTGTGTTCATTGGTTTTAAGTTATTTTATCTAGCTCTGGTTCTGAAACTCAATGTTAGTTTCCTTTATTTATTATCAAGACACCCATTTTTTCCTAGCTGCCTTGAATCAACGGAAATAATTTTGTTAATCTTCATAGGCTTTTTCTGCAGTAGTGAAAGACTGCATTTATTTTCCTTGCATGACCATTTAAAAAGAGCTTTGCAAATACTTGGAATGCTGAAAAGTCATTGAAGTGCCCTTGATCTCTTGTCTTGATGATACTCGCATTGTTTCAAGTAATCCAAGACGCTTAAGTGGGTGCCTAAAGCACTTAGATTATTAAAAACCTTATTTTGAAACAGGCTAATAATAAATGGCTCCAATGCCATTGGCTAAACACGTGTCTAACTTCCATTTTCTGTTCAGTTGTATGTCAGTCCTATTAAGTCTTTTCTGAGAGTCAGTTGAACAGAAGACCGACTGACTGACAAGATACTCTTGGTTCCTACATTTGTATTAGCATTCTCTTTTCTGCAAGAGATGCATAAAGAATTATGGTTTCATGGTCAGAATCTGATCCCTGACTCTCCATAATGTTGTTGACTTTCCAAAAGATGAGGTTAGTGATGCTGCTTTCACAAGCATTGATCATGGTTTATGGCTTTTCTAGACAAAGGCATGTGAATTTTTAAGATCAAGATATTTCACCTCTGAAAATAGATTAAAAGTGTATTCTTGAAAGTTCCAGCATTTTTTTTATCATGGTTTTATTGTTTAAAAAAAAAAAAAAAAAAAAAAAAAAATTTTTCAGTTTTAAAATAGAATATTGTGGTAAGGACTTCTCAGGTTAAGAGCAAATCTACTTGATATAGTGACCTCTTCTACACATATTTAGATCTCATTGAGAATGGGGCTTATTTTATTAGACGTTTAGACTTTCTCTAATGGTTTTCATGTGTTGAAGCGTTTTCCTTAGCCCTTTGTGTCTATAGGATTTGACTTCATCTATCAAAGCATTGCGTTGTTTGTACCATAGTAGACGTTTATCTCGTCTTGTGCTTTTTAGATTTAGGTTCGTGATGAGCAGAGAAATGAAGTTGAATCAAATTTGTTTGTTACTTGGCTGTTGACAGATCCTCTTTATAGAAGAGAATTTCAGCTTCTGTCTCCTAGTACTATACGGGTGAATGCTTTCACTTCTATTTTTAATCAGTGACGTGTGGATTTTTTTCTTCAAAAAACATATAGATTGGTGGTTAACATAGCAAATGATTATTTTACTGCTAGAGCCCTGGGAAGACTGACTGTGTTGACACCTTAGTGTCCATCTGCATAATAAAGTAGGCCAGTATAAAAATGTGTAGGATTTTAAGATGCTATGTAAATATGTGATTGACTTCATAGGATTTCAGCATTACTAGAGAAACCTTTATGTATGTGTGAATGTTTGAAAAGGTTTCTTTGATACCCTGGGATTTAAAGACCAAATTAAATGAAAAGCACACAGTGTGACGCTACATTAGATAAATAAGTGGCTTTGCAACATATTTGTAGATAAGTGTCACACAAATTGATGTAATACATTAAAAGGGTGCTAGAGCAAAGTGCCTAATTTTTTCTTGATTATGTGTACATAGATAAATGTTTGTTTTCCTTTCTGTTTATAGGTATTCAACTGAAGTTGTGTTTGCTCTGATAAAGCTCAGTAGATTAAGTCTGAATGAGGAATATAGCTTTAGTGAACTGCCTGTTCTTTAGGTGATTGGAATTAAGAGCGGGTTTTAGAAAACTTAACTGCCTTAGCAGTGGTAGTTGGAGAATGATGAGGAATAGGACAGTTGAAAAACTAGTTTGTTTCAGAATACTTAAGCAACTTCTAAACCTTCAGTCTAATCTTGTAATTGATGACTGTCCAAGAAAACTGCAGAAATTGGAATTAAGCAGTGTTGGTCCTCTAAAGCCTTTCAGATGTAAGAAAAAAGAAAACACTTTATTGAACTAACTCCCACAGCATTTGCTGGAAAAACTCATTTTTTTGAAAATATGAAATTTGAAACTTTCTAATTTCTATATATTAATGAGCTGTCCATGTATTCTGTTCTATCCAAAATCAGAATGCTACCTTGATAAATAAAATACTGTATATTGCAGTGCAGTCTTCAGACAAAATCTCTTGGGAGTGATTATTTAAATGTTTGTGTCACTTTTAAAGCTGAACAAGGAGATCAGGGCAGTTTGTAGATTTCTTAATTCCATAGATATGGGGAAATGTATTTACATGAAGTTAGAGCTTTCTGTTGTCCAGTTCTAAGTAGATTTTAGTGATTTTGATTGGAAGATTAATTACAGTTTTTGACAAGTGTCCCTTTCCCTTTATTGATGATCACCATCATTTTAAAAATGGGTACTGCTCTGGTAATTATTCGAGAGAATAGCAAGAAATAGAAGGGATATGGCTGATCACAAAGCACTTAGCAAAGATACTATCCTTTCTTAATGTTAACTACATTGTTTTTCTCTTGTGATCTATATCCATCTTGCTGTCCAGCACTGGTAAAGAATCATTAGTACATCAAAAATAAAACGTTGCCTTTTTTAAAGACTTGAATTGCCTGAACTGCTGTGATCTATTATAGTTTTAATTGTTTTGAGTGGAATGTAATTGTCCATCTTTACTTTTGAAAGACATCCCTTCAAAGAGATTAGGTATTCTAGTGTGGAATCTATTCATCTGTCCTTAAACCCTTTTCCTCAGGTAGCTGTCTGAAAATGAAGATTGATTAGATTCCAAATGGTGGCATTTCCTATTTAGTCAGCATCCCTTTAGAGTGGTTACATTCAGGAAAAGACTAGAGTAGAGCAGAGCAGTCCTTTTTGATTTGACTTCTCGTTCTTTCACAGAACATCAAGGGGCCAACTTGATTCTCATTAAAGACAATGGAAAAAGACTTTAATGGGAGTTGGATTGGGCCATAAAATCTTTGAGGTGATATATTTTTATATATTAAGACTTCTGGGTTTTGCTTTGCATTAGCTTCATTTCTTTACCCATGTCTTAACCTGTCTTATTTTTCTTAATACTAATTCTTCCTCTTTCCGCCAGACACGTTTTCATCTATGCAGTCATGTTTCTTTATTGTAGATTCCCTTAATCAGCACAACTGCCCAGGAATGCATCTCCTGTGCAACAAGGTCACTTTGACTGACTGACTTGGCAGGGAATGGTATTTTTATCAAGAAACTAGGTGAGAGACCGGGATTCTTGTTAGGAGTTGCCAAAGAATGAAATTAAGAATTGAATCATGGGTGAGAGTGAAGGGATGGTGCAGCTCTGCATATGTACTTGCAGTCCTAATGAACCCTTTTGGTGGATATTTGAATGCATCAAAATAGCAGCCTTTCTTTGGGTGGATTGATAAAGAAATTAGGGTTTGGGAATCTAGGTTGTGGCCTTTTTTAATAAAGGTAGATTTAATTACATCCTCACTTAGTCACTACTGTGCTTCCAGAGTCTTCTTCTAAGATGTTAAAGTATCTGTTTCTTGTTCTCTTCTTTTGAGCTTTTCTTTGGCTTAATACTTAAAATTCAACAGATTTTTTTTTTTTTGCATTCCTGTCTTCCAGTGCAATATTCTGTATATCAGCTTTTCATTTAATTAGTTTCCCACTCAATTAGTTGATTATAAATCATGCTTGGTTACCATATGTAATTTCCTTATCAGTATAGAATATATCATGTTTTGAAAAGGGGAATATGAGGGAGAATTTTTAGCATAAGAGTCTCAGGCTTCTAAATACTTTGAAAAACTCAATACAGTGCAGAGGGAAATAAAGCTTATTTAGTCAGTATCTTGTTTTCCCCCAAAGGCTGTGGATCTTTCTGTTGATGAATCTAGTCTGACAGGCGAGACTGCTCCTTGCTCTAAATCGACTGCTCCTCAGCCAGCTGCTACAAATGGAGACCTCACCTCCAGAAGCAATATTGCTTTCATGGGAACACTGGTTAGATGTGGAAAAGCAAAGGTAAATTCACTGTTGGTAGAGGATATATTGCATGTCTTAATTATTTCTAAGCTGCCAGATCTACCTCAAAGTTCATCTATCTGTTGACAATGTAACTTAATGACTGTACAATATTTATATTTTTCTTAGACCAACATTTCAAGTGCATGATCTTTTTTGTTGCTAATATAGAAATGTTTAACTACTAAATGTACTGTAGCCCAACTTTTTTTTAGTAGCTTATTTCAGTTACATGATACAACAAACTCGTGAAGGGTCAAAGTACTAAAAGGGGATTTGGGGTTAGGGTGGAGCTCAGCCCATGAACACTAAAAGTTGTTCCCCCATCTCATGAGCGCAAGGCCTATCAGCAGAATCCCAGGTCATCTACTTCTGCGGGGCATTCCTTATAACTGCACTGGAAACGAGCCACTGGGAGCGCCACTACCTAGCTTGGTCATATCCCACCCATACTGCTATGGTGTCAAAACTCCTACTGATCCACTTCCTCACATTTCAGAGCCAGAAATATCCCCCCCATGTCTGAACACCTCAGACTGATTATAACAGATGTCCCTATGCTGGACCTCTGAACCACCAGTCTCTGAGAATATCTTGGTAATCTTATGGTTCACATTCTTCTGGGCCTTATCCACAGGAGTCAGTTAATCATCAAACCTGCCTTCCAAGCATTTCTGACCAGACCACTCTTATGTCTGGCCACAACTGCTCCATCAATCCAAACTTCCTCTGAATTCTGTCCCTCCAAGTTGATTCTGCTGCAGGCTCCAAAACCATTTCTCTCCACAGGAAATAACTAGGGCTTTAAGTGGGTGCTCTGTTCATCATTGAATTCAGAAGAGGCCTGAGCTGATACCACAACATGCCTCTCTCGCTGAACTGCTGAATGTGTACAGCTTTAGCTTTGAAGCCCAGCCGCAAATCACCTGCTAGCCTATCCACTTCCTTGTGGGTCCAGTGCACTATACAGTGCCTGCAAATCCACATATCAGCTATGTTTTGGATCTCCCCTGGAATCAGAAACATAGCAGGTTAGGTGCAACTTATTGCTTGTCCTATTAACCCTTCCTGTGGGGTGGACATAAATCCTGTAACACTTCAATTTCAAGTGTTCTGTAGAGGGGTGGCTAAAATTACTGACACCCTCCCCCATTGAAAAACAAACAAACAAACAAACCACCTTCCCCACTAGGCAAAATCTTCTTGCCCCACCATCATGCTGCAGAGCAGAAGCGCCAAGCCCCCCACCCTAGTCTGGTGGATGGGAATCGAGGGGAGGAGAAGGGGATAGGGAGCACTCAACCCACATTGTAACTGTAAAGAGCCACATGTGGCTCACAAGCTTCCATTGGGCCACCTATGCCATATAGCCTGAACCTTCTGAGAGCCCAAATCCTCTGCTGTTGCAGTCCTGTGTACCAAAATGAGGGCAGGTCTATACTGCCTGCCCTTTTTGGGGGCAGTCAAATGGAGGTATGCAAGTTACTTAAAATAACTTGTGTATCTGTGTTCCAGCCTCACTACTCCTGACGTGCACTTCAGTGAGTTGAAAGGAGGGGCCTCCCTTTGACTCAGTGCTCCCCCCCCCCCCCCACCGTTACAAGGGATCAACCTTCCTGATTGGCTGAATGGGTCTTCGCAGACCCAAGCAGTTGTTCAGGAAGTTTGAACTGATGGCTGCGAATTTGCTGTCAGTGAAGATTAGCCCTATGTCACGTTGAGACCAAAGTAATCAAATGCCTTTTACATAGCTTCCTGACAAGATACCGGTTTGTTAAAGCTATCACCTTGTGTACAAGTAGCAGGCCTGGCTCCTGATTCCCTATGGCTAGGAAAGCTCTAACTGCCCTTACGGGACATCGGTTTTCATCTACACGTTCCCACAACACCATTAAGATTCTTTCCCTGTTTCTGAATACTCTAAATGCAGTGATGCTGCTCTAGGGCAGTGGTTCTCAACCTTTTCAGTAATACAGTAAACTTCAGTGAGAGAAACGATTGCTCAGAAACGTCACATTTACTACAGTTATGGTCTTACTAGAGTGGTTTGCGACACAGTGCGCACAACAAGCTAAGGAAGGGTCAAATGCATTAGTATTTTTTTCCGGTGGATTTAAAACACGTCGTCTCAATTTTGCCCTTTGGCCACCTGTATTTAGAATGTTCATGTTTTAGAATAGAAAGACCCATATCTTGCTTTCAATTTGATTAATTTTCACAACTTTTATGAGTTGTAATTTTGGCTTGGTAGAATATTGATTAAGAGGAAAGTGTTTGTTTTTACAGTAATTTTTTTTTCATTATCTTTGTACAAAATTTCATGTCACTCTTGAACAGTTCTTCCAGCACACCAGTATTTTGTTGCACACTGGTTGAAAACCACACAGCTACCCCTTTGAAACTGCACTAGGTGACAATCATAAATTAGTAATTTTCCAATGTCCTCCTCGGCCTCTGAAGCTGCTTATGTGGAATGGAACAAAAGTGGCACCAGACTAGAGTTTGTTTAATGAAAGGGGAAGGCGAGGGACCAATTGACTTTTTCCCTCAACTGGCTGATGAATAGATAGAGCGTCTGGAAGGGAAGGGGCCATACCTGCATCTTCTAGAAAGGCGGACAGCATTCTGCTGCTGTCCCAATCACTGCTGGTCCCATCGAGTTTTCTATCCATTGAGATAGGTGGATGGCATTGTATCCCTTAAGCTTTTACCTGAGATGTTGTTAAATACTTTCTCAGAGTGTACAGAAGGCTTGTTAAATACTTCGTTTCCATTGTATAAGAAGTTAAATGCTTTGCTAAAATGCTTGTTCAACTTGTCCATCACGGTATGCTAAAGCTTAAAAAAAAAATCAGTACAGCCAACTAATCCCTTTGATCCACAGACTATAAACAAATAGGAACCATTAACGGTTGGTATAAAGCTGCAAGTTGGAATTAACTTTTTTTTTTTTTTTTTTAATTTGTAGGGGATAGTGATTGGAACTGGAGAAAACTCAGAGTTTGGGGAAGTTTTTAAAATGATGCAAGCAGAAGAAGTAAGTATTAATACCTGAAGCAAAATAAACTTCGTAAATGTAAATACGCCTTCCCACCAGAAAGTCTGTTTGTGGTGATTGCATTGGTGTTTAGCATAAAAATTTGGAAACTAACCCTTTTTGCTTATTGGTTTCACTCTTTCTTTTTATTTTCTCCTGCACAAAATACTGTGTCTGAATTCAGAGCATGAAAGCAGTAATTGAGTTCAGTTCAGTAAGCTAATAAAAATTGATTGTAAAAATGTCCAGATCATTTATATAACATTCTGAACTTGCTAGATTCATTCTTTCTATAGAATAGTTCTTAGAAACATCTATGGAAATATATTTTTGGGAATTGCTCCCATTTACATTAAAATGTTCAGATGCTCATATGGGATGTTCGTAAATTGGTTAGTTTTTTTTAATTGGTGTGTCTAACTTGACTAATTGAACTTTGCTGAGTTGAAACCATTACATGTGTTTAACTTACTGAATAAAGAAAAACAGTCAAGTCATGAGTCAGATTTAGTGCTCAATGTATTTAATCTGCACTGGCTAAAGGATGATTATCAAAAGTGACTGCTGCAAAATTTGTTTTTAAATTCCTTTAGAAATATTTTTCATTAGAGAAAAATCATTTTAAAAAGTCAACCTGTCAAAATAAGGGGTTTCAACTGAAAAACAGTGTGGTGGTGGTTTTTTAATGGTTTTAAAAATAAAATAAAAAAAAAATCTGGGCAGCTTGCCAGAAACACAGTAGTGTTGAGAGATTTCTCCAGATTAATGTATTATCTGTGCTCCACTTGGCACTTAGTGTAGGATGGAAAAGGAGAAAGGAAATGCTTATATTGAAACAAAACCAAAAAAATCCTGTATTTGTAAAACTGCAGAGACTAAGATTTCATCATAAGTGGTGTCTTTGTTTTTGTATCTCTTCTTTCACTTTAGAAAAACATCCATAAACACTCTATGAACACACTCCACGATTTATTTAAAATCACAGCATTATATTACTCCTGGAGGAATTCTGTGTCTAAAGAATTCTGCACACACTGTTTCAAAAATCTGCATACTTTGTCAAAATAACATATTACAGTCACACCAGTTTCAAATATTTGATAACCTTATTTCAATATATTGTCAGCAAGTATGTCTGTAACATTATGCAGGTGCCAAAAAAAGTTTCTCCCAAGCATAGTTAGTATGTGTGGTGTGGTTTTTTGTTTTTGTTTGGGTCCTACAAAAACCCCGTTCCTCTTTCTCTGTTAGCTTTTTTTTGGGTGTATCATATGTGCCAGCTGGGCACATCTGGGGATGTCAGGGAACTCTGCCCCCCTGATCTGACATCCACAGTTCCTTACTACCAGAACCTAGCTGCATGACTTTCCCCTGAAGCTGAGACCCCCTACTCCCCAGAAAGTCGGAGAAATAGCCTGATGCTCGATTCCAGTCTTGTACAGTGTTTTTTGCAGGTCACTGCCTCCATGAGGTGCTGGGAATCACAGCTCTCCAGAACCTTCTAGATCCCCCTCCCACTTGGCAGTATCTTGTATTTGTGAACTTGAGAGCTGGGCTCTGCTGGGTCCAGCGGCCCCTAGTGGTGATCTGCAGCACCATTTCTTCAGGGAAAAAAGAAATTCTGCACAGGCCATGAATTCTGAGCAAAGTCTGCATTGTGCAGTGGCATGGAATTTCCCCCAGGAATTTTAAATATACATTTTAATTTAGAGTTATAACTAATAGGAATTGAAAATAATCAGCTAAGATGTTTAATGATTACATTTATTTTGGTTGGATTTAAGTCTAGGTTCTATAGGTGGAGGAGGAAAGAGCTTGGGCTCAATGCACTTGTATAACATTTTCATGGGTATGGTTAGTGTATGTTTTGGAAAAAATGTATTTCTGAAATAGAAGAAATTGATATCAAACAAGTCATAAATCATAAACTACATTTTTTTCTCCTTGATACGTAGATATTTTGTTAAATTCTGTAAGTAAATATGGTGCTTTTTGAAGGAATTGGATTTTACCTTGGTCAATTTCAACTTTGCTTACCTAAATTCCCTCTGAAATTTCAATTGGCAATGGTATTAATTTTCTTTTCTAAACTATTGTACAGGAACACTGTACACTGTTTTGAAGTAATTAAAATTACTGGGATTCACATATGTGATTGAAATGACCCTAGTGCATGTCTGTTTTGTGTAGAAACTCCTCAGAGTTTCTGCAGCAGGGAGCCTTATTTGGTGCGGTACCAAAATAATGTGATAGTTAAGGCAGTTCCCCCCCTTGCTCACAGCAGAGACGTGAGATTTCTCTCTTCTCTTTCTGATAACAGAACATTTCTTAGATGTCAGGGGAGCCTGCAAAGTTCTGAATTTTCCTTTGGGTGTTGAAGTCAGAACACTTATTTGTCTACTTCAGAAGTGCACAACCTGTGGCCCCCAGGCCGCATGTGGCCCGTCAGCATGTTCTGTGCGGCCCCCTGGGAGTGGAGCGAGCGGGGGATCATGTGACGTGACCCCCCCCCCCCCGCCCGGGGGATTTGTGGCCCTGGAATGGCCTTAGAAAATGCAATTTGGCCGTTGGCTAAAAAAGGTTGTGCACCCTTGGTCTACTCATGGGCCCTTAAACTAGACATGATTGCATCCCTAAATTCTCAAATCTGATGTCTACACTAATAATCTGGGTGCCTGGGCTTTGATTTGTTAAACCTCTTTGGGGAAAATACCAAATGGTGCTTTGGCTTGTTCCTAACTCCAACACAATAGGAAGTAATCTGAGGTACAAAGTAATTTGACTGTTCTCTGTGCAGTTGTATCATTAGAATTCTGATGCCTTGCTTTTTTTTCTTATTTTTTAAAGCTTTTTCTTTTACATGTAATAAAACATTCAGTGTCTGTCGTATGTAGTTTCCATACCATAGTTTAACTTGTTACCGTATAGATAAGCATCTGCTTTCCTCTCTCTTACGGTTTTTAACTTGTTTTCCACAGAAGCTAGTTTTGTATGCAGTTGTCTATTTTTTGGCATTAGGGTGTTATGTGTCTTACCATGGAACAGCTAGTTCTGATTCTCCTGCAGGTGACTAGCAAATCTCCTCGAATATGTAGTAGTCTTTCATGAGCTTGGTACTTGTTCAGACCTTGAAAAAGTCACACTTGTTCCTCTGTTGTTCAGTGTCTTGGGATTGTATTGTCTGTTTTCTAGAACTATATAGAGCTTCTAATACTCAGGATAAATAACTTAATAAAAGACTTGGTACTGTCAGAGCACTAGAAAGCTGCTAAAAAATAAGATTCTTCACTCTAGTCAATTATCGTTTGTCTTGAGCTCTATTTCTTACAAGAATGGAATGGACCAGTAGATGATACCAAATGCGTGGATGCTTCCGCCACCTCAATGTGGCTGTTAAATCTACATTTTGGGTTTCTCAGCTGTGAAAGTATCTGTTAAATTTTTACATTTTAGAAACTCACTGTCATAATTTGTATTGTAGTGTTGCTCTAAATCTTTGTTTAAACGATGATTCAGTTGTCACCTTTACTCTTATACTCTTATTTCATCCAGGCTCCAAAGACACCACTTCAAAAGAGCATGGACCTCTTAGGAAAACAACTTTCCTTGTATTCCTTTGGTATAATAGGTAAGAAAATATCGGTATATCTGCATTTGAGTTGTTTAGTGACATCCATAATTCACTTCTGCAAGACATTTATGTAGCTGTAAATGAAATCATATCGGTCTTGGAAAATCTTAGGATTTAGAAACACTTCCGTTTTCTGCTTTTAATTTTATTGGTCAGTGCTAACTGATGTGGATCAGCAATTGGCTGAGAACCCTTAAGCCAATGTTGCTTTTCTAATTGCAGATATTTACTTGCTGCATACATCCTTATAACTGCTCCAAATCTTTTCTCAACTGTCTTATTTTTCTGACACTTTACTAGTCTAAATCCTCCTTTCTTTTTATATGGCCGTGTCTGCCGCCTCTTTTTAGTTCCGAGTCTGTGTCAGTGCTGCTCAGTGGGTAAGCTGGCAGAAATTTTACTTCACTTTGGATGTTGAATGGCATTGCCCTGCTAACAGACCTGCATCACACTGGCTAAGAAAACTAAACTATACAATACACTAAGCTTGGATTCTAGAGAAGCAAGATATAGTACAAATGACACGCTTAGATGTGCTTAATATTTGGTCATCTGGAAGCCACTATGTTATTTTATATTTAGATACACACCTGTTTATTCTGTTTATAGGTGTTATTATGCTGGTTGGCTGGCTACAAGGAAAGAATATTCTTGATATGTTTACTATCGGTGTGAGGTGAGATTTTATTATCAAAGTGAAAAATTCTTTTTTGAACATTAAAGCAGACACTTGAAAATTAATTGCATATGTATTGAGGTCTCCCTAATACATGCTGTCCTTTTAAGCTATTTAAGTTTCAGATAAATGTAACAATGCCATATAAACTGAGAATAGAACAATGCTATGACATGAGAATGGTCAATCACTTCCATTTTAGCATAATAAATGTATACTGTGCTTGATTGACTTAAATGGATAAACCCAGTGCTGCTTTTGTGTTGGTATGCAGGGGTTTGAAGTACTGGCACATTTTTTGCCAGCCCCACTGCCCAGCTTGGGGTCTGTGTGTGTGTGTGTGGGGGGGGGGGGGGCGGGGGGGATCAGCAGGAAAAAGGAGCGTGCGGCCCCAGTCACCTGTTGGGCCCCACTGTCCAGTTGGGGGATGGGGTCAGCAGGAGACAGGAGCGTGCTGCTGGAAGAAGTGGGGTGGGAGAGGCATTTTGCATATTTACTATCAAGATGAATAGTGTTGTTCGCTCGTTCTTTTTTTAAAATACACAAAAAAGCATTGCATAAACCTATGCCCCAATCTCTAGATGCAGCTGCAAATTAAAACAGAATGAACTGCTGTATGCAGACTGTAATAAGCAGAAGTTTGGATTCTGTATAACATATATTTTACTCACATTTAAACCCAGAAGAATAAAATTCACTTACTTGAGAGACTCGGGAAATGCTTTTGTAGAGACGTGTCTAAGGTTGTCTCATTCCTTTGACTACTCTAAGGGAGGAAGTTCCCGAGAGGATGCCTTTCTGTGAAGAATGACCATTACGTTAGGTGCCCCAATGATCTACTCTAGATCTGTCTTCGCATACCAATTTAGATTTAGCGCATAGGAAAAAAGGTGATCTTTTTGGCAGCAAAGACCTAGACCATTTAGAGCTTTATGTATCAAACCAACAGTTTGATTTGTACCTGTGAGCAACTGGAAGTGTTGTACCAGCTGAATTTTTTTCAAACAATCCTAAATATAGTGCATTGTACCCCAAGCGGCAGGTGACAGCCATAGATCATTGGTATAGTCTGCATCAGTGAACAAGCTTGACGTTTTCCTAAAGGAAAAGTTCATGATGATGTGCTGAATTCCCTTTATTACCTAGTAATTTAGGATTATTTTTGCACAATTCAGAATTTAGTAGTTAGGGCTTGGTGGTCTTAGGTGGGGAGGATGCTTCAAAATTGATCTTCCACCCGTATTTTCTTGCCATTTTGTTTAAGTATTATAGCATGACTTCATGCATCTGAACAATAAACTCTGAAGCAGTGGCATATTGGTTCATCTACACAGTCTGGAAAAATATGGCACCCCTAAGTGCCATGTGATCAGAGCAAAGCAGCAGCTATCTTTTTTTTGTTTTGTCAGTGTACCAATAAAACATTTTGTCTGTATAATTTGATTATGCTTTTTTAGTTAGTACATTAAATTCTAAACCAGTGTATAATTGTTTACATTTTTATTGCAGTTTGGCTGTAGCTGCAATCCCTGAAGGACTACCTATTGTGGTAACTGTGACATTGGCCCTTGGTGTGATGAGAATGGTCAAGAAAAGGGCTATTGTAAAAAAGCTACCTATTGTTGAAACTTTAGGTACGATTGAACCGAGTAATAAAGAACATTGTGCTATGATTGATGGAGTTAACAAAAAAACTTGTAAAAGTTTAAACAAGAAGAGTCCTATGGCACCTTAAAGACTAATAGATTTCTTTGGATGTAAACTTTCATGGGCTGCAACCCACTTCGTCCGATGCAGAATTTAAAAAGTCTGTTAGAACTACTGTGTTAGCAACGATTTTACCAGGAATATGGTAATACTTTAAACATGGCACTCCTATATTGAAGCATTTTTACAAAAATTACTACACAATTGAATTTATTGCAGTCCCTATAGTGTGTTGTATTTTCTCTGGGTTCTCAAGCCTATCATCAGACATAGAGTTAATTGATCTATATGTCCTACTATAAGGGTTGTAGTTTCATAGGTGAAATAGTAGAGGGAAAATTAAAATATTTACTCACTTTTCTGCACTTGGTTAAATAAAATACTGATGCTTTTAAAATCTCCAGGTTGCCATATACTTAGGAATAGTACCATTGAGATTTGCAAACAGCAAGTTTATCAGTACTAGGAAGCTTCATGTTGCATTGTCAGGAAGTCTGCTTAAAACTTTTCAAGTATGTATGATTTTAATGTCATGCATGAAGCTGTGTTTTAAATAATTACAGTAAATGATTGACTCAAGACTTGCTTCTATATCATATCTGGCACCTCAGTGCATTGATACCACTGCATGTGCAGAGTGCTTCAGTTCTGCAAGATTCTCCTAACATTTTCGTTACCAAAACGTTCAAGTCATTGAACACAGTCTCAAGATTTTGTTACTTTTCTTGCATTGTATGGTCAGTAAATCACACGTTCCAGAAATTTCTCCTATCTAATACGATTCAAGTTTGTAATCGTTTAAATACAAAAAGATATTTAATGCAACTTTGACTTGAAATTTCAAAGGCTCTAGTCATGAAATTTATGTAGAGGCATTACGTTTGCTAGAGTAATAACATAAGGGAGAACTTGTGGCTGCTATGGAAATAAGAGCTTTAAACTTTACTGTTCATAACATTTTGTGACACTTCATTAATATACTTGTTTGCAGTTCAGTAAACGACAAATATTTTGGAAAATTAGTTCTTAGCTTAGTTTTGTTTGATGTATTGACAATTTTGTGGTGAATCCTTTAAATCACTTTATAAGTGACTAGAATTTTTTTGCCTCTGTACTACAAACAACAACAAAAAAAATTGCATTCAATTTTATAAAATCCCCAAAATGGAATTGTAAACTAGGGAAATACAATATTACTATCTTTTTTGGCATATATGCGTTCTTGAGGAGATGGTGACAAATTAAACAAGTTAAAATTGTAACTGACTAGATATTTTAACACCCTCCCCTAATAAAATTCTGTAACATGAACATTTTATCTGAAGTTTCAAAGCATTTGGAAATAAATGTCTTTATTGAAGATTGCTTGCTCATAAGCTACTTAGATTGTGTTATGCTTAAATTAATTGTTGTTTTTAGGTTGCTGTAATGTGATTTGTTCGGATAAAACTGGAACTCTGACCAAGAATGAAATGACTGTTACTCATATTTTTACTTCAGATGGACAGCATGCTGAGGTATGTGGTAGGAATATCTATATCTATATATAGATATTTTCCCCTCTGGTGACTCTTAGTGTGAATAAATGGTGCCAGATTGAAATAAGTTAATGATAGCAAATTCTGAGCTGTTTGTAGTAGTGAAACCTTTTTCATGCCACTGAGCTGCTGCCTCAGTATAGTTTTTGAGGGGATCGACTCAAGTTCTGTCCCCATACTGATTTGTTATTTTGCAGTTGCGGGGCCATATTGTTCCAGTTGCTCTGTCTGGTTTTTATGGAGAATTCCTAATAGACAGGGAGATATGGTTCATCATATGGTGGCTGTGGTTTTAAAAAAGAATATTGAGATGCTGAGTTTTTGTCATTACTATTGAAAACGAGATTGTGGTGGCTATTTGCTTCAGCCCGTGAATAAAAATGAAATCCATTTGTACAGGAATAGACTTTAAAGCAGGGGCATCTAATGTACAAAAATCACTTTCTACTCTTATGGTTTCTAAGAAGAACCTTACAGATGTGAACCACAATTGACAGTGATATTTTGCTGAATGTTCAGACAAGTTGAAATAATTTAAGTGTGGACTTCCCTTCCCTGTTGATGTCTTTAGAGCTGATTCTTCAGAGATGACACTTTGGTATTGATAGTAACTGTTTCATTGCTGACTATTTAAATGCATGGGATAGAGAAGAGGGTGGAAGTGAAACCATGGAGAAGACTGAGGATTTGTCTTCACTGATAGCAGCAAATTTGTCACCATCAGAGCATTCTTTCCAATCAACTGACTGAGTCTGTGAGGACCCACTTATTTGATTGGGAAGTTGATCCATGAAGACCCCCCCCCCCCCCAGTAGCATAGCGCTGAGTTGACGGGAAGCCATGCTTTCCACAGTCCTTTTAGTTAAATCCCAATTTCCTGTCAAAACAGCTTTGATGGGAAACTTTTGACCATCCTTATTGTGTAAACTTTTCTGTTCTGCAGTTCCCTGTGCGGAATGGCTATTTTTTTAATAATTATAGGGGCTTTTTCAATGTGAAAGCCAGATCAACTTAACTCTGGGTTGGTTCTTCTCCTCAGAATTTCCAGATTTTGTGGTCAGTGATGATGGCTGGCAAAGTGTGTCTCCCTTCAGCTGAAGCAGAAAACTGTACTACTTTTTTTAATGCCTATTTTATAAAAAATAGGAAGAAACTAAAACTTAAACCAGGCTCAAAATTCCTTTGACTGCTTTAAGTCTAATTTTACTCCCATTGCCATCAATAGAAGGAGGGGTCTTTCCATTGACTACAGAAGAAGTAGGATATTGGGCTCACTGTTACCACATCCTCTCTCTTCTTCTTAGAGGACATAAGGTTCTTTTTTTTGACAACCACTGTCTTACGCTTACTTTGGGAGAAACGTATAGCTCCTCTTTTCTGACTGACTTGAAACATACAACAAAAGCATCTTGTGGTGATTCTGAAAAGAGCCTCATAGAATTGAGCAGAAAGAAGAAAACAAGCATAGAAAGATGAGGCATGAAAGTAGCAAAAATTAACTTTCAAAACCATTTACTCGTTAGCAGTTTGACAACTTGCTTCGTTTCTTGTCTGTTTTTTTTACATTTTCAGTTTAAAATATCCGTGTAAAAACCTGAAAGGGCTTTGTATAGCCCTCTAGTTAGTATATCCAGCGCAAAGATTCAGTAACTTCAGTGAGAGTACATTCCTGCCCCAAAGGAGTGAGATGAGTGAAAAGGCTTCTCAATCTTAGTTTTAAACACTACCTTTTAGTTTAAACCCATTTAGAAACATACACTGCCACAATAGATCAGATTAGTGGTTCATCTAATCAGAGTTCATGTTTATGATAGCGACCAATACCAGATGCTTCATAGAAAGGAATTTTAATCCTAAACCTGGACACACAGGCATTTGGGTTATGCTACAAACCTAAGGGATTATTGTAGGGCCCTGATTGTATTGCAATAGCACCTGGAGTCCTCAAATATTAATAAATCTAATAACTGTCTTCAGAGGCTGATCTCTCCCAGGCCTTACCTGCTGTGTTCTTCAGGCAGCCCAGATTGTCTAGCTATGTTTCTGGCTCTGGTTTCCTGACCCCCTTCAGGGAATATGGAATGTAATCCAGTTAACTTCTCGGTGGGGGTGGGGGAAGAGTAAGAGAAAGTTGCAGGCAGGTCCTGAAGGACAGGGAGACCAGTATCCTAAACTGTTGCTTACCACTGATAAACTGTAAGGATATAGTAGTGGAGCACTATTGAATTAATTGAGTTAGAATGATTTGGAAACTGTGATCTGAGTTCATAGATCTATAAAAATAGTAACTGTCTACAGACTGAATTAACTGCTCGTTAACCTAAGTCCTCCGCATTGGAAACTTAATAGGAAATGTGTGCATGCTTTTCACTTGCTATAATTGTTCCATTTTTAAATTACCTCTTTTTTTCCATTATTTGTATGGGAGATTGTGGAATTAATTAGTAATTTGTGCAGTCTTCCATTTTGAGATGTTTGACTGTCTTTGTGTCTTACAGGTTACTGGAGTAGGCTATAACAGGTTTGGAGAAGTGATGCTTGATGGTGATGTTGTTCATGGGTATAACAATCCCTCTTTTAGCAGAATTGTTGAGGTAAAAATCTCCACACTAAGATGTCTATTTTAATTGAATTAGTACAGAAACTATATATTGCATTGAACTCTGTTTTGTTTGTGTCTTTTTAGGCTGGTTGTGTCTGCAATGATGCCATAATTAGAAACAGTACTCTCATGGGAAAACCAACAGAAGGCGCCTTAATTGCACTTGCTATGAAGGTGTGTGCCTGTTTGCTTGTGATCTTTCTCCTCATGTCAGAAACCTTAAGTTCGTAGGAATGAGGGTTTAACTATTGCACTAAGAGCTAGCAGTTTTCATTTAAAAAAAAAACCCTCTCCTCTTCTCTCAGATAAAGAATCTTATAAAAAATTCCTAGGCATCCAAACTCATCAGATGATGAATAGAATATGACAACTGGACTTCAGTAATATGTTAATATTTTGGTTTTTTGTTTAAATCAAATGTACAAAAATGATTGATTCTGGCTAGAAATTAAATTAAATTAAATTTTTAAAGTAATTGGTTACTTGATAAGCAGGTAGCAAACTAAATGACCGCTTTAAACAGTAAACTATTAATTTTTAAAGTAAAAATACACCAGTTATCAGCATTTGTTCTGAAGCTGGAAAGGATACAATGTCACGTGAGGAACTCATTATTTACTTGCCGTGGCACTTTAAATGCTGCAGCTCTGAAGGGTGTTCTTTAGGTGTGAGATATATAGGGAATTTGCTTAATTTTTGGTTATCCAAGATTTTCTGTATGCTTTGACAATGAATTACTAAGACGACTCGGTCAGGTCACGGTGCTTTCTGGTACCTTACCTTTCTGTGAATGTGAGTAGCCTTGTACATATATTTGTGTAAAATGCTGTGATGTTCAGTCTCTCCCCCCATCTTAGACTCAGAATCCACACATAGCTTCTTGTAGAGACCCATCTGAAAACCTGCACTGATTTGCAATTTCACAAAACTATGGGATTTATTGTACGACAAGAATCCATCAAAACTGGTGGGTGGACTGTAACTGCTCCTTGCCATCTCTGGAAGTACACTTGGCTATTGGTAGGGGGAGTGGTGCTGTTTTTAAGATGTGAACCAACTAGAGAGCAGTTGAGTTCAGCAGGCAAGTGACATTGCAGTATCTTTAATCAGCTTATTTACCCCAGAGCTGAGTGCGTGAGTGGGAATGGAATTAGCATTGAAATTAGGGTTGAGGTAGGAAAGGAGAGCAAGACAGTGGAAGTGAGCATCCCTGGAACTTCACTCTGAGTCCTGGCAGCCACAGAATGTCAAATGAATTTACTGTGGTGGGGATTTTATTGTGATGCACCTCAGGGTTGCCCCTGCAGCTGAAAGCTAATGATCTTGGGCTGTGTGACTAGAGATGCGAGTCCTCCTATTTGAATCTCTATTGTGGCATTGCTTTGTAACTTTCAGCAAATCACTTAACTTGCCTGCCTCTATTTCCCACCTACGCAATAGAGGTAACATCTGCCTATCTTAGAAGTACGGCAGCTTGTCAGTGTAAATTGCTTTTTAAAACCTTTTTTTAAAAAAGGACTATGAAATACTGAAGTATTTGCACTTTAGAAGTTGGATATATTTGAGTGAGCTGTGTATAAAACAGCAAGATCTGTGTTTGCAGCTAAGTATCACTATAAAACAGATCTTTGGATGAAAGGCACAATATTGTATGAGAGCAAAGTAGCTAAGATTTGAAAATAGAAAAAACTGAACTGTTTGTAACTGAAATATGAAAAGCTGTTTCAGTTTGCTCATTAGTGTTTATCGAAAGCTTTTATCCTAAGACGGACTAGTGACTTTTGCTTTTATTTTTGATCAGGAAATAAAAACTGGGTTCATAAATAACCAAGGCCGTGTCTACTCTGACAGAGGTGAAGTTGCCACTGTCAGATAATTTTCATGCATCAACTGAGTGATCAGTAAGGACATGCTCAGTTGATCCAGAAGTTGACTTAATAAGCCCACCCCCATACATGGTGTAATGCTGGCTCAAATAGGGACGCATTTCCTGTTAGTGCAGCTCAGTGAAGGTGCTGCACTAAAGGGGAGTTAGGAAGTTGATGTGTAGCTTGTGTAACTGCCACCAATTTTTGCTGCTAGTGTAGGCCTGGTCTAAGAATGCAAATGAGCAATTTGAACTTGTGATTTGAAAGGATAATAACCTGGCTAAATGAATAAAAATGATTTTGATATTACCATTACATTTTACACAGATGGGTCTAGATGGCCTCCAGCAGGACTACATCAGAAAAGCAGAGTACCCCTTCAGCTCCGAGCAAAAATGGATGGCTGTTAAATGTGTGCACAGAACACAACAGGTAGACGTTTCCCTATTTGTTAGCAGTGAGGTTAAGTAGCTTCCTGTAGCAGAGCTTGTACACCATTTACTATCTTTTTTTTTTTTTTTAACTTAACATGTGTTGCCTACAGGAAGGGGTTACCTTCCAAGCCAGCAGCACAGCACTACACCTATGCATATGAAAGTTGGTAGTGAAACCAGTTTAATGTTCTATGTCTGAAGTGGTGGCTGAACACCACAGGGAGTTCATGTGAAGTAAACAATTAGAATTCTAAACTTGAGCACCTCCATAAAAATCTCATGAGATTCTGGTAGTGTTCTTGACAATGCAGTTATGCAGCAAGAATGCACGTGCAACTTTAATAGAAAAATAATTTCATTATGTGAAATAACCCGTTTGGAATAATGAGGAAAAATAACCTGTTTCCATAATGTGTATGTTTATGAAAAAACCCACACCTCAGGTGGAATAATTGTGTTAATGAAAGTAAAAATCACTTAAGTCCGACTCATTTGGAAATAGCCATGAGCTCCTAACAGCTTGTGCCATGGAAGGTAACAGATCCTGAATTTATGGCATGCCCCCTAATGCTTTGGAGCAAAAAAGTTAGCTTGCTGTTAATGCTTCAAAACATCACCAGAAACCCCATAACCACTTCCCTCACACTCAGAGTTTTGATGTTCTTGTTTGAACCATCTTTCACCTGGTCTTTTCACAAACTCCCCCTGCTTATCTCTGGAACAATGGTCAGTTGGGGAAAATTACAGAACAAACCACTTGACTGTTTCCTACAAGAAGTTAAAATAACCTGGGTTTACCAAGACCTGAAACAATTAAACATAATTTTTAAACTTAACAATTTAATGCAACATACAGAGGAATTTAACAGAGATTTCTTTGAGAGCTGGCCTTCTGATTCAAGGCCTTGGTCAAGGATTCAGGAGATCTGAGGCTATGTTTACACTGCAACTAGGGGGTGTATAACTTGCAGCTTGTATAGGTGTGCTTGTGCTAGCCTCAATCTAATGAGGACACAGCAACATGAGCTGTACAAGACTGGCTGAATCCCTGGGTCCATATTTCAGCGGCTAGGCCATGCAGAATCTCAGGCCCCCATGTTCTCACTGCTGTTTTTTAGCAAGCTAGCACAAGTACATCCACCCAAGCTGCAAATTACTCCCACCATTGCAGTGTAGATACAGTCTGTGTTCAATTCCAGACCCTGCCACAGGCTTCCTTCATCACCGTGGGCAATTCACATAACCTTTCTGTGCTACAGTTTTCCATCCGTTTGTCTTTGGTGCCAGTCAAAATGATTTTATAAAAACTATGTCTTATGCAAACCTGATATCATTTTTTTAAAATTAAAAATTTTATTGATAAAAGTAAGTTCATAGATCTAATAAGTTTGTACCACACAATTTACTGATTAAAAAATTTAGGACTACACAATATAATTAGAGCACGCATTAAATGGATAAAGAACTGACAGATTTCAAAAAGTTGTCTTTAGTGGGGATGTTTCTGTTTGGCATTCCACAGAGATTGGAACTAGGTTTGATACTGTTCAGCATTTTAATTGATGATCGGGAAATAAACAGCAAATTCCCGATGATGGAATTTGCAGATGAGACCCACATGAAGTCTCAAATCTAGAAATGAGGACTGTATACCAGACTTACGGAATAGGGGACTGTATGCTGGAAAGCAGGGACTATAAAAAACATTTAGGGATCATAATGGATATGCCACTGCACATGAACTTCTTGACCACAGCCTCAGTGGGACTAATGCAGTTCTTGGATGTATAGATGGTCATTGTGAGTAGGAGGAGGGGAGGATATTTCACCTGTATATGTGGGATTGGTGAGGCTCATCCTGTGTATAGTTCTTGTGTTCACCGTTTAAAAAGGGTTTTGAAAAATTGGACATGGTACAGAAATGACCACAAAATTATTTGGGGGAAAGGGGGGAAATACCATTCAGTGAGACTTAAAAATTCTGTGCATCTATAGACTGGTCCTTTTCACATGTTGTCTTGTCTATTTAGATGGTAAACTTTTCAGACTCTGTGTGTCCACAATGCTTAGCAAAATGGCCTCATTTCAGGAGGGCTTTTTAGGTGCTATACTACTGAGGTATATATTATGAGTTTAGAATTGCACTGTTATGAAAATAGATTTAAGCTTTAACCGAATGGTTTAGCTCTTGCATTTCAGAATGTATGCCATAGGTTAGAGACTCTAGTCATTCATATGTCAATGTTTTTTTTCCCCCCTTAGGATAAACCAGAGGTTTGCTTTATGAAGGGTGCTTATGAACAAGTGATTAGATATTGTACAACATATAACAGCAAGGGGCAGATGCTGCCTCTCACCCAACAACAAAGAGAGCAGTATCAGCAAGAGAAGATATCTATGGGTTCTGCAGGACTTAGGGGTAAGGTCACTCTAATAAAACATCTCTACAGCTTAATATACCATTTAAATGCGTTGCTTGACTCGTTTCATTAAAGTAAGCACAACACACCACTTTGGACACATTAGGAAAACTCTGAACTCAGCCTTTTCTCGCTCTTCGTTGCGTTCATCAGTTTCTTCAAATTAGAAGTAGGTGTGAAACTGGCACTTTAGTTTTAAAGGTTAAGTAATAATCTGACTGACTGACTGGATGTTTGACATGGTAACTTAGCTTTCAGTTTCTCCTCCTGTGTCTGACTACCCAAGAGATGTCTCATCATCTCTTAACTATCAGTCTTCTCTTTCTACAGGAATTGATTTATGGGGTTTTTGGATGTGGGTGATCCCAAGTTTTCTCCTGTTTTCTTTCAGCTCAGATGTGAGATGCATATTTGAGCCAGAGGGTTGTACGACACTTCCCTGAACTAGTCAGCCCAACTTAACATTAGTTAGAGGGGGTTACAAGAGTCTCACTGCTGCAGTCTGAGTGCTCACAGAGAATGGACACTTCTTCGGGTGATGGTTGTGTGTATTCCATGTGTGGTACACCTGCCCACCATGCACCCGTCTCTGGAATTTCTTTAGTACAGTGTCTATTGTTCCTCACATGCACAGTAGCTGTTCCCATGCTCCTGACTGAGGGTATAAGAGGGGAAACAAAATTACCTGTTTGTAATGGGAAAAGACCCATAGTTTCTATTCAGCCCTATGGGTTCTTTTCCCCATTTTCACTTCCCCCCGGTCCCCCTTCAAATTGCTGTACTCCACTGTTTGAATCCTAACTGCTTTTATTTGCTGTAACAGCCTGACCTGATCCTATGTCATACATTTCCCTGCATTTAATTTCCTCCTATTCTGTAAATTCCCCATCTTCAAAGCATCTGACGAAGGGGGATTTTTCTCCCACGAAAGCTCATATGACAAATGTTAGTCTTTAAAAGTGTCACAGGACTCCTTGTTTGTTTTGCTGAACTAGACTAACACGGCTACCCCTATGGAACCTTCTTACATGGTGTTTCACAAAGAGAAGGTCGCTGATTATACCTAAAATTCCTTCCCAAGATTGTGTCTAAGATCCCAATCAATGCTTATATCTATTCTTCCCAAAACCTTACACTTTTTCTGAGGAGAAGAAACTTCAAACTTTTGATGTCTAGTGTGCCTTGGCATTCTACCTGTAGAGAACAAAGCCCATTTGAAAAATTCCCAAGACTCTGTTTCCCTGGCAGACAGGGTGGTGCAGAGGCAAGTCATATCCTCCCAGTGGGCTTCTAAATGCAAGAGATCTGCAAAACAGTTGCATGGAGTTCCATCCATAGTTTCATGTTGCACTACACTTGAATTCAAGCTGTGGCAAATGGACCTGTAGAACAGCAGTACTACAAACATCTCTGCTGCCAGTTGCCTCACACCCCTCCCCTAGTCTGAAAAGAGGAATATACATAGGGACCATCACTTGAAGAAATTGAGGTTACTTCCTGTAACTGGACACTCTTCAAGGTTTGATTCCCTATCTGTATTCCACGACCAACCCTCCATCCCCTCTGCTTCCAATCCAATTGGACTGTGGTAAGAGGAGGAACTGGAGAGGCATTGACCCATGCTACCTACTATAACCTCAGTTGGGAACATGAGGAGAGCTACTGAGTATGTGTGGGTCCACAGATGAGAAATGCCAGATTCAGGCACATGGTGTACAAATACCTGTGTGTGGAATACAGAGAGAACCTCCAGCAGAATAAGTAACCTTCATTTCTTCATTTGTTTTCTTCTGGAGACCTCTAAATTGTCTGAGAAGATGCAAGTATTTAATCTGCTTGTGTCTTTATTTTTAACATAAGGTTGATATAAAGGGAGTAAGGATGTTGTACAGGAAATTAGTGGGTTGACATTCCATCCATCATAGGATTTGCAAAGAGTCATGGACATGGTGTATTGACCTTCACTGTGTCTCACAGATTTAGTTATCTTGATTAGTGTTTTTAAAACAATATTTGTGGATTGAAATAACTTACCTTCTTTAGATAAGCTGACAATATTTGGCCTGTGTGATTGACCAGTTTCAATATCCTATATTGATACACTTAGGCTATGTCTACAGTGGCAAGTTGGTTCGAATTAAGTAGACTTAATTCAAACTAACTAAAGCCATGGCTACACTAGGCTTTAATTAGTTTGAATTAAGGGCTTCCTTAATTCAAACTAATAAATTCGAATAGGGTATTTGAACTAAAGGGTTAATTCGAACTAACTAGTTCAAATTAACCAATGTGGCCATGTTAATTCGAACTAATTTCTTAGTTTGAACTAACTGGCCATTGAAATGAATGGAGATCACTAATTCGAACTAACTAAAATTAGTTTGAATTAGTTAGTTCGAACTAACTAATTCGAACTAATTTTAGCAAGTATAGACATAGCCTTAGTTAGCTGCTAGTCATATTAATATTGTGAAAAACAGCAATTGTGCGTAGTAATCAGATCCTGATATACCTTTCTCCAAATACCAAAAGTAATTACTATTTCATGTGGTAATGACATCTACAGCTTCCTTTTTAAGCTTTTAAAAAGGTATGCTTGGGAAAGGGCTATCCGTGTCTGTCTTACTCTTCCCCACCCCCATTCTTTGAAGGCACCAAAAAGCAAACTCAAAAAAAATCCAACAGGAATTCCCATTCCGAGAGTTGACAAGAAGGTGCTAGCACTATCTCACTTTCTCCTGTAGCCTATTTACTGAATGAGGCCCCCACGCTACAAACATACACATGATAATCACATTGATTTCAATGGATAAAGTTACTCGCATGAATAAGTGTTTTTCAGCATGGGTCCTCCGGCGGCACGTAGCAATCATTGTCATTTCACATAAAAATGTATTGGAATGTTTTAGAAAATATATTGTGTGAGGGAGAGATTCTTATTCCGGAAAGGGGCGGGGGATGCTGCTGAAATGTTTTGTGGTGGCTGGTTAGTTAAATTTTAGTTTAAAATTTTCTTTTTCCCTTTTTCTCTCAAGTTCTGGCCTTAGCCTCTGGCCCTGAGCTAGGGCAGCTGACCTTTTTGGGGCTGGTGGGAATAATTGATCCTCCAAGAACTGGTGTAAAAGAAGCTGTCACCACACTTATTGCTTCTGGAGTAGCAATAAAAATGGTTACTGGAGATTCACAGGAGACTGCAGTTGCTATTGGTATGAATAGACCGCTTCCTCTCATTTTGACATGTTGGATACCATTACATACCTTTGTTTGTTGTTCTAAAATAACTTATATGGCTAACGTGGTGCATATCAATTTTTCAAGTAAGGTTTTGAGATTTACAAATGTATACACTAACTAAGTTTGTCTTTTAGTAGACATAAGGTTGTTAAACATGATGTAATAGGAAAAAGTACTTTAAACTGAATATCTCTTTAAACTGTAGTTGTCTGAAAATTGTTTTCACACCTAAGATTTGCTGTAATGGAGACAATTTTGGTTTAGTTGTTGGGTTTTTTCCCCATCTAGCAGTAGTGCATACTCAAATCTTTCACAGGTCATTTTTGTCTAGTTTTTCCCTGTCCTTTCACATAGCAACAGGGGAGAAACAAACACTTAGGAAAACTGGCCCTGGTTACTCAGGGCAAGTATGGTACTAGAAATTATTTTTAATAACATTTGTGTGTGTGACTGGATTTCAAGTTGAAAATGTCTTGTTTTCAGCTTTGAACAAGTTGCATTTCTATACTTGATCTTACTGGTTTACAGAGGAGTTCGTTACAGGGGGGATTCTTTGTGTAGGGGTGATCATGAAGCTTGTATAGTGAGTTGCATTAGACTGAAATTTCACTTGTTGGAATATTTTCTTTTCTCCTACATAGTTATAT
This sequence comes from Pelusios castaneus, assembly GCA_007922175.1. Classification (NCBI taxonomy): domain Eukaryota; kingdom Metazoa; phylum Chordata; order Testudines; family Pelomedusidae; genus Pelusios; species Pelusios castaneus. The sequence goes on from ML685787.1 coordinate 26,241,964, forward strand.
TTCTATGACCCCATCCTTTCTCTACTGTTCTCATCAATTTAATTTCCTATTTATTTATTTTAGATTGTAAGTGCTTTGGGGCAGGTTCAGTTGTTTGCTATGTTTGGACAGCACCTAATGCAATGGGATACTGACCCTCTTGAAGCAAATATAAAAGTTAATCAGAATAGACTTTGACATGTTTGTTATTTAAGAGGTCAGGTGACTACTCAGTCTAATGAATCCTTAACGGAGTTATGAAGCTTCTAGGGTGACTGTACATGTAGCAATTTTATAAGGTAGAAATAGATCTACAAAAATCTTTATTTCTTAAACTAGAAAAAACTGGTTGTCTGATCATTCTCTTCATATTTTTATTTTCTTTCCAGCTAGTCGCCTTGGATTATACTCCAAAAATTCCCAGTCAGTGTCAGGAGAAGAAATAGATGCTTTGGATATTCAACAGCTTTCACAAATAGTACCAAAGGTTAGTATAACCCCCATCACTAATTATAGTAGTGTAATAAAAGGAAGTATTCTACACTGTGAGAAACATTCTTATTTATGAAAAGCTAGACAGCAGTATTTCCTAAGAAACTAACAAGATGGTTTTAATAGACTTAAATGATCAGGCCAACTGTCAGCTTACTCTGACCATGCCCAGATATTTCAAAAGAAGGTGCAATTGTGGGTAGTTGGGGAATAGCTTGCCCCAAACTCTTTTTCTTGATTTGCTGAATTAAAGGCTGGCATATCACAATATATGAAGTATGAAACTTTATATCCATTCCAATTTTCACTTTTTTTAAACCTTATTAATGTAACTGAATGTTTTCATGATCTGTCTAACCAATTTTTTTTTGAGTTGGGCTAATTTCTTAGCCTCTAACTTGTGGCAGTGAGTTACAACCAGTTAATTGTGCAGTCTGAAAGGTTTCCTTTAATAGATGGTTTTTCAATTTCATTGAATGTCTTTTTATTCTTGTTTCATGGGAAAGGATGAATAGAAGTTCCCAATCAATCTTGTACAATACCATTCAGTATACCTTTGTCATGTCTCCGCTTACTCACTGCTTCTTAACTGTGCATTCCTTTTAGTCTCCTCTTACGGAAAATTCTTTATGCCTTTAATTTTAATCGGTTCCTGAACTTCCTTTTAACAAACCAGTTATTTGCAAAGGACTGTTTACTTGATTGATTGAATACCCTCATTCAGTTTGCAGTTTTGACAGTGGTAAACAATGTTGCTAAAATGAAGACACAGTTAACTTGAGGTCCAATACCTTGTCTTTCAAAATATTGCTTCATTTACAAAAGAGTACCAGTTGGCAAAAATGAGGACTGCAATGTTCTTAAAAATCTGTGACCTTCAATGAAATATACTAAACATCTAATCTGATTAATGTAAACAAAGCTTCCAAACTGCCTCTGCTTTAAAGATAATGACATGGGGATGTAGTTTGGCATTCAAAATGTTTTTGTATCAGCTATTTATTTCCGGTTTTCAATGTTCATTCTTTGTGCTTCCTTAACAGGTTGCAGTGTTTTATAGAGCCAGTCCGAAACACAAATTAAAAATCATAAAGGTATGTTTCTCTAGAAGTGGTCGTGCAGGAGATCTGCTATAGACATTTTTATAGTGATGTATTTACTGCTCACATAATAGGTTAAGATGTGTCCAAATGAAATAGATTTAAAATATATTTGGTTGTGAAACAAACTTACTGGAAAAGAAAAGTTGAGAAACCTCACAGTGCCCAGAAGACCGAACACATGGAACTGCTGCTGGGCAATACACTTTTTCAGATGCCAAAGGCCCAATTAAGATTGTGTCACATTGCAGTTGAATTGACTAGAAACTTACAGGATTCCATATTTCTTCATGAATTTCAAGCTACTTCTGAGATGGTTTCAATTTTGAAGCTAAAAAAAGCCCAAGTCGTACAGAAATATTACAAAAAAAGTGACTATAAAATAGAGATGTTCTCACAATAATTAGTGCAAGCAAAAGAGCAAAGATAAGAATATACAACATTAAGGAACATTTAGAATGTAACGAGGAATGCAGGAGAAACAGTGTTAAATACAAACACATGGATTTCCTCATGCACTTTATTTGTTCTCTTTAAAAAAAAATTTTAAATGCAACATTGGACATGCTTTCAGTTCTCTACAAGCCTAGGTTTTTAGCTAGGCTACCTGGCAGGAGGAATACAGTAACGAAGATTGAATAAGTGTGGTTTTGGAGGATTTAAGGGATAAGTCACGTAAAAGAGCTCACTTAAATGGAAGGATAATACTGTTTTTATAATTAGATTACATGATCAAGATAGAAAAAACATTGCCTTAAATAAATCTTTCCTTTTTTGTAGTCCCTACAAAATAATGGTGCAGTAGTAGCCATGACGGGAGATGGAGTGAATGATGCTGTAGCTCTGAAGGCTGCAGATATTGGAGTGGCAATGGGTCAGACTGGAACAGATGTTTGTAAGGAAGCAGCTGATATGATCCTAGTGGATGATGATTTTCAGACAATAATGTAAGTTTCTGGTTTCTGTGAACACTTGTTGAATGCTAAGCAAAATAATCATTAGGAAGTCACTTTTTTACATACCCTCCCCCCAGTGACCTATTATTTTGCAAAGTATACTTCCTTGCTTGTAAATTTAGCTGCAGTTAATGTATGAATTCTGGTGCATCACCTAAGAAAATTGATCTTTAGTGCTGATTAGCTGCATGCAGTCGAAAAACATTCATGTCTTTTATTTAAACCATTATTTTCTTAGCTTCTAAATAAGCTTTTAAACTTGTAGGCCCCATCTACATTAAACTGTTTTTTCCCCCCTTAACACTGTTATTGCCATGAATAACAGTAGAAAGTGCAGAGTAGACAGATAAACAGTATAAATATTGTCATCTGAACTGCTCTGAGCAAAGATAACTCCAGTGTGGTCTACGTGTATTTAAAAAAAAAAACAAATTTCTGATCTGTGGTAGTGTTACAATAAGTGGAGCTGCAGTGATGGGAAACTGAAAAGTGTAGCATAGGCACAGTTAGCTCAAATATAAGAAATGTTTGAATAAATCAAGCTACATCTGCCAGTGTTGGAGTTCTTCCTTTAAGAAGGAATAAAAATCTGATCATAGAAGTAGTTATCAGTTTTAGCTACTAAAACAGTGTTTTGTTATGGGTAATTTTATAGTTGTATTCCTACAAAACATTTAGGTGAGAAGAACAGCGATGATACTTTGTCTGTCTTAAAAACCACATATAAATAGACGAGTCTCCAGCCCCCATGCAAATAGAGCATGGAGATGTTTGACATCTCCTTTTGAAAGAAATTACTTTAATACACATACCCTTGTATGTACCTGGAATATGCTCTTTGCAACACACTAATATTTCTGTTGTTGCTTGCTTAACTTTTCTTTCCATCTGGCATAACATCTAATTTTAATCCTTCCTATTCCTAGTCTGTGTTTTGGTCAGCAAAACAAACAAGGAGTCCTGGGGCACTTTTAAAGTCTAACACATTTATTTGTTGCATGAGCTTTTGTGGCAGCAAATCCCACTTTGTCAGACACTTTGAAGATGGGGAACTTACAGAATTGGGAGAAAGTTAAATGCAGGAAAATGTATGACACAGGATCAGGTCAGGCTGTAACAGCCAATCAGAACAGATGTTGGGATTCAAACACTGGGAAATGGCATATAGAAGAAGGTGAGGTCAAATCACCTGTTGCAATGAGAAAAAAAGAGATTGACAAAGCGCTGTCGTTTTCATGAATAAATCAGATTATGATCAGGAGGTTTACAAACAACTCTCCAACACAACGTTCTACAAACTGCTTCTCTCTGACCCTCCTGAGGAATACCAAAAGGAACTGCACCACCTATTCAAGAAACTCCCTAAAACAGCACAGGAACAAATCAAGACAGACACAGCATCAGAACCTTGACCAGGAATATTCTATCTACTACCGAAAATCCATAAAAAAGGAAACCCCAGACGCCCCATCATCTCAGGCATTGGCATGCTTACAGCAGGCTTATTTGGCTAGGTGGACTCTCGCCTCAGACCCTATGCTGTTAACACTCCTGGCTATCTTTGAGACACTACGGACTTCCTGAGAAAAATCCAATCTGTTGGTGAACTTCCAGAAAACTACATCCTGGCCACTATGGATATAGAGGCTTTTTATACCAACATCCCACACAAAGATGGATTACAAGCCATTAGAAGAAGTATCCCAGATGCCACAGCTAAACATGTGGCTGGACTTTGACACTGTGTATTCACCCACAACCATTTCAGATTTGAAGATAGTTTACAGAGGTCTCAAACTCAAATCTCCATGAGGGCCACATGAGGACTAGACTATTGGCCCAAGAGCCACATCACTGAAATCTTTTCATGCAACAGGGCCACCAGTTTATTTAATTTAGAATTAATTAATATAATTCAAAGTGATTGTAAATAAAACGAATTGGATTTAATTAATTGAATTTGAATGAATTTTTAATTGAAATTCAATTTTTGGAAAGCTTTAATTTTTTAAAAAGTTTTTTTAAAAAAAAGGAAGGAAGAGAGGAAAGAAGGAAGAAAGGGAGAGAAAGAAAGGGAAGGAATGAAAAGGGGAGAGAAGGAAGGAAGGGAGAGAGAGAAAAATGGAAAGGGCTGCTTGTAACCCCAAGCCTGGAAGGGAGGCAAGCAGCCATAGCCTGGCTCCCAGCTGCATGATGGGACTGGGCAGAGCCCCCCCACAGGGACCTCATGCAGCCCCCATGGGAGTCCTCCCCACACCCCCAGACTCCCCTTCTGCCAGCACACCTGAGCCCTGACCTGGCCCTGGGCACTGAGTCCATCAGCTCCGGTTGTCTGACCCACCATGCTCCCCCACTGCAGGCCAGGGCTCTGTCTGGTGAGTGGTGTGGCCGGTATGGCTCCCAGGCTCCCATGCAGCAGTAGTAGGTTCCTGCCCTGCAGCGGCTGCCGAGGCCCCAGGGCCGGGTGGGGGGAGCAGGGAGCGTGGCGTGGCCTGGAAGCACTGCTGACGGCAGTAGGACCATGGGTGGGAGGTAGTCAGCTGCAGCCCTTGATGGAGTAGGTGGCTTGATTTGGTCCTGTGATGGTGTCTTTAGTGTAGGAATGAGGGCAAAGTTGGCAGCGTGGTCTGTTGCAGGGATATGTTTCTGCTTTGTTTCTGGTGTATGATCTGTAGTTGCTGGGGAGTATCCGTTTTAAGGTTGGGAGGCTGTCTGTAAGTGAGGAGAGGTCTATCTCCCAAGGCTTGAGAGAGTGAGGGATCATCTTGTAGAATAGGCTGTAGATCTTTGATGCTGTAACCCTTAAATTCTGAAACTAATCTCTCCTGAAATTCTTCGTCAACTTTGACCACATATTTACACAAAAGACACCATCACAGTACCCAATCAAGCTGCCTACTCCATCAAGGGCTCATTCATCTGCTCGTCCGCCATTATGTTCCGAAAATGCCCCCCTGTCTTATATATTGGACAAACAGGACAGTCTCTGCACAAAAGACTAAATGGACACAAGTCTAACATCAGAAATCTCAAAATTCAAAAACCGATAGGGGAACACTTCAATCTTCTTGCTTGCTCCATTGACGACTTGTTAATAGCTGTGCTGAAACAGATGAATAACAAATTGCAGCTTCTAAGAGAAACTGCAGAACTAAGATTTATATGTAAATTCGACTGCGTTGCCTCAGGGTTAAACAGGGACTATGGATTTTTTTTCTCATTACAAGAAGTGATTTTTTACCTCACCTCCCTCTATATCAAAGGTGCACAACCGGCCCGCAAGCATGTTCTGTGCGGCCCTCTGGGAGTGGAACGAGTGGGGGAGATCACTTGATGTGACCCCCTCCAACCCGTACATTACATTTGTGGGCTTCGAGTGGCCTTAGAAAATGCATTTGGCCCTGGGTCAAAAAAGGTTGTGCACCCCTGCTCTATATGCTGTTTCCCAGTGTTTGAATCCCAACATCTGTTCTGATTTGCTGTTACAGCTTGACCTAATCCTGATCATATATTTCCCTGAATTTAACTTTCTCCCAGTCTGTAAGTTCTCCATCTTCAGCGTGTCTGATGAAGTGGGATTTTCTCCCGTGAAAGCTCATGTGACAAATCTTAGTCTTTAAAAGTGCCACAGGACTCCTTGTTTGTGATTTGTCGTCTTACCCATCTTAAACTTTTCTTTTAAGATTAAACTTTTTGAAAAACTGAACTTGTTTTTCATTGTCTGTGGAAAATAGAACAGGAAAATTTCAGAACGTTCCTTTTGGGCTTTGGCCAACTTTTGCATAATGGCACACTTCAGTTTTTACAAATATTTTCATATTCATAGATTCCAAGGGCAGAAGGAACCATTGTGATCAAATGGTGTGATCTTCTGTAGGACACAACCATAGAACATCGCCAAGATAGTTTCTAGAGCATATATTTTTTAGAAAATAATCCAATATTGATTAAGGTTTTTAACCTTGATTTTCATTTCTGAAAAGAAACTATAGAAATGTCTATAGATAAAAATACTTGCAGGTATTACCAGCCCTCTGTAACTAATTTGATAATCATCTTTTTTGTGTTCCTACTTGCTTGTATTCATTCAGACCAGAATAGAGATGTCTCTTTAGATAGGAGTCCTGGAATCAAACATCGTTTATCTAATATACAGTATATATTAACTCCACAACTAGCTGTATAAATTTCAAATATGTTAACTTTGTTATGCTGTAACCCTTAAATTCTGAACCTAATCTCTCCTGAAATTCTTCAAGCTGATGGTTCCTTAAAGGAATATATTTTGATTTACCCATATAGCATTGGGACATTCCATCTTCTCATGAAAATGGGTTAAAGGTGGCTCTTCAAAATTAGGTATTATGGTCACCTGCTCTCTTTAAATTATATCCTCTTAGTTTGAAAGTCCAAAGTGGGAATGAGAAACTTAATATGATTAAATTAGTAGTAACAGAAAAGCTGAGGAAGCATGTTTATAACTGCCTGAGTGGACTAGAAGGCTCCTATAAGGCTTTTTGTGAAATTTGACATCTACTTAAGAGGTAATTACAACTGTTGGAATTCCCTTTTTTTTTTCCCCCCCCCCACGCATAGCTTAACAATATTATCTTATGCTTTTTTTTTTTTTACATTACCTTCATTGGTTTAACTATGTATTGTGTGTATTTTTTGTAATTGCAGGTCTGCAATTGAAGAGGGTAAAGGAATTTATAACAACATAAAAAATTTTGTTAGATTTCAACTAAGCACGTAAGTTTGCAATGTTATTCCAATATCAAAAGCTTCCAATTGCACTGTGAATGAGTTGTTTCATTAACTGCACAGATGCTTATGTGATATATATATTAGTGTAGCATCTAAAACGGTTGTCAAACTCATTTGCTACGGTGGGCCAGATTTGACTTAAATCTACTTCAAGTGGGTTGTACATACCATAAATCGAAATACTAGGGCTCACTCTCGAAAGGGAGAGAGCGGTCCCACGGAGCACAGTCATGGGCTGGATGGAAGAGCGGCCCATGGGCTGCATGTTTGACACCCAGGACTACAGGATTGGTGGTAATGGGCTCATTGATCATTATTGTGAAAGTTTCCTCATATTCTTTTCCCATTTCACGATTAGTATTTAATTAGTGTGACTTCTGTCAGGTTTTTAAAAATAGCCTAATAACCAATATTCTGACATCTTGACAACCTCATTCTAAGAAGGAAAGAAATGTAATGATCAGAGTGGCAGGATGTGGGCTACCCTATAGGGCAGGGATAGTCAATAAGTGGCCCATGGTCCAAATGTGGATTGCTAGGGACTTCAGCTGGATATAAACCATTTGGGGGCTGACATTAAGCAGCCCCTGGAATAATGGTTGAATTCGCTGACCGCTGCCTCAGTCACAATCCAAAGTGGCACCCAAGTCATAAACCTTACAATTAAGATACCCACAGTTCCCCATAAATTATAGGAGGGGTGCATATTTTCTGTTACCTTGAAGGAACCTCCTCTGATTGGCTGCTTTTGCCTTTGCTGTCACTCAAGGCTGCTGCAGGAAGCAGGTAGTGCTTTCTGTCCTTGCCCCTCAGCAGGCACCATTCTTACAGGAGACCAGAAGAGAAGAAAAAGTTCAGTGGCTTGCGGTTGCTCTGCACTTTTCCTTCCTTTACTCCTGTGACAAGGGGAGGGTCTTTGTGCCTGTCCCTGGCTTGTGTTTGTGGGAGGGTAGGTGGTAAAGAGCCCCAGGAACTGCAGGAGGAGCAACGGCAAGCCAAGATGGTCCCACCTCTGGTGCTTTTAACATTTCAACAGCACTGTGTTTAAACACTGCAGCAAAAAAAGGAAAGCTGACATAAGACTTTAAATAAGGATGAGTGCACTGATGCACACTGTTTTATTTTGCCACAACATTCAAAGGGTCAACTAGTATGTTTAATTTGTACAGAGATTGTGGCTGTCGTTAAAGCGGTAACATCAAATGTAGCACATGGATTTTGACCACAGATAATCATTGGGTTCCCTTTTAAGCTCAGTCAAAATTGCTTCATTAAAGGATGGATATTTACAGAGCACAAATATTTATTCAAAGGCTACTTTTTGCTCAGGAAAAGGCCACTGAAGGTTCTTTGAGGTGCATGTGTGGTAAAACACAGGAAATCTTTTATCTTAAGCAGAGTATGTTTACTTCAACTGAAACCCTTTTTGTAGAGAAGAAAGACATTGATGCTTTCAGGTAACTGCCTGTCAGACACAACAGCTGTTAGGCATGCTGAGATGATGGCATGAGACTTTTTCAAGCAGTTGTGCAGGAAACCGAAAATTGTTTCAGTGGGCAGATCCAGTGATATCAGGGACATAGTGCAACCAGTGCTGTATGTCCATTTTTTTGATGGAGAGAAGATTGAAGATTTGTTGTCCCTTATACCGCATAACAATCAAAGGATGGATAAGGATTTGTTTAATTCTGTTCACTGTTTTGCCTAATGAAAGTCTTGATGCGACTCGGATTGTGTTCATTTCAACAGATGGAACTCTTGCTTTGATTGCTGCTCCCTGAGTGGTTGTGAAACACATCTGCAAGAGCTGAACCACAATTTGATTTTCTATCATTTTGTAATCCACCAGACCGCATTTTGTGCAAAGTAGTGAGGAGTATGCTAATGTAATGTCAGTAGTGATTAAACTTGTCAGCTTCCTTCAGTCCAAGTCATCACTGCAACACAGACAGTTCAAAAGCTTCCTTTCAGAAGCATCTGCTGATTACGATGAACTGTTGATTCGTAGTGACATCTGCTGCCTGAGCAGAGGCCAAGTACTAAGAAGGTTCTGGGAAATTTGAGTTTGTGTGGAAGAATGTCTGCATAACATTCCAGGGGAAAAGGCAGAAGAGCTACTCACATGTTTGAGGGATGCTGCAGGCATGAGCATCCTGGCCAGCCCTGTTGATTTATCAGGCCACTTAAATAATTTTAGCTTAAAGCTATTGGGATGAAATGGATCTCTTTGGCAATGTCACTTCACTTCAAACTGAGTCTCTTCAAAAGTGATTTGGAAACTGGGGAGAGGCTGCATTTCTTGATGCTGCTAAGCTGTCAGGACACTCTAAAGATGATTCACAGGCCATCATCTCTGGAAAGGCTTCAAAACTTCTAGCAGAGGTTTCACAAGTTCGACAGTATTAAGATTTCTTCCTCTTTATAAAGACCTCGTTTGTGGTACAAGCAACCGACACTTTGGTGTGATCAAGCAAAAGCATCCTTTCTAGATGTTAAAAGAGCAAAACTACAGCTGGCACATACTGATTTATAAGCCTATGAAGTGCGTACAGTGCGGCACACTGAAGCTACATTTGAAGCTGTCTGGGCAACCCTTGTGCTGGATTCCATATATCCAGCTCGAAGAAGGTGGCATTTAACATTTTGATTATTGGGCCTGACACACCTGTGTGAGTCAGCATTCTCAACAATGAACATTAAATCACGTAATCACTTTTTGTTCGGATTGATAATCTGTGTAATTGCCTCAGTCTTGCTTTGACTGAACTCGTTCCTCACTTCCAAGCAAAGGACCTGTCACTTTTCCTACTGATGGAGAGCAGTAGTATAATTGTATACTATTAACAGATACTTTACATTTTCAGTAGTGCAACTCCAATTTTAACAGATATTTCACAGTAATTATTCATGCTTGTGTTGGTTAATACGCGTAGGTGGGTGTGGATTTATTGGAAAAACTTGAATCATAAGAGTTCATGTGTACTAATATAGAGTTTGAAAGAAAACATTTTAAATCACAAAAGGCTTGAAATTTTGGAATGTTTATCTATTACATATGTCTACAATAATTTTATTTAACAAAACACATTAAGAACTTCAGTTGCCTGAGTGGTTTTCAATGCCGGTTGCTTTTGTTCGACAGTTTATTTATGTACTTTCTCAGGTTCAGATGTAATTTATTACATCTTTCTTGGAGATTATATTTTAGATTATATAGTGGTTTAATTTTTTTATTAATGCTCTAAAAGTATAAGCAATAGGCTCTGAGTGTACCACACAGCACTGTGTTTGAAGAAGCACTTAAGGTGTGATAAGTTTCTCTGGAGTTTGGATCTTGCCTTTACTTTAACAAAAAAAATAGACTACTCCTGCTTACAGGGTCATGGTTGGAGAGATGTATTCCCTCTGATACACAATGCCCCTTCTTCTCCTGCCTCAGAATACATGTTAGATTCCTGGGAGCTGATAAGATTGGAATAGAGCTCAACTACTCCTGTGTATCCACATGTCAATCTTGGGGGGGATAAGTTAGTGGTTGCCACCAGCCAGCTCCCACTCCCCTTAAGTATAAGCATTACTGGACACACACCAATGATTCTTGGTGCTCAAAACTACAATGGCCTCTCTGTTCTATAAGTGGTTTAGTTATGCTTGGTTTCCAGGCCTAACCTATCATCTTTTTGATCTAAGAAATTTTTCCCTGTAAGCAAGAATGGCAGTCTGCTCAGTGAGTTTTTACTTCACTCGCATGCTTGATAGGTGAGGATAAGCGTATATGAAAAGAGACAAGACTTGTAGAGGGATAACAAGTGTCTGTTAATATTATTGCAACTTGTGGTTGTACTGGGATATACTTGAGCATAAGACCTGGGAGGGACTGGTGGATTGAGTATGGGGTGTTCTTAGTCCTTGTGAAGTGAATTGCCCCTTGTCTGCATGCTCATTTCTCTGTTGCAGTAAATGTGTGATAGGATTCCTGATAGTTTGGGTAGGTCAGTCCCCTTTCAGTATTAATAAAATTGGAGCCTGCCTCTTTGATTCCATTCACCTGTTTGTTTTCCTGAGCCCTGATCAACCTGTTGAGGGAAGTGTCGTCTTTGCTAGATAGATTTTGGAAGACTAGGTAGCATTTCATTTGGTTGATTAAGGTTGTTAGTCTCTCAAACTAGCAGTTCCACATACCTTTATTTTCTTTTAAAACATTAAAATGAAGAGGTTTTCGTTCCAAGGAATATAGTTAAAAGTTCAGCTTTCTACACTCTAACCAAACCTACACAACAAAATATGCAAATTAATTGCCTGTTGAAAAGTGTATTAAATTGCTGGGAATAGACCAGCGGTATTTTTAAAAGATTATCTGGAAGTTTTGTGCCTTTTTTTTTTAAGACTAAAATACAACTCTGATTCTTGTTGTTGTTTCATTAATATAACATTTCCCTATATTAAATATCTGTTTTGATCAGATTAATGCATTAAGTGAACTCCATGCTTTGCCTTGCAAAGGTAGGGTTAGTCTTCACTTGACTTAAAAGTTATCTAAACATATCTAATTTTTCAGCAACTAAAGTGTTGAATACAGTTAATCTTCAGTAATGTGCTACGCTGACAATTATAAAACGTCTTTTCTCTCAACAGAAGTATAGCTGCATTGACTTTAATCTCATTGGCTACATTAATGAATTTACCTAATCCTCTCAATGCCATGCAGATCTTGTGGATCAATATTATCATGGATGGACCTCCAGCTCAAAGGTAACGTGTTGTTTTCACTTTTTTGGTGGAGTCTGATTGCAGCAAAATAAACAAATACCATGTTTTTTTTTTTTTTCCTTTGAAAAAGAGAAGCTTCCTGTGTAGGTAACCTGTGAAGTATGTCTCAAAAATGACCTTTTAATGGATACTTGTAAAACAGTGAGCGTATATTTACTGGTGCTACATGTTGTGGTATAGCTCTGTACTGTTACCCGTTCCATTCAGTGTGTACGGAGAGTGCAAGTAAAGAAAACCATGACGCTTAGACTGCAGTGTCTCTCACATGCTGACACTTGACCTCATTTCCTTCCTAGCAAACCCAGATTCCGTTGCTTCACTGCTTTCCATATGTCCTGTTGAAAGCATGACCAGGGTAAAAATGAACTGGCCACAACTTAGCCTTGTTAAGGGAGGAGGAATACTCTTAACCAACCAAAAAGAGTCAGGAGCAATATGAATACTCCTTTCGTCTGCTCAAGTTTGGTGGCCTCCACAATGTAAAGCTCGTTGGCTCTGATTTTTATCTGAGTGATCTACTGAGGTTCTTGTAACAATAGTTTAGAATTCTTATCTGTGACTCCCCAATCAAGAAATAAAATAATGCTTCTGGTATCATACAGATAGCTGTATCACTTCAGAGAAGAGGGATTTTGTTATCAGGACAGGAATTCTTCTCACGGAACAAGGGTGGTAGCAACTTCCTGGACCGGGGCTTTTCTAGGCTGAGGTAGTGACCCCTTCCACTGTCATTTTCCCAAGGTTGGATACAGCATTCCATGGCCTACCAGCCAGACCTAGTTTTGAAGGGATCTAAGAATAGTTCTGCATGATGATCACCATGTCTGAATTTACAGCTTACAATACTTCTAAAAGTGTGCACCAGGGAAGAATCAGGTGAAGGGTGGCTACTCCGGGGAGGCACTTTGCACCAAGTTCCTCTTCAATTGAGTAATGAGCCCCCTTGTATGGGGGAGAGAAGAGTATGGCCCATTACTTCCAAATTAGGGGAGTTTAGATACATGGATTAAGAGCATACCTTTTTATGCTACTGCCTATGTGTGTCCTATGTTGTTTGTTTAGATTTTAGAATGTACATAGGAGCTGTGGTAATGGGACTACAGACATTTCTAACATGCATATGATTTCAAAAAAACACATTGATGTGACAGTGAATCTGTACAACTCAAAATGCTGCATAGCACTTAATGTGGAATAGCAAGTTCTCATATTCAGGATAAGACTTCTCTTTAGAGATTATTCTCTGGGAAATCAATCAGAAGTGTAGTGAATAAATTTTATCTTGTGACTTTAAAAAAAACAACCCCAAACTAGGATTCTAAAATGTTTTGCTTTATTTTATTTTTTTAAAGCCTGGGAGTGGAGCCTGTGGATAAAGATGTTATTCGGAAGCCCCCAAGAAACTTGAACGACAGCATTTTGACCAAAAACTTGATTGTGAAAATACTAATTTCATCAATAATTATTGTGTTCGGAACATTGTTTGTCTTCTGGAGGGAGGTATGACAAATGGACAGATATTAAGGGAATAAGTGAAGTCTCACTTGTAGCGTAAATCCTGTTAATATCAGCTGCTAAATTAGGAATGTGCATACATTTGAATTTTTAGTGCTGGGAAATTGTTTCATCACAAATTGTATGGTTGGCAGCCAGATCATAGGGAAGATTTTCAAGGAGGTTGTTGAAAAGGAGGGCTATAACATATGTAATGGTAGTGTTATAATTAGACCTTCTTTGGGTAATGTCTCTGTGGATTCTTCACTTCAGATGTACCTGCACCTCTCAAGCCTTTAATTGAAGATTTTTTCCATTAGCAGTGGGCAGCACATGTGTACTATGCCACTCCATATTATGCATCAAGCATACATAAGGATGTGTGAGTTGCTTTTCAACTCCCTAAGCCTGAGACAGGGCTTTATGACCAAAGAAGCACAGGATGTGTCCATTCAGCCTGCACTCACTGCTAATGGAAAAATCTCCAATCAAGGGCTCAAGAGGTGCGTGAGCACCTAAAGTGAGCACTCGGGGCACATCTCAAAGAACTGCAGTTATTGCACAAGACAACTTTTTTCAAAGCAGTCCCCATTTCTTTCCTCCCCAAACTCTGCAAAGATGCTTTTCCAAGTCCTCAGCGTATCAAACGTGTTTCTGGGAGCATTCTTGGCCTGGAAAGCTTTTGATTTTTTTTTTTTTCTGTTCAGATCATTCTAAAATGGCCACATCATGTAGTACTCTTAAAGGAAAGAAATATCAAATCCCATTTGTGATGCATTATAGAGTTTCTGTACTCTGTGTGCACAGATGTTTTAAAATCACAGCCTGAAATCAAGAATATGAATGAGCTTAAAAATAAAAGGACGTATGTAAGTGCTTGACATGACTTGCTGGATCACCTTGTTAGAAAGTGGATGTTTTTGCTATTTCGAAATATTAGAGCAAAACTTCATTAAAATAAATGCTTTGAATCTTTGTTCATTTAAGAGTTTACATACACTAATGCCATTTTCTTGCTTTCTTCTGTTAGTTACGTGATAATGTCATAACACCTCGAGATACAACAATGACCTTCACCTGTTTTGTGTTTTTCGATATGTTCAATGCTTTGAGTTCCAGATCTCAGGTATGCAACCCTATATCTAAGTACACTGAGATTTTGATTCTTTACATAGTAACTGTACTTTTCTTTTGTTGAAGATGTGCTCAGTTCTTTGAGTGATTGCTCACATGCATTCCACTTAGGTGTGTATGCGCCGCGTGCATGAGCCTGCCAGAAGGTTTTCCCCAGTAGTACCCGCAGGGTCGGCTGCTGGCCTCCAGGCAGTGCTACTGCTGCTGCCTGTATAAGCCCCAGCTGACCCTGTCCTCTTCAGTTCCTTCTTACTGCCTGTGACAGCTGCTGGAACAGCTCTTGCGCGAGCAAGCTTCCCCTCGGACTCAGTCCCTTAGTACCCAGTTAGTGAGAGTCAGTTGTCCAGTTAGTTAGTGTAGCAGATCTCAGTGAGGGAACCCATTCCCCATCTTGCCAGAGAGCAGGTAATGCCAGGCTTCAAGACCTGTGAACACTGCAGGAAGTTCATGCCAAGGGACGACCTACACTCGGCATGCTTGAAGTGCTTGGGTGAGTCCCATCTTAATGAGCATTGCAAGCTCTGCAGAAGCTTCAAGCCTAGGACTCGGAAAGAAGGATCCCAGCACTTGAAGCTCCTGCTCATGGAGGAGGCTGTTCACCCTCCGAGCACCTTGGACGAGGGCCCCAATACCTCCACATCAACCCGCAGACCGCACCAGCAGTGCCAAAGCGGCCAGCGGCTAAGGACTCCTCTGCAGAGCCACGACACTGCCACTCCTTGCCAGCACTGAGACCATCTGGGTTGGGACAACACCGATCCCACTCCCCGGTGCCACGCAAGAGGCATGACAGGCCTCAGAGCCCAGTAGGACCCCCGGTGGGCCACTCAGGCACAGACAGGGAAGAACTGGGGCCTTTTAATCCACGGTCACAGAACCTGCCCACAGTTCGCCCAGAAGACGGCGCCATCAACCCCCTCCACCAAGACAGTGCCACAGACCCCAGCACTGGGGCCCCACCTGGCACTGAGGCCGATGCAGAGAGAGGCGCCGTTGAATCCAGCGCAGAAGCCAAGTCCGGCGCTGAAGAAAGGCCCACCACGCCCGGCACCCAAGAGAGAGCCTCCAAGCCTGGGACCGAGACCGGTACCGCCTCCGGCGCCTTCTCCTACACAGGAGATTTTGGGCAAGGATCTACAGCTCCCCTCCATGCTGGACAGCTTTGAGGTGGCACGGGAGCAGATAGAGGAGATGACGGGCCCAGTGTAGATGGACTCAAAGCCGGCCTACTCCCATGCACCCTTGACCGCTTCGGTGCAGTCTAAGGACAAGCCGACACCGCTTCCAAGGCCGAGCCCTCCCAGGCACCGGTCCACAGCACCATCAGGGACAACCCCACCATGGTCACTGCAGAGAGTGGCAGCTTCTCATTGGACTCAGACACCGAGTTGCAAGCCTCCCAGGACGGTACCGGGAGGATCGCAGGCGAGGGCTGCCCAGATGCCAGGACAGTGGCCACCTAACCGGTAAGTTCCCCAGTGGCCCTTCTGGACCCCCTGGCCATATCACCAGACCCAGGGCTCCTACTCGGGCAGATCTTATTCGACATCCTCAAGGGCGAGGTCACAACCATCATATACGGCAAGCGCGCCTTCTTCTCTTCTCTCCGCCGCCCTCTCCCCCTCTCTCCCCCCCCGGATGGAACCGGAACCGGAACCAGTAATGGCACCAGCCAAGCGACGTAAGGCACCAGAAGACATGGCACCGCAGGGCTCCCCCAGCACCCGAGTCCAGGAAGTGGCCCTGCACAAGGTCTCCTCATCCCTGGACGAGGCGGTCACAGGAGCGACCCCGGCGGGTGTACCCGACGACAGCAAACAGTACCAGGAGCTGTTGCACAGGGTGGCTCGCAAAACTAGGTCTCCAGGCCGAGGAGGTGTCCCAGGACCTTGACTCAATGGTCAGCATCCTGGTACCCGAAGGCCCATCATGGGTCGCTCTGCCCCTCATCAAAACAATAAAGCAGTGCAGAGAGACTCTTTGGCAGACGCCAGCTTTCTTGCCACCCATCGCGAAAAGGGTAGAAAGAAAATACTTTTTGCCCTCACAGGCTTATGAACATTTTTATACCCACCCTGTGCTGGGCTCTCTTGTGGTGGATGCGGCAAACAAAAGAGACAAAGCCAACAGGCTGCCACGCTTACGTTCAGGGATGCAAAGAAGCTGGAGCTCTTCGGCAGAAAGGTCTACTCTACAGGAAGGCTCCAGCTCAAGGTGGCGAACCAACAGGCCATCTTAAGTCGGTATGCCTTTAACTCATGGGCATCCATGGAAAGATTCCTAAGCTCTGAGCCAGGACTCCAGAGTAGAATTTGGAGCCATGATCAAGGAGGGCAAGGTGGTGTCTAGAGCACTCCTTCAATCAGCCCTTTATGCGGCGGATGCAGCGGCATGGGCCATGGTCTCTGGGGTGGCCATGGGAAGGTTTTCCTGGCTGCAGGCATTGGGCCTCCCAGTAGAGGTACAGACGAAGATCCAGGACCTACCGTTTGAAGGACCAGACTTGTTCTCTGCCAAAACAGACTCCAGGCTGCAGTCTCTCAAGGACTCAAGGGCCATGCTCAAGTCATTGGGCCTACACGCCCCAGAGAAAGCAGTTCAAATGCCAACCCACACCCCATCTCTTCTGACCCAGACAGGACTTTGGCAGAAGGGGCGGCAGCAATGGTAGGAGGCCCAGTCGCTCGTCCAACCAGGCGTAAAGCCACGCCAGATATGGCTTGGGCTCGAGGAAGCAATTTTGAGAATCAGCCTGAGGACAACATCCCAGTCACCCCCAGGATCCAGCTCAGCCCACTTTCCTCAACTATTTATCCTGCTACTACCGAGCATAGCGCAGAATAACATCGGACCTTTGGGTCCTGCACACTATATGCTTGGGTTACTCCCTCCAGTTCTCCTCACTTCTTGGTGAAAGCCAAGCAAGACTCAGCAGAGATGATCCTGATCACACCAGCGTGGCCACGCCAACATTTTTCCATGCTCCAGGACATGTCGATAGACCAACTGATCACGTTGCCCTACTCCTGGACTTCCTGATGCAGGAACAGGGCAGGCTCAGGCACCCCGATCTACGCTTGCTGCACCTCGCGGCGTGGCGCATACATGGCTGAACGCAGAGGAACGGCGCTGCTCAGAGGCAGTAAGGGATGCACTTCTAGGCAGTAGGAAACATTCAAGAAGGACAAACTACAACTCTAAATGGACCAGATTCTCTATCTGGGCCCAGGACAGAGGGTTTGGGTGACAAGTGTGCCTGTTCCTCTCATCCTAGTCTACCTCCTGCATCTCAAGCATCAAGGTTTATCAACATCTTTGGTGAAGGTTCACCTGGCAGCCATCTCGGCCCTACCGAGGGGAAGGAGGGCGATCAGTCTTCTCGAGCCCGTTTGTCAAACGTTTCTTGAAGGGGTTGGACAGGCTGTTCCCTACCTCCTGCACTCCAGTGATGCAGTGGGACCTTAATCTAGTCCTCGCCAGGCTCATGGGACACCCCCACCCCCTTTACACCCCTAGGCTCCTGCTCCTTGCTATTCTTATCATGGAAGGTAGCCTTCTTTGTGGTGATCATGTCAGCAAGAAGGGTCTACAAGTTAAGAGCGCTGACATTGGAGCCACCTTACACAACATTTTTTTTAAGGACAAAGTACGGCTGAGACCGCATCCAGCGTTCCTCCCAAAGGTGGTGTCGCAGTTGCATTCCAACCAGGACATCTTTCTATCCGTCCTAAGCCACACGCCAACAACAGGGCGCGTCAGCTCCAGCTGCTAGACATCAGATGGGCCCTCACATTCTACCTCAAGCGCACAAAACCCTTTCGGAAGACTTTGCAGTTTTTTGTGGCAATAGCAAACGGGTCTAAGGGCTGCCCAGTATCTGCCCAGCGAACTTCATCCTGGATCACGTCCTGCATAAAGGAATGCTACAAGCTCGCGGGGATGCCAGTGCCTGCTATAACAGTGCACTCAACCAGAGCGCAGGCATTGTCAGCTGCATTCCTGGCCAGTGTTCCCATCCAGGAGCTATGTAGGGCGGCCATGTGGTAGTCAGCGCATACATTCACGATGCGCTACACCCTCACGCAGCAATCCAGGGAGGATGCAGCAGTAGGCCTGGCAGTCCTGCAGTCGGCGAACCTGTGATGTCCGACCGCTCCTCTTTCAAGGTAAGGCTGGGAAATCACCTAAGTGGAATGTACATGAGCGGTTGCTTACCTGTAATTGATATTCTTTGAGATGTGTTGCTCATGTCCATTCCACACCCACCCACCTTCCCCTCTGTCAGACTACCGGCGAGAAGGAACTGGTGGGGATAGGGTCTGCTGGGGCTTATATAGGCAGCAACAGTAGCGCCGCCTGGAGGCCAGCAGCTGACCCTGTGGGTACTACTGGGGAAAATCTTCTGGCAGGCTTGTGCACGCAGCACATGCACACCTAAGTGGAATGGACATGAGCAACACATCTCGAAGAATATCAATTACAGGTAAGCAACCTTATCTTCATTTCTAGGTTTTAAAATTTTTCTTAAATACAATTTTTCATCATATGAGAGAGTGATTTTGCCCAGCTTTTTTGTGTGCTCACAACCTCAGTAGCTCCATGAACCTAACAGGGTAGCATTTGAAGTCATAGATCAGTGACGGGGGTTTTAATTTTGGGTAACTGATGCATGAAATATCCAAAACATTGGATTAGCATTGCTAACCCAATTCACAGGAGTAAGAAATCTTAACTTAATAAAAAGCTAAAAAGTTACTCTCTGTATTGCTGCAGGTGTATTTAATCACAATAAATCAATACTGTTAAATTTCAATCTACATAATGCAGGAAAACTTGTTCTGCTAGTTCTAGTTATGAAAATAAATCAGTGTAATTTGCATGTTTTTAAAAGAATAAAATATGAAACGTTGCAATATGAGAAAATAGACATCTCTTAATTGGCTAGCTGTATCATAAAAATATATTCTGTCAAGAGTCTGCATTGACAATAGACGTCCATTCATACTTATTCTACATGTGCAGAAGCAAGTTCTCTCACACTTTTATAAATCTGGCTCTAGGCCAAAAAAAATAAAATGAATTTGGACATTTAAAGATGCAGATAGGTGCCTAGTAGGATAGTCAAAAGTGCCAAAGTGAGTTAGACGCTTCCCACTCAGTGGGAGTTGAGCACTTTGGCCTGTTTAAGTGCTTTTGTGAATCCCACTAAGTGACTGTCTGCCTCTTTCAGTGCCTAAATAACCCTTCTAAAATCTGACTCCTAATTATTACATGGATTAATGAGAACTTTTTTTAATTAAATGGGACTAACTTTCAAATATTTCTTCAGTTCATTTTTAAATTCAGCCTTTGATATCGAGGCCATATTTATACCTACAAGTATATTCAGCAGTGCTGAATCCTTCT
>ML685787.1:26262161-26355327 GCA_007922175.1 Pelusios castaneus
CCCCCCCCCCCAGTCAGGGCTGCCACAGCCCCCTGCTGCCCTGCCAGCCAGGGATTGCCGAGCTTGCAGCAGTGGGGCTGTGGGAGCTGGCAGCAGCCCCAGCAAGAGGCTGTCCTGCCAGGCTGGGGGGCAGCCCCGGTGGGGAGGCCAGTGTCTACACTGGGGTTAGGGTGAATTACTAAATTCGTCCTTAACCCTGCACCTCCTGGAGGGGTAGATTTATACGGTCGACTTTTAAGGTTGCTTAATTCAACCTTCCAGCCGTGTGAGTGTGTATGCAGGCTGTAGAAGGTCAACGTGAGCAGCATTGCATTGACCTAACGGCTCAGTGTAGACCAGGCCGAAGGCAGAGAAAGATCTTGGAATTAGAATTACACGCATAACGTAATTCACCATCTACTTCATTTCACAGACAAAATCTTTGTTTGAAATTGGACTTTGCAGTAACAAAATGTTTTGTTATGCGGTTCTTGGATCTATAATGGGGCAACTATTGGTCATTTACTTTCCTCCACTTCAGAAGGTTTTCCAGACGGAGAGCTTGAGCGTACTAGGTAAGAAAAGTCGTCTTTTTCTATTTAGCTCTGTTTTAGGCATCGATGATCAGTCCCCCAAATCCAGTGGATGAAGGCTGTAGAACATATTTCTTCCATGTATCCATGGATGAAATGCAAATTTTACAGAGCCCCATCTTTAATGGGATCTTGTCCAAGTTGTTGTTGTTCGGAAAATATTAATTGTATATGAAAAGCACAAAACAAATGGATCAGTACTTCAAGACTTCAGAATTTACATTAGAAAAGTCATCTATATATGATGTATGCAAAACTGAAATACTGATCAGCTTTTTATTCTTCTGTAATACAAGTTGTTCCTTTAAAAAGCCTGAGTTTTAAAAACAAGTAGTTCTTAAGCAGACCTCAGATTAATATCAAATAAATTCCATATCATTAGGATTGTCTTAATAAAAATCTTGTCAGAATTTTGAGAAATTGCAATTTTACCACAATATCCATCACTTAAATATCTTTTTCAAGCCAATAGTAATGTAATGATAGTGATTTCTACTGAGATTTTTCTGGAGACGAAAATTAATTACTTCCTATACAAAAAAATTCTCAATATAGAATATCTCTTCTCTTTACTACAATTTCATTTCCAAAAAGGACACTAGTCAGAATAAGATCTTATACTATTTACAGTAATATACTCTACATGCTTTCTTTATTGAACGTTGATGGAAAATAGTTAATTTGTAAAACATGAAACATTTCAATTTAAATTTCCTGTCAGTCCCTGTGGTTCTAAGTAATGTATACGTGTTACTTTTATTTTTAAATATAAATTCACTCTTGAAATGTGCATATATCCAACAATTAGAAGGCCAATTTGAAGGAAGTAACTTGTCCTGGAGTAGGAGACAAGATATCATGTATGACTTAGATCCTAGAAAGACTATTTCTTGTGCTTCTGGCAATGATGAAAATCAACCCAATTGTCTCTTCTAGATCTGTTGTTTCTTCTGGGCCTTACCTCTTCTGTCTGCATAGTGGCAGAGATCATGAAGGTTAAAAGAAGCAAGGAAAAGAGCCACAAACATGGAAGTTCTTTGTCATCTTTTCTTGATGTATGATGCATATTGCATTTTTATTTGAAAACTAGGAATTGCAGTCTGAAGATGTAGGAGAAAGCAAAACGAAGAATGTGGGGGGAGAAAATTTTTTTTGAGGACTTTTGACAAGTCCTTTGTTTCACTGACTACAGATGAACGTTGATGTTTCAAGACTGTTGAGATTTAAAACTTCCAGCTGCGGGAGTAACAAATGAAATTATGCAAGTTTGGTAACACTTTTCCTCAAACACAAATTTACTTTTGAGATTGAACAGAACTTTGTAAAGTGTGTGGGAGTGTACTTCAAAGAGAAATGTCAAAAGCCTGAGTCCCACCTTCTGCACTTGAGGTATACCTGTATAAACACCATCTTAGAGATAAATATTTTAGTTTGTTTTTATTTGTGTTTTCCTTTACCTTTATGGTGGTGGGACTTTGTAACTAATACAAGGATAAACTTAAGTGTTTCAGAGGCATTCCCTTTGGCTTAGAATCTGAGGCACGAGTTCCATATTTCAGCTACTGTATTTATTTACTTTATCCTGCAATGTGTAAATGACTCAAGTACCTTGTGCTATAAATTTTTTGTATATTCTAAGGTTTTTTGCACAAGATGTGACCACTGTCGGATCACTGTCTTTTCCTTTTCTTTCTTTTTGTGATTGAAAAGCCTATATTGCAATTTGAAGTAAATGTTTGCTTTTCTTAAAGTAAGTGTGAATATTTAACTTAAACTGGCACTTGGAGGTCATCATGCTTTGTTTTTTGGCATTACTGCAGATACCAGCTTCATGTTTCTACATCAACATTGTTACTTTAATGTACAAACACTACATTATTACTTGAGTATATCCACACACTCAATGTTATTTAGAAATGTTTTGATAAAGCAGTTTGCAGTAAACTGTTTCATTGAAAACAAGTGCACTGTAATTCTCTTTGGCAGCATGAAATCCTATTCCTTCTCAAGGAAGCTTAATTCCATCGCTTATCTTTGCTGCTTTTGTTCCACTCCCTGCAAAGAAAATGCCATACTATTTGCTTTAAAATCTGACTTATTCTAAATTTAAAGCTTTTTTGGAAGAAAACTTTTAATGAAACTATCTTAACAGATTTTAAACTAGTTTTACACTTATTCCAGGAGCTCTGGTTAGGGATTTGTGTTTTAGAAACTCTAGTACATGCCGTGGGGCACGTTTGAAATTAGTATAAATTTGAACAAAGTAATGTCCTTAAAATGTTAGGCCCTGTGTATATTACAGCTTGCTTCCTCTGGCTAATTCATTAACATGTATTGTTGAACTACTTTATTTAATAATGAGTAGTAGCTGGATGTGAATGTTTACCATTCCTATGATATACACATAGGGATTGACATTTAATATCAACGTTTTCAAAAGTCTTTTTAAACTGCAGAAAAACAGACTTAAAACACTGGTCATATTGCTCTTTGTTAGAATGAGGTAGTATTTTTCATTAGTGTTTAGGCATGACTGAGTTCAAAACTACCTGACTTCTGTTGAGTCCCAAATCTTCATTGGCACCAACAGAAATCAGATGAATTTTTTTGTTTGTATTTTCAATCACATTCTTTAAAGTGAGTTTTAGATGAACCTATGCCCAATAATGCTGTGTCATGGCACCAGTTCAGTTAATGATCGTGTTTTTTGTTTAGAAAACAGACCAATGGAGTAGATGCAACTCTAACAGTCTTGCTGTCCTTCCATTCTCTCCCACCGTTGTGATCATGCTAAGTTGCACTTGACATGCATAGTGTTGAGTAGGAAAATGTTCTTGTTGCAGAGTCCCTGAATGCTTTCTTATCAGCCAGGAGTTCTCTTTAGTTGGAGAGAGGGTAAGTGACTTCAGAGAGAACTGGTAGCCTTTTATATTGGTGCTTCCCAAACTTTTTGGCCTGAGGGCCAAAGATATCATTTTTATGACCCTGATGGGTCACCAGGCTCCACCAGCAGCTCCCCTCCCAACCACTGCAGCCAGATGGAAGGAGCTCAGCAAGGAGGTTGTCTTTCTTGCTGATCTGTATTCCTGGCTGCATCAGGGAAACCACAAGCGTCCTGTAGCCTGTGCACTCCACCTGGGTCCTTAGGCAGTGGCTCCCTTCTGCAGCTGAAGAGATGGGAGGTCAGTGCTTCCCTCCCTTTGGCTCTAGCAGGAACCCCAGCACCTATGGACATGGCAGAGTCCTTTGCTGTGCTCCCTGCTATGTCTAGGGGGAGGGAAGAACTGACCTCCTGTCCCCTTGGCTTCAGCAAGGCGCCTTCACGAATCTTGCAGCCCCATAGCAACGTGCTCCACTTGGGTCCTTAAGCAGCAGCTTCCCTCTGGAGCCAGCCCCTGCGGGCCACAGGTTGGGAACCACTACTTTATTAAAGCTTCAGGGGGGAAGACGTCTATCCACTGCTATAATACCAGTCCACGTACGCTTGATTGTTCTGATGGGGAGATGCTTTTCAGAAGGATACAGCCACAGAGAAGCCAACAGAAATCTATCTTAGGTTGAAGTCGGAATAGCTGGAAAACATGGCAAGAGGTGTTTATAGAAGTCAAAGAAATGCATCCTGTAGAACTTAGAAGTGACTAGAGGCTACAAGAGAAAATACAATAGATAAAATCTGAGCGCTAAATCTTCAAAATGCACAAGAAGAAATTGCATAAAGAATAAGAAATCAAAGGACATTGCAATAGCATTGTGCGGTTTGGGGTGGGGGAGAACCACACTTTATTCATGACTGCCAAAGATTAGTCTACTTGAGAACAAGTTGTTTCAATTATAGGTACCTGAATTTAGGCTATTACATTCATATTAAGGCACCTAAGTAAATGACCTGGTCTTCAAAAATGAGTATCCAATAGCTCCAATTGTGGGCCACCTGGGTGGTAGGGTTTCTTTTGCCAGACCTCCAACTTTTGTGACCATCTGAAGATCAGCCTACGGCAGCTCCAAGGGTCTGCAGATTAGCATCAGTGATTTTAAAATGGGTCTGAACCTTCAGTAATGTGAACCACACTAACTTTCTGATGCTGGACAATGCACTTCCAGTGGCAAGAGTGCAGCTATGAATAATATTTTACCAGCACTTGTTAAAACCCCAAAATGGCACCTGTACTTGAGCAAACTTGGTTAATGGTTTTCTGAATTAGTTAAAGCTACATGTTCTTTTTTTCCTCTGATGTTTCAGGTGTTAAGGATACACTTTCAATGCTGATTTTAAAACCCAATAACTTTCTTCCATTAGCCTTTAATTGTTCCTTTTCTAATACCCGCTTTCCCCCAATACTTCAATGAAGACCTACCTCACCTCATGTTTTAGGAACCTCTTCATGGTTACAGTAACCTGGCACTCTACCTTCAGAGTTCTTCCTCTTACATAGAACATCATAAAATAAAAAGTCTCTCTGAATGCACCTTATGTGCTCTGACTTAAAGAATTTATGAGATCTCTGGTGACAGCTTCTGGTGCCTTATAGAAAGGAAGAATTTACTGAGGTTGCATAAGTGCTCCCTTCCAGCACAAAACACTTAGAATTCCCAGATTCCAAAAGGAGAGTGTGGCCCCAGCTGCCTTAGTTCCTTTTTGTTTCTATACCTAGCTGGGGGTACTGGACCTTCTCTTCAGTCCCAGAATAATCATGACTTTTCTAATTATTTTTATTTGTTACAGTTCAGTGGTATATAAACACATATTGTATTGAAATGTTCAGCACTTGAAAGAATAAATTGTCTCAGCACTGATGTATTTTTTTAAAACGTGTCTAGTACATTTTACATGGTAAAACATAGCACATGAGTGAGTCATTAGAAAAATGTTTGGAAGATCTTAATTACAGAAGCTCCCTTATGTAAATGTAAAGTAAATATGTATTTTCACTCTAAATACAAACTTAGGATATCTGAGTCTAAGGGACTAAGAAATTGTATTAGCACTCTGAAAGAGACTCCTCTGACAACTTTAAAGGATTTTTTTTACCTTTTCCTTGATGCATAAGTAACTGGATTTTCTTACTTTCATTGCATATCCATTTTTAATTTGCTTGATTTTTTTCTAAGTGACTTATTACATTCTTTCGTAGCAGAATGTTAAATCCTACTTAACCTTGGGAACAAATTTGTTTTGCATATCCAAACTTGGTAAAATGTTTTTTAAAATGCAAATTTAAAATACCGTAGCCCTGTCAAATGTTAAAATACTTTATCATTTCTGTGAGGAAGGGCTGAGGAAACAGAGGAGAATAGTAGTCACGCTACTCCCTGATGAGCAGCAGCCTTCCTGAACTTCTAAGTTACGGAAGAATTGTGCCAGTCCTGGACAATGGGCTGGAGGCACATGGGGTGAGGCATGGGAAAAAATACAGCAGCTGAGGCATGCTTGTGAGGAAGAGCCCACCTGGGATTGTAGGTTTGGTTTTTAAATATATTTTAAAGCCAAAGTTCCAGAGGTAAAAACAAAAACACTGGCTCTGGAAGAGGCTGGACTGTGTAAAGCAGTCTGGCTAGAAGACCAGATGTCTCCTGCAGTCTGAGTAGGCTGAAAGATAGTGGGGAAAATGGAGGTAGAGTTGCAGCACCACTATATCTGGCCACAAGAGGGTGTGTAGTAGTGATGTCACTACAGTAACTAACCTGAGTTCAGGATCAGATGTCTGGCTGGCAACCAGTAATGAGTGGAGTGCCCCAGGGATCGGTCCTGGGGCCGGTTCTATTCAACATCTTCATTAATGATCTTGATGATGGAATAGACTGCGTGCTTAGTAAGTTCACGGATGACACCAAGTTGGGGGGAATGGTAGATACTCTGGAGGGCAGGGACAGGATCCAGGGAGACTTGGACAAATTGGAACACTGGGCCGAAAGAAACCTCATGAGGTTCAACAAAGACAAGTGCAAAGTCCTGCACTTAGGATGGAAAAATCCCATGCACTGCTACAGGCTGGGGACTGATCGGCTAAGTAGCAGCGCTGTAGAAAAGGACCTGGGGGTTATGGTGGATGGAAAGATGGATATGAGCCAACAGTGTGCCCTTGTTGCCAAAAAGGCCAATGGCATATTAGGCTGCATCAGTAGGAGTATTGCCAGCAGATCGAGGGATGTGATAATTCCCCTCTATTCGACACTGGTCAGGCCGCATCTGGAATACAGTGCCCAGTTTTGGGCTCCCCACTACCGAAAGGATGTGGACAAATTAGAGAGTCCAGCGGAGGGCAACAAAAATGATTAGGGGGTGGGGCACAGGACTTATGAGGAGAGACTGAAGGAACTAGGCTTATTTAGTCTACAGAAGAGAAGACTGAGGGGAGATTTGATAGCAACCTTCAACTACTTGAAGGGGTGCTCCAAAGAAGAGGGAGGTAGGCTGTTCTCGATGGTAACAGAGGACAGAACAAGGAGCAATGGTTTCAAATTACAGCTGGGATGGTCGAGGTTGGATATTAGGAAAAACTTTCTCACTAGGAGGGTGGTGAAGCATTGGAATGGGTTATCTAGGGAGATGGTAGAATCTCCATCTTTGGAGATTTTTAAGGCCCGGTTAGACACAACCCTGGCTGGGGTGATTTAGTGAGAATGGTCCTGCTTTTTAGCAAGGGGTTGTGGTCCCTTCCATCCCTATTATTCTATGATTCTATGAGACATGGAGTAGCCTATTAGAGAGAACCCAAGAAAAGCAACAACTGTTGGACATTCTCCTACCTGTATCTTTGGGCAGAACAGCCTTTACGAATGTGAAGGCTTTCTGGAACCAGCACAAGTTGTATGGCACACTCCTGCATATATCCTGGCAACTTCTCAGGGTGCAGATGGGATATAACAGGTGCTAGCTAAAGGATAAGAATACTTCTCGCAGAATCTCACCCCAGAAACCATGGTCATCCAAGCTGTCAATGAGAGACTGAAGCAGCAGTCCAAATCAACTTCTAGGGAAAAAGATCCAGAGACACTGGATCTTTTTGGATGAAAATTGTTACCATCTGGCAGCCCTGAAAGTCCAAGTGACCATTAAGATCTACCCTTTCAGGCTAATGAATTGTTCATCAGTTGCACTGAGACGGTACTGCATTCACTAAGACTTAAGAAACAGAGTCCTGTGGCACTTGACAAAGTGGGATTTTCTCCCACGAAAGCTCATGGGATGGATAAATCTGTTAGTCTTAAAGTGCTGCAGGACTCGTTTGTTTTTTCTGCAATAGACTAACACGGCTACCCCTTGGGAACTAAGATTTGAGAGCGACTCTTCAAACGCTAGCTCTTGCGACGACAATATTGAGAGGCCTCATTACAGATACAGGCCCCCGCAGCCTCAACAATGATCTTCAGAGACACCAAGGAAGAAGCAACATTTTCATCAAGACATTGGTCAACATATTCTTCAGCCAGCCTGCAACAGGGACAGCCTGCCAAAAACAACTTTGACAGGAGCATCTAGAACGTATAGATTTTTTTTTTCTATTGAGTTTGGAAACTTCCAGTTCTCAGCTCAAGCTTCTCTGATATAGAATATCTTAGGCTATGTCTACACTGGGAAGTTAGTTCGAATTATGTAAGCTTAATACAAACTAACTTAAGCCTTGGCCCACTAGGCTTTCATTAGATCGAATTAAGGGCTTCCTTAATTCAAACTAATAAATTTGATTATACTTTTAGAACTAATGGTTAATTTGAACTAGTTAGTTCGAATTAACCCAATGTGGCAATGTTAGTTTGAACTAACTGGCACATTGACCTTAATGCAATTGACTAATTTGAACTACGCAAGTGCCCTGCATGGACATGGCTAGTTCAAACTAGCATTCTAGTGGGGCCATGCTAGTTTGAATTAAGTTAATTTGAACTAAAGTTAGTTAGTTTGAATTAACTAATTCGAACTAGCTTTAGTAAGTATAGACATAGCCTTAGATGGGCGGGTCAAGGTCATTAAAAGGGGTATCCTATTCAATTTCAAGTTGTTCCAGCCCTCTCCCTTCCCTGTCCTCCAGCAGCTCTTCGCATGAGACACTTCTGATACAAGAAGTAGACTTACTCTTGCAACTGGAAGCACTGGATGAAGTGCCTCCAGAATTCAGAGGGAAAAGTTTCTACTCCACTACTTCTTCCTGAAGAAAGGAGGAATGGAGACCCTTCCTGGATCTTTGTCTCAGTGCCTTCATTCTTCACTTCATAGTCAAGATGGTTACTTTAGTTTGTCATCCTCTTTGAATTGGTTCATGGCTCATGATCTGCAAAACCCTTTTATAGTGCCTCACTCCCAGTAGTCTCCTCCCCTTTGGCCTATCTGCAGCCCCAAAGATGTTCACCAAGGTTCTTGCTGTAGTTGTAGTGCATCAAAGGAGATGAGTCCAGCTACACCCCAACTAAATGGAGCTCATCCTCACAGCATGTTAGACTCTATACACTCTCCCCGCCTCTCGACCTCAGAGTCCAATTCTCGCTAACCCAATACAAAACATCAAATTAATAGGAGTAGTGTTAGATTCCAGATTAATGAAGTTACTCCAGAAGTTCCAGGCAGTGATTGACATTACAGGCTTTCCATGTGCATTCCACGATGCAAACGAGAACCTGTTTGTAACTTCTGGGACAACAGCAGCATGCACATTGGCATGCAGCATGACCTGACTTCACCCTCATTCACTGCAAGTGTGCTTTGAAATCAACATATCTGTCTGTACATTCTGTTGGACAAGAACATTTCCCTTCCCATAGAAATCCTGTCGTCATTTTGCCTTACTAACCCAGATGGAAACCGATTCTCTCTTTGGTCAGAGTCACTACTGCTTACCCTGCAGAAGATAGTCCTCCATAGATTTGCATTATTTTCTCACTTAATGCTGTCACGTCTCTTCCTTAGCTTGAAGAGGCTCTTGGGCTGCAATCTCAGCAGATCATCTCCCAAAACAGATATACATTTATTCTTACCCTGCTGTGGTGAAATTTCTGAAAGGACTGGCCCATGCTTTTACACTAGTCTGGGCTCAGAAGGTAGTGTTGGCTAGATGCTTTAATAAGCCCCTTTGAGCCCATGGTTGCCTGCTCCTTTCATGTCCTCTCAATGAACAAGAGTGGAATCTGGGTGGATCTCTCTCAAAAGAACAATTACTTACAATACCAAGGTTCGAGATGCGTTTACCCAAATGCCTTGATTTTTTCCCCCTGTCCCCATAAATTTATTGGCTAAAGAACTGAGAAGCAGTTGAGGTTGCCCTGCTCCTTATTCCCTTGGCTACAGTATTTGGGAGGGCTCTCAAGGTACAGCCACAGCCCACTAGACACTATCCAAAAGAATCTGATCTCATGCACAAGGGAGGCATGCACCCAAGAGTGGAATCTATGCACACAACACATCTCAAAGAACCAAATTAATGTAGTTTGTAATCATTCTTTCTGGTGAGCAGCAGACTCAACCTTAATGACTAAAGATACAGGTAATTATATAAAAACCTTTATAATGCTGAAAAACATCACACCAATTCTTGAAGGGGAACAAGAGTAGTAAATCCTAGCTATTTTATTGCAGGAGTAAGTAAGAAACCAAATCAGAACTGTCAAAGCTTGTATGCATAACCATTTTACTTATTCTAGGTTATCCTTTGATTGTTCTTATAGTTGTACTCAATGACTAATACTGACAACTTTTGAAAAGTTCAGACACTAAGAAAAAAATCAGTGTAGCAAGATTCATTCTAAAAGTTGATCCAAATGGATCAAGTTTTGTAAAAAGGCCAGTGCAGTTCATGCACTTCAGTATAGCTGTGATCAATTCCTAAAACATTAACTATTTGAATGCACCAATGTACTTGCTGCTTTCAGTCCTCCACCATTAGTGATGCAAACCTATTGCTAACATCACACAATGGCTGAGCTTCTAACGTAGCACGTGCTCTGGTAGACTCTGCCTGACGAGTGGCTTGCTTGCTTCTTTTCCTTGCAGGACTTGGTCTTCCGTGTGATCTCCTGAAAGAAGTCTGGAGGTACAGTTGACTTTACTGCCTGTAGCAGATCACAGTAAAGCTGGCTCATCTCTGGAGATGAAATAAGCAGATTCTCTGCTGTGTGTGTTGATTTAAGCTCTTGGCACAGTCTGTGCACAAGGGTCCCACAATAAAGTCTGTGCAAAGGAAGGAAAGAAAATTTAGAATCATATCTGACTATAACTGGCAAAACTCTACTGCTTAGGGGGAGGGGAAAAATACAAATTACAATTTTATTTGGGATTTTATGCTACTCAATTATTCATGCTTAATGAGTAACCCTTGAATACAATTTTTTAAGTCTTTTAAAGGAACAATCCTAAGAGCATCTTCATGGTAATTTGTTCAAATCCAGCTTGTTTACAGGTACCTATATACAGAATTAAAGGTGGTAGTAGTAGTTAATTTAATTGATTTTTAGACGTAGTAGGCAAAACAATGTAAAAAATTTCAGGTGAGCTTTTTTTAAAAATTGTTTTGGTTTTCATCAGGAGAAAAATGAAATTAATTACTGAGACTTAGCTGACATAAATAACCAGTGTGTGATCCATCATGACTTTTCATTTGAGCACTAAATGGGAGTGAAGTATCATTCAGTTAAAGACTTAGATATGAATAGAGTGGAAAGAGAAGTTTTACGGCTGTAAACAGCTTTTTAACAGAATATTTGAGAGCGCTGATTTTGAATAAAGTGGATTTTTAACCCTATCCTAAGATTTGCATCTAGTGAGGATGTATAAAACTGGATCTAATTCTGAAAATACAGATCCTACATATAAACCATATTTAAGTGTGTAAATCTTCTCTTGTATAAGAGGATGTGAGCAGAACCCTATCGAGTGATTTCCATAGACTTTTACTCTGAAATGCTTTTCCTGTTTCCAGTTTATTGTACCTTTTCTCTTCTTTGATGCATCACTACATTATGCAGTCTCCTAGATGTCTGTCCTAGGCAGTGATGCATACATACTTCAGTTACAATGTTAAAGTTTGACTTGCGAGTTGTTTCATTGACCTCAGTGTGTGTGAGAGATCAGGCCCTGAACTTCTCAATTTTAACATGCCCTGAATTCAGTCACAGTAGCTACTAAGGATTAAGGGTCATAGTTTAGAGATTTTTATATTGGAATTTTGTTTGGAGGAATTACCACAAATATGATTTTGTTGACATTGGATGCTGTTACCATGTATTAAATGCCAGTGTATTAGTACAACAATGTGAACTCTGTCAAACTTCAGAGGTCCCTCAGCTGAGCCCACATATCGGAGGCACAGCAAGGTTAGCAAAAGGCAGGACTCGTCCAGGCTCTTACCGAGTTAGGTCTGGTTCAGGAAGAGGAGTAGAGAGTAGCTGGTTGAGATGTAATCCCATCTGGAGGCAGCACTGCCACTGGCAGAAAGTGTGTGCTGTGTCTAAATCCAGTAATTTCTGTACCTTCTTTTCTTTCCATTTTAGAAACTGGTCATAGACCATTTTATCAGCTTTGACATGGAAAACCTCAGGATCTAGATTACGAATGGATAAGAAAAGGGATTTCTGGGGGTTCCCATGCATTTTCCTATATAAAGAAGGACTGGTATGGATGTGCAATTCATAGCACCTTTAAACACTAACAGCTGCATCCCAGGAAGTATCTGAAGTAATCGGTTTTCAAATGTCTTGTTACTGTTCAACTACCAAAATCCCAGAGTCTGGAACTAAGAATTCAATCTCTTTGCTGGCTTAGCTAAGGGTTTGCCTGGGAATGCACATGCTTACATGGGTTTTGGGCCAACTGGAAAATAATTAAAAAGATCCTGCTTTGCACCAGGTTAATAAGCAGCAGCTGCAAATTGTCTGCCTAACTTCTGTAGTCCATAACCCTTTCTTGCTCCAATGCAAATTCCTCCTAGATTTAAGGATGTCATGTGCCACTCTTTATTCCATATTACATTATCTAAAACCCTGTCCCCATAATCCTTAATATCAAACCCTTAAATCTTGCTACTTCTGCAGTACTAAGATTCCCCCAGGTTTCGGGGAAAAACCCTGCCTTAAATAGGATTTAATCCGCAAATACTAATTAATGCTTACTAATTTGTCACACAAATCCCCCGATAAAATAACATTTCCAACAGGATCTGGCTTAAACCAGCAAAGCAAACAAAATCCTTACTAGTTCCTGAGTTTAGATAGTAACTCAGCCCCATGTTCTATGCAAAGATTATAGGTGATCATTGAGCATAATACTTGTGGTAAAATACCCAATCACAACTGGCCAAGTTAATTATAGTTTTAATAGCTGAGGCTGAGTTTTTTTTTTTTTTTTTTTAAAAAAAAGCCATTAGTACTGCAATAGTGCATAGAGTGCCCAATAAGAGATCAGGATCCCATTATGCCAAGCACTATGTATATACAAAGACAGTCCCTGCTCTAGAGTTCATAATCTAAAAAAGTAGATGCTCAATGCTTAACTGCTGCCAGTTCTGAGTTTGCTTTGTCTCCTGGACATTTAGATGACTCTTGAACCAGGATTTTATTTATTCTTCTGATACTGACAGTTTCTTTGGCCAATTATCTGTTAGTATTTCCCTTTTGTGAAAGCCTGAGGTTCTAGCAAAAAACCACGTAGTAGTAACTTGGCTTTCAAAGCCTCCTCACTAAATCTGATTTGAATTAGAATGCGCTGTTAGACTTGCACCTGGACAATGCTTCCTGTAAATAAACTGAGTTTAGAAAAATAGTTTTATTAGTAATGACATCTTTTAGCTTACACACGCATCAAGTGTTGATACTTTGAAGTATGAAAAAATATTCTGCTGTTTATAATACTCCTGAAGCACAACTATATGCCACCACCACCCCACGGAAGTACATAAGCATTATTTTACCCATTTGAAAATGGGTGACAGACACAGACAAGTTAAATCTTTCCCAAAGACAAAGCAAACTGAGACCAGAAGTCAGAATTAAATTTCAAACCCCTTAGTCCTATAACTGAGACAGCACAGCCTCTGATCTTCATCAATATATAAAATGAGTGCTGAGGATAGTGTAAATCAGCATTAATTCTCATGTTAGTTGAGTCTTTATATAAACAAATGGGAACTGGCTAGAATATAGATTTTGCATATAAATAAGAAACACCCAGAAAGATGTCAAAGTTTTTAGTTCTTTGGAGACCTACCTGAGCTAGTTCTTGTCCTGTGCAGTTCTCCAAACACCATGCCTAGAAGTAACGCCTGTAAATGATGCAGTTTCACTTTGGGTTCTGAGTAACGTGTCCAGTAGCAGGTTACGGCAACAGGGACCCACAAGTAACTGGGGATGGTTTGTAGGATGCTGGTTTTCACTCTTAGTGTCTCCAGCAGAAGCGTTAGCCGATCTGATTTGGGCACCTGCCAACAAGTCATTTTGTATAGACTGAAAGGTCTGGCTCTATTTTGCTGTAAGAAATTCAATATACACATTTGCCACCTTCACCCCAAGGCAAATGACTTCTGCATTAGTGCTAAGATAGTAACATGCTGAATTTTTCAAAGATGTCAAACTTTGTAAATATTTAACTAATGAAAGTTCCATCTGTTTAAGTTTGGTAATTCTGTAGAATGGTTTTGGAATAATATTTAATCTTTAAAAAAGTGTTTCATTGTATTTCCTGCACTATCTGGGTTAAGGACCAGATTGTTGAAAGTGCTCAAGTCATAGTGAAGTATCTAAAATGGAGTTGGGAGCTGAACACATTTGAAAACTTGGCCATTATTATGCATTTGAGGCATCTTCCTTTGGCTTTGGCCTGGTAGGCACCTGTACTACAGTATCACCTGAATTTTGCTATGCTGTTAAACTTGTGCTCCCCACACATCCACCAGTACCCTTGACTTAAACTTGCATTGGAATCTTCTGCCTGGATTTTGGCAGAGAGCTGCAGTTTCTACTTGTACTGTATGAGCTCTCAGTGCATTCAAGTGAAAATCTGGCTTCATCGCTTGAGACTAGTAAGTAAATGTCAGTCAAACCATAAGCCATTACAGTAATATTGGTATAAATTTTGTATAATTATACAAAAAACTTCTTTAAAAGACAAGTGGCAATCACTAAAAAGTTGGTAATTACCAGCATTATAGGAGCCTCCGTAACCTTAGTCCAGCTACCTTGTGCTTTATTAGAGTTGGTGCAGTGTTAGACAAGTCTGTGGCACAGCAGAAACAGGAGTGAGCTCTGTTGGGACCCTGCTCTGATGTGAAAAATCCAAGAACATCTCCTCTGTAATGATTTGTTTCATTTACTGTCCATCCCCCTACACACGTGCACAAGGCAGGAAAGGTCTTAAAGCGCAACCATACATAGTAATTAAAGACTAGCACAGTGCATACACACAAGGTGATGAGATTAAAATTGCATGGGCACTTCCTAATTTGTGCTTGGTTGACTCTGCAACCTTAACATTCTTTAAAGTTTCTTGTATGTGGTTTCTTTCATTTAAAAAAGAAAAATTAGAACAAATGTATTTGGGGCAGCAGCAAGGTTTGAATGAGAGCTTTCAGAGCCATAGCTCCGGCTGGGCTTAAGGAGTAAATGAGGGCAGTGCTAGGCTGCTAGTCTTCATGGAAGAGCAACTAGGAGGGGCCACACACACTTTGCCTGTATAATTTAATGGGTACACACAGCACTGCCAATCACAGATCTGGCAAACTGATTCTAAAAGGTGGAGCAGGTGGGGGCTGAGACATGAGTCTATCATCTTAGAGACTGGATTCTGTTCCCAGCTCTCCCCAAAATAACCTTGTGCAAGAAGAGAGGGAGGGGAAAGATCTTCCTTCCTCTGAAAATAGGGGTTATGAGGCATTCAGCAGTAGTAAGTGAAGCAGGATTGTCACCCTGGTCAGTAGATGAGCTGGACTAGAATTGTTTTGGCTCCTAGCCCAGCACCCTCCCTCTAGCCTAAAACATTTTCCTGAGCTGCTGCTTTGTCCATGTCCCATCTAGGGCCCTGGAAAGAACTCAAAGGAGCTGGAAGCAAAATCAATGCAGATAGTTTACAGAGAAAATTGAACGGCTGGTGTTGGCTCAGCGCAGATGAATTAGAGGTTTTAGCAAAAAGACTTTAACCTAGGTTCAGTATAGGTTGTGATTCTTTTCTGAAGTGTACAGCTTTACCAATCCCTTGAATTTTTATGACCAAAAAACCACCTTTCTAAATCAAGAATTACACCTCAGACAAACAAACAAAATCTGCTCTGAACACTTTATCCTAAATGGCTATTTGGCAAAGTTTTATGCAAATTAAAAAACAGGATTCTAATGTAAATATAGTCTTCATTGTCACTTGCCTGTAACGTATCTTGAGTGTTCCTTATAAATCTGTTAGTCTTTAAAAGTGCCACAGGACTCTGTTTTTCGGCAATAGACTAACACAGCTACCCTTTTGGAACTTGAGTGTGCACTTATCACATCTCTGAACCCTGCAAACCAAAGGCTATGACTCTACAACCACTTAATACTGCATGTAGTGCTTATTACCATGAGCAGCCTTATGGAAGTCACTTGTGAGTGTTACAGGACAGTAAACTTGTGATTGAAACAAGTATTTCTCCCTACTATGCACATAACATTATCCAGTATATCTGTTCTGTTAACTGTACCTCAGCTAATGTGGCCAAAGGGAGATGGTCTTCACAAAACTTCACAGGCAGTCTGGTTGCTGAAACAAAGGATTTTTTTAGTGTCTTTTGGCTTCTGTCAAATTCATGGACAATGGGCATCTTGTTGGAGTGCACTGGTGGGGAAGTGACTTCTGAAACTTGAGAGGCATTTAGAAGCAGTCCATAAATGACTTGACGAATGGGTTGGGCTACTGTGTGAGCACTAGGTTTTTGCATATTCTCCACCTGGGCATGAAGAAATGTTCTTCTTAATATAAGGGCATCACTAATAAATGGAGACAAATTACCTTTTTCCAAACCCTCAAGCACCCATTGTGGTAACTTTAATTTCTTAGCCACCTGACATTCATAGGTTCCCTTCTGAAAAAAGTCTTCAAGGCTCACATCTGACTGTTCATATTCCTTCATGGAAGAGCAAAGAAGCTCCCTTATTTCTTCTCTCTCATGCTTTTTAAGATATTTCAATACATTGTCTATAGCTTCAGGGGGGGTAGCAAAATGGGATAACCAGTTGAGAAGTCCCTGAATGCGGATGTGTTTCCTTCCTCTTCCGCAAGAGCCTCCAACTGGCAGGCGCACCTTGCTGAAAAACGTCTCCAGAGCCGGCAGATTAATGTAATCATTACCATTCATCACAGCAAAGAGAGGAAGAAGGGCCTTGTTCATGTGATTGAAGTGGTTGCACAGTCTCTCTAAAGAGAAGCATCGAGCTGGAATGTAGCAGTCTTGGGTGCCTTTACAAGTACAAAGGTTTCTCCACTGAAAGTAGCTCAAAGGGCAAAATCCAGCTTTTAGATCAAAAATACAAAAGTCACTATCTAAAGTTAGCACAGGACACATCCAATGATTAGCCAATGACACGATATCCCTATCTGCTTCTGAGAAGCACTGGACAAAAGGCACTTCTAATTTGGTCAAGACTTGTTTGAAAACCTCTCTGGTGAGCAAGGGTAGCACATGTCCCCTACCACCTCCAGCAATGGAATGTGCCCTCTGGATCTTATCCCTGGCTCTTTCCTTTAATGTCACAAGCTTCTTATCAGCCAAGTCGCTCCCTCCATCTAACACAACATATGGATATATGTGGCATACAGACAAAGTTTCAAAAAACTTGTGTACAATATCTGTAAAAGAATCATAGTCCCCTCCATACTGAAGGTTCAGATTTGATTCAAAATAAAGCCAATGAAAGAAATTATTTCCATCAATGATTATTTTTGTGTTTCTTAGTTGTAGATCAATGAAGAACTGATTGTGCTCTCCCACATAACTCATTAATCCATGGATGCCCATCCTGGTAATATAACCTGTATTAAAACAAATGAAAAAGTTAATTCTCAGTCATTCATAGTGCACAAACATTCAGTGCCAGATTGACTATCAGGTTAATACAAACCAGGGCTGACCATCTGCCTCAAGTCTTACTACATTTGACACCAACGTGACTGTTGCATATTTTCTCCCCAAATCAAAAGGAACTGATGCATGTGTACACATATTCCAGAGGGGTACCTGTGTTACTCTATTTCAGAAAAATGAACAAGGAGTCCTGGGGTACATTAAAATGCATTAGTCTATTTATTGCATGCACTTTTGGGGGGGGTATAATCCCCTTCATTGGATGCATGTAATGGAAACTGTATGTTAGGTGTATATATACACAGGCAGAGAAGGCTGTCAGAGTAGTTTGTTAGGTACATATACACTGTTTAAACCAAAACTTGTCTTTTTCGCTAAAATAAACAAACTACTCTGTGACTCAGCCTTCTCCATACATGTACATACACACCTAAAATACTACAGTTTCCATTACAGGCATCTAATGAAGTTGAACTCTACCCCCAAAAAGTACATGCAATAAATACATCTTAGTCTTTAAATGTACCACAGGACTCCCTGTTCAAGTATATTTTCCCTGACCTGCCAAACTGTTTTGAACGAGAGGTAGCAGAATTAAATGCCATCCACCTAACATGGGCCTTGACAAGAAATGCTGTGAATTGCCCCGTCTTGTGCACACAGTGGGCATTGAAAGTTATGCCCCTGGAAATGGAAGTGCTGCCACCTACCTCCTCCAGCCTCTCCATGCACAGGCACTGGGTGACCCCCAGCAAGCACGAGCTCTGTGTAAATGCCTGAGTTGCTGTGACGTTTGGGTGATTTGTCCCAGGTCTCGTTCAACCTCCAGTCAAGCTGAACTAGATCCGCTAAACAAAGGGGAACCTTCTCCTTCCCTCCCCCATTCCTGGGCTATCGGCCGGCCAGTCCCGGGAGGGGGAAGAGATGAATCCGGCTGCCATATTTTACCAGAAACTCTGTGCAGGGAACGCCTCGGCCTCACCCAGCCGGGGACTTTCGCCGCTCAGGGCTCGCCTGGGCCGACGCCCGGTCAGGCCGGGGGCAGAGCTGGGCACTGCATGGCTCTGGCCGGGGTGCGGAGGGGCCGCTGGGTAGAAGCGCGGCCCCGCTCCCCTGCAAGGGCCGCCCCACGGAGCGCAGCCAGCGGGGAAATCGCACCAGGCTCGATCCGCGCCACAGCGGCGGGAAGCGGACCTAGCGCTGCCCAGCCGCGCGCGCCACAGCAGCGCCTCTTCCCCTTCGCGCCGGGGAACTGCCACTCCGCCGGCTGAGCTAGCTGCAGAGCGCGCGCCCCATCAGCCACCGCCGCAACTCAGGGGACGCGATTCTGCCCCCCAGTCACTGCCGCCCACAAGCCGTAGACTTAGCGAACAGGTTCCTCTTCCCTACTTCCGGGGAGGAACTTAACAGCAAGACCCGGAAATTACGTATGGCGAAGCCATAACAGCGCGTCCTCGTCATTGGTTAGTTAGTTGTTTCGTTCTTTTCGGCCCGGTGACAACTTCTGCTTTCCGTCATATCGGCGGCCAGTAGCGGGCAGGCTGGAAAGGCTCGCGGCCGCGGCCGGATCACGTGACCAGCCAGCTCGGGTTCTCTAGAAGCTGATTGGGTCCGACCTGGGTGTATCCCGTCGGGCAGCGCGCGGCGTCTCCAGGCGACCAGCCGCAAACAGAGGGGGTGGGGAGGGAGGTACCCGATCCCAGCTCCGAGAGGAGCTCGCGAGTGGGGGAGTGGAGCCGGGCGCTGCGCAGAGTGATCAGCCGGGACGCAGGAGCGGAACGACCACTTCCTCTTTCTCTTCCTCCTCCTCCTGCTCTCCTGGGCTGGGGATGGAGAAGGTAAATGGACGTGACCCCTCCCCCACGTGCCCGCCATCGCTCTGCTCCCGTCCCCCAAGCTCACACCGCAGTTAACGGGATCCATGAGCACGGCCTGCAGTCATAGGGGAGGGGGGACAGCGCTGGGGAGCACCCTTCTGGCTCCCCAGGTCTAGCCTGGCTCCCTTTGCTGGCTCTTGGTAGGGGGGCACATTGCAACAAGGGGTGTGAACATGAGACTCACCAGACTAATGGCCCATTTCTCCCAGTGGCCAGTGCCAGGTACTTTTCCAAGGAAACGAAACAGAAGAGGTTCCAGAGGGATGGCTGTATTAGTCTATCTCAGCAAAACAAATGAGTCCCGTGGCACTTTTAAAGAGTAACACATTTATTAAATGCATAAGCTTCTGTGAGCCTAGTCCCACCTCCTCAAATGCATGAAATGGAAACTGCAGTATGTTGGGTATATAAACACATGCAGAAAAGGGTGAGTCACAAGGTCAATTCAAAACGTTCCAGAGGGGTAATTATGTTAGTCTATCTCAGCAAAACAACTTGTTTTAATTCAGAAAGTGTGGATGTAGGCCTTTAACAACTATTGATGAGGAGGTAAAATTTTTAAAATGGGGGAAATTGCCTTTTGTAGTCCATCAGGAGCTCATTCACCTGCACCTCTACTAATGTGATAGATGCCATTGTCTGCCAGCAATGCATCTCTGCCATATACATTGGCCAAATTGGACTGTGTCTGTGTCTGCACAAAAGAATAAATGGACTCAGATCAGACATCAAGAAGGGTAACATTCAAAAACCAGTAGAGAAGCACTTCACTCTCCCTGGACATTCTGTAACAGACATGAAAATTAATATACTTCAGCAAAAACCTTCAAAACACAGACTTCAGTGTGAAACTGCAGAGCTGGAATTCATATGCAAACTTGATAACATTACACTGGGTCTGAATAGGGATTTAGAATGGCTAACTCACCACAAAAGGTAATTTTCCCTCTTTTAGCTTTCTCACTGTCTCATCAGTTGTTAATAAAGGCTTACATCCACACTATTTGGATTAAAACAACTTAAAATACTGCTCTGGGGTGCAAACCTTTGAAGCGAGACTAACATCTTAAAAAGAGACCACTTTTGCTAACTCCCATAGGTGGTCAGTTTCGGTAAGTTTTACTGTCTAAGTCTAGCGACACCCTGTAAGGAAAAGTTCTCTAGAAACACAGATTCAAATCCTAGCAGAGTCAACTCATTCCTCTGTCATTCTTTGGAGTAGATAAAATGAGTTCTAGGAAATGTGCTGTTGGTGAGTATTTGGAAACAGACTTTAATAGTCCATTTTATTTGGTGAGATGTTAAAGATCCCATGATACTTTTCTTGAGAGTAAAGATATTTCCTCCATCATTTAGTGTGTTGCTCACCATTGCCTTGGCGCTCTCCAGAGGTGGCTGAATTATAGTGAGGGGGAATGAGTGTGTGTGTGTGCGAAGGCAGTCACTCACTATTCCAAAGAGCCCATGTATACATTTTATGATGACGCATTAATAATTTATATAGTAACTTTCATCACTATATACCTATGTGTGCACACTTCTTCAGCCTTCTGACAGTCTATTTTGATTTTTGTTAAAAGGAGATTCAAAATGAACAAGGCTCGGATACCACAGAAATATCTTTAGCATAAGAGCCTGAATGGAAAGATGACATTAAAACTTAGGGCTGAAACTCAGGTCCTGAGTCATAGATTGATTCTCAGAGGTGCAACACATACAGTGCACCCTGGTGAGTGTGTGCTTATGTAGGAAATAGACTGGTTTTAAGTAATTTCCTGATTTGAGACTGGTGTGGTTTCTGGCATAAATTAGGGCAGTTCGAGGGGCTGTTTGCCTATTGCTTTGGAGAGAATTCTGGACATTCCCCTTTCTGTCCCCGGTATTGTTGACTTTTATGCAGCCCAGTGCTGAGGTCTGTGAAGAAGTTAGTGGGAGGTGACATATTCTGGCCTTGTGCTTTTCTTATCTAAGTTGAATGCCTTTTGGACCCATTCTACCCTCTCTGTGGTCCTTGAGTTGGAACACCACTTGGTTATTGTAAAGGTGGTCCAGAATCTGGCCCTCAGTTTTGAATGTTTGCCTTTTTCAGAATAGTTGTAGGGAGGGAGGGAATGACAGAAAGACACACAGGGTAAGTTAGGGTTGGCAAACCAATTTTGAATGTCTAATCCACTGTTGGTTTAAGTCAGAACTTTAACAGTATCAACATTTCTGAAGCTTTCTGTTTATTTTTCTTAGCCGCTTACAAAACACATTCATTTAAGAAGAGGATAATACCCATCACTAATCCAGGGCAGCAGTTCCTAAACTGTGGACCATGAGGAGCTGGCATTTTCCAAGTGCTGGCTCCTCCCTGATTCCCAGCAGTTTTTACAGGTGTTCATTGCAAAATGAAAAGATAGCTTCTCTTCTTTAAAAAGCTTTACATGTATTAATTATTCTTAGCCCTGAAGGAGAGAAGTGAATGAATGTTACTAGCTTAATTTTACAGTTGGGGACACAGACGTAAAGTTTGAGATTTGACAAAAGCCACAGAAGAAGTAAAACTGTGGTTATAACTAAGTTGTTTTTGAGTTTCACTCCTGTGTGTAGACTCCTTGACCACGCTTGTTTATAAGAGGGTATCATGTTGCATTGAAGTATTTCATAAGGATATTGTGAAGATAACTTATAAAGCCCTTTGCACACGTAAATCTCAAAGCATTTTACAATGAAGGTAAGTATAATTATTCCCATTTCACACACAAGGAGCTGAGGCACAGAGATGAAGTGACTTGCCCAACGTCACCCAGTAGACGGGTGACAGAACTAGGAAAAGAAGCAGGTCTCCTGAGTTCCAGTTCAGTGTTCTATCCACTAGGCAACACTGCCTCATTAAAAATTGTGAGGCACTCATACCACGATAACGAAGCAGCTATGGCTATGTCTACACTATGACATAGGGATGTGCTTCGCCTACTCCTGTGCACGTACGTGCGCTAGCTCTCAGTGAGCCAGGCTGAATACAAACCTGCATTAAACTAATGGGTATGTACTGCTGCCTCTGCTTCCATGGCTATCCTGCTGTCTATGTTTGCTAGCTTAATGAGCGCTCATGTACTGGCGAAGGTGAGTCACACGCAGGTGGCTTGTAGTGTAGTCATAACCTAAGACAGGAGATGAGCTGTGTTATGGAATTGTCTAATAGTAACACAGTTAAACCCAAGAGTTTAAATTCCTGTAGAAGTTACTAACTTTTCAAATTAACTTATTTAAAAGATAGTGTATGGGACTGAATGTTTTGAAAGAGTAACATAAAAACATTGACTTTCTGAGAGAAAAACACAGTAAAACGCATATGTAACCTTCGGGTGGGCTAAAATTAATTAAATTGCCCTTCTCCAGTGCCTCACAGAAATACACCCCAACCCCTGTGGAGAAAGCAGCTGAAGACCCAGGATCCAGTCTGTCCGGGACTCACAGCGAAGCTTGCTCAGAGCTACACTCACACATTAAAATACTACTAAAAACAAACATAACAATGAACTTTATTAACTACTAACTAAATGAACCTTATCCTAAGAAAACAAACTACATTTAACCAAGAACAATCCCTTGCATGAAAGATACCCAAGAGTCCCAAAGTCTGTGTGAAGTTCACCCAACTCTCAGCTACAGTCTCTGTTCCAGTGTGGAAGCTTGAGTGGCAAGAAATCGCTGTCCTCTTCTTTCTTTGCTGGGATCCTCTGTAGCATTACATGCAGGCTTTCTCTTCTCCTCTGCAACCAGCCCTCAGTCCCATATGCATGTCTGCAAGGTCTGTCGCAAATGACTCCTTTACATGGAGAAAACATCTTGTTCACTCCTGGCTCAGCTCCTCTCCAGAACACTGAGCACATGGTCTCCCCTCAAGGCAGCTCCTGCCTCCTGTCTGCTCAGGCTGCTGCTCTCCAGTCATCTGACTGACAACATCACATCATACCAGCAGGGTACACTGTGGAGCATGCTCAAATTGCTACCACTCCCTGCTTCTGGAAGTTTCCAGTTGTGGGTCACTAATCTGCCCAACAACAGTAACCCACCCTCAGCAGGTCTCTCAGAGATAGCCTTTTCAGGCATATGGGTTACACATACACTTTCTAAAGCCATATTCTTAATATTTTACTTGATTATTTTTACCTATCAATCTCACCAGTGTCCTTTTGTGTCATAAAACAGGTTGGGAGCTACAGAAGCAGTAGAATTGCCAGTTTTCACTCTTTGCTTATCATTTGCATTTCACAATTTTTGTCACCATTGGTATTTGAAGGCAAATAAAGAATCAGAAAGGTATTTTCGTAATCTCATTTTTGTGTTTTTGTTTTAAAAACAGTATATGCAATTTGTACTACTGTGAAAATGACTTACAGCAATCTGAAGCTGGCTGTGCTTCAGAATGAAATGACTCTGCTGAGTCAAACCCATTGGCACATTGAGAGTCAACATCTTAGAAGATGGGTGTTAAATAATTCCAAGTTTGCAATGTGTTATTGTTATAAAATACAAAGTCATAATCCTCATTATGGCTCTGGAATGGTTAGAGATGAAAAACTAATGCTTCAAGCCAGGCATTATGCAGCTTTTACAATAAAAATATTTCTTGGTTCTCTTTTTAAAAAAATATAATTTCATTTTTTCATATGTTTAACAAAGCATTTTGACACAGTTTAAAAAAACCTGAAAGGTGGTGGTGATGACTCTCCAATGTAGTAGGCAATACTGATATCCTTAGTAGT
This sequence comes from Pelusios castaneus, assembly GCA_007922175.1. NCBI lineage: Eukaryota > Metazoa > Chordata > Testudines > Pelomedusidae > Pelusios > Pelusios castaneus. The sequence goes on from ML685787.1 coordinate 26,286,392, forward strand.
AATTGCAGTGGTAATGAGATCACACATCTTAATTACTGCATGGGCAAACACCTCTGTTTCACAGCCTCCACCACCTATTTTGTTCAGGCAATTATTCACTATTGACTCAGAGGGCAGATTGGCATGTATGAAATGGACAACACCGCTTCTGAAGTACTTGGTGTTTGCCAGTGAAGTCTCCCATCCAAACAGTGACCGCTAATGACCCTTTTTATCCTGTGATACATGGCAAGGTGATTGCTTGAGGTATTCAAATTGACAGCCTGAGCATCTTAATAATACTTTAGAGTATTACATAAAATCTAATCTATTTTTCTGTTTTAGGTGTCATCCTGTGAACATAACTGGAAGAACAGGAGCATTACTGAGGAGACTTGAATTTGAAAGATAGTTATAAATAGATAGATGTGATCTCTGTTACATGGAGCAATGCTGAAATTCCAAGAGACTGTTAAGCATGTCAGTGGTTCCGCACCTATTTCCACCTGCTCTGAAACCTTGATTGCAAGACGATATGTTCTTCAGCAGAAACTTGGCAGAGGAAGCTTTGGAACAGTCTATCTAGTTTCAGACAAGAAGGGAAAACAAGGAGAAGAATTGTAAGTAAGCATCACGCATAATTTGTTGACTCGTATTTGAAAAAAATTGGGCTGTATTTCTAATTTTTTCGTTCCTTTGTATCTTGTCATCTTTGGGGTTCCAGTACTTCCAGAATTGATATTACCTGCAAGTTTCATTACTACACTGTTTATTTTCCCTGTCTTCACTGATAGTGCTAAATAGACTGGCATTGAACCTTGCACTCCACTAGATACCTTCTTTCCAACTCAATACACGATTGTGTAGGCTTCTTCAGTAAGATTTCAATCTATGGGATGGTGGTTTTAACCAAATCAGTTTTAACTGATTTTGTAAGTTAAATTTTCTCCTTATTTCTGATAATATCCCTCATAGCCAGAGTATTGAATTGCCTCTCAAACAGTAAAAAGAACTCTATCAAATGGATTATTAAAATCCAGATACATCTAGTGTTAAATTCACAAAATCTCTATCCATCACTTAAATGCCAGTTAAATAACTTACATGAAGCTTAAGTGGTCTATAAGGCCTTATGCTAACTGAACAGGGGTAAATTTTATCCCTTCTGTATAAAACATAATTTGTGCATTCATGTCATAGAGGAAAAGCAATGAGAAGGCATATATCCACCTTAACAGTTTTCCTTTTCTTCATGTACCAAAACTGCATACTTTTGACTATAAAGGAATAACATGTTCCACAAGTTCTTTCTTGACAGTGTCTATTAAAATCTGCATCACTCATAATGCATTTCTATTCCATGCTCAGTAACTCTAATGAAAATATCTTTATTTACTCAAATATTAAAAAGTTGTTATAAAATGCAAAGAGACAGCCCCAAATACGATGCAGTTCAGTAGCTGTGATATCCAACTCTGCAATGCTCCATCCAATTACATGTGGTCTTTAAAGCAATCAAGCTGGGCAATAAAAGAATGAGGTGAAGAAATTTCAGAATTTCTGCTTTTCTTTTATGGGTCCATCCCTTTCAGGTGACTTTCTAATATGCTTAGGTTTTTATACCATGCCAATCACTGTAGTATTGTACTAGGCGATGTAGTCAGGATGCAGTTATAAAGACTCAGTTAGATTGTTGGAGGTATGGTTAAACCAGCATGAAATACAGAAGACTTTTTCTATTTTGATGATCATAAAACTGGATGCCTGCCTGTCTTTTGAGAAAGGAGAGATAATGACTTTAGAAATAGTAAAGTAAATGCTATCTTGGCTACTCTACCTGGAATTGATAATAATTATTGATAACAATTTTTAAAAATTTAATATCAATAAGTCTTAATGTTGTCTTTGCCTGTAAATGGGCAAGTTCTGATAATTTTGGTTAATAATCTCTATAGAATCACAAAATTTCACAGTGACTAACACTTACAATGAATGTTGACATTTCTGCATGTGAAATCAAATTTGAGTGCATGTCTAATATCATTGGATACAATTTCTTGTTATGTTTTCATCATTTTGACAATTTTAGAGACTGGGACTTTAAAAATATCTTTTCCCTATAATTCAGAAATATGTATTCATTGGACTTCATACTGGTTGCTTTATGTCTGAAACTTCAAATGGATACATTTTTCATCCAGAAGTAGGCTCTTTTCCACAAGCTTGGGACCACTCAATAACCTATCAGAGGAATTAAATTTTCCATGATGACTTGGCATTGGCTCAAAGGATGATGTTAATCTTGGTAGTTCAACTGTGGTCAGCATATATGTGATATCTCTAGTTGAAGGTACTGATAGCACATCACCTAGCAGCCATATTAGATGACACTCTTCAGCTAATAGACCTTCTGATATCTGAAAAATTTGGACACTTGCTTATTGGATAGAAGGGATTTCAAGGCTCATCAGAGTTTCTCGGGGCTCCTTATAAGAAGAAGTTTTACACATCCAAGAGCTAGGTGCATGCAGTGATACTTCAGTCAGATCAACTAGTGTCAGTTTGTTAGCAGAGTTCATTTTCCTATTTTTCAGAAATATGAAAGTGCATATTGTACAGTAGCCATTTTGCTAGGTCATATTTCCAGTTAACCTGATTACCATAAGATAATAATCATTAATAGGGAAGTGAAAGAATCCTATTCACTTTAAACCCAGGCATTGTTTGTGTATTTTTCCAGGACCAAGAAAAAAATAAGTCATAACTGAAAGCCCTTTCAGGCAGTTTAGTAATGCTGCGCCACTCTGCATTCATTAAGAAAGTGTTATGGCATAAGTGTCCTAGATATATATCATCTACAGAAAATACTTTCCCAGCAGAATGGGGCAGGAAAGTAGGCTTTAATACTCACACTGTATATTAATGGTACTTTTGAAAATAGTTTATACAGATTTTTAAATGATTGATAACTGCTTTAATAGATAGTTAATCAATTGTTATACAGTCCTATGGGTCAATAGGTGTTTAGAACCATCTATTACACCTTCTACCAATGTTCCTACAGGATTCTATAATGCATTCAACTCATGTCTGTAGTATGCTTATCACATCTATTCATCATTTATTAACATTCTGTAAACTATCTATAAAGGTATTTTTTATAAGGCATGACCATTTTATTTGCTGATTTTTACATGTGCCAAATAACTTTCCAGCATTTTTTAAGGCAACTTTCCATTTACAGACTTGTGTTTATGATGTATTTGTGTGGAAACCTACAGAGAGATGGAGAACCACAAAGATATCTTGACTACTAGCAGAAAATTGTAATTTTTCCATAGCAAAGTGTTTTGCAGTTTTACCTTGAAAGATTTGCTCCTTTGTGAGAAAACTAAAGTCAGTTTTTGCAGTTGAAGGGTGACATTACACTTTAAAAATGGAAACAGTTCTTGCTGGAATAAATTCGCATAATTTTAACTGTGAAAAACTGGAAATGATGACATCTCACTCTAGATAAAATTAGTATTAATAATATAAGTATTTATTTGTTTATATTGCTGTAGTGCCAGCAGTTTTCTAAATGCAGAAGAAGACATGGTACTTATTCCGAACAGATTACAATCTAATGCTCTGTTAGTCTATTGCTAAAATACTTTAGTTTATGGATGTAAGTAGCCCCATTGACATTAATAATCTGATCCCATAGGCATAACCTCAATAGGACCATTCATGTGTAAAGTTAGCCACATGCGTACATCTTTTGGACATATGCAAAATTTACAGAATAAATCGAACCAAATCTCATGAATTCATATCTGAAGCAGTCTGCTCATAATCTGCTCTTAATTTGTTGTGGTAATCTTTGGATATTTCTGTGACGGATAGGGCCGGATTATCAAAGGGGCTTAAACTCCGGGCCCCAATCAAAAAGAGGGCCCCGGGCTCCAGCCCCTAAAACCCCTCCAATAAACCAGCACTGGCCTGCTCAGCTTTTGGCCACATGTTTGTTTGATCCACTCAAAGAATTCTAATAGATTCATGAGGCCATCCGTGCTGGAACTAGGGGTGCTGCCGCACCTTATGCCTTGAAGGTTTGTGCTCCTGGCTGAGGACTGGCCAGCCATGGTGGAAGAGAAAGGCTGTGATGAGAAAACCAGGGGTATAGTCAGCCTGTTTTCTGGCTGGGCCCCTGACTCCCTAGTGAAGTTTGACCTTCTGCAGCCTGTGTCTCCACTGTCAGTACAGTAAATTAGAAAAAATGGAGCTGTAATTCTACCTGCTAACACACATCCTTCAAGTGGCATAGCAGTGCGGTGGAAATCTACAATTTGAATTTAGGTCCACGTAGCCAGAGAGCAGCTTTTCTGTTTTTTCCAGTGTGTGTTGCAGCATAACTCATCCCCTGCCTGCAGCTCCAGAAAGTTTTCATTTAATTCCTTTCTCTGCATGGAGCACTGTGCCTCTCTCTTTTGCATGTAGCAGAGAAACAGCAAGGGAAGCCTATCCTGCTTTTTTTCCTTTACAGAAGGGGAAGCGAGCAAAGGATGACTGCCTCCCCACAAGCACCTGTGCCTACTACCCACAATGCAATACCTTTCAAGAAGTAATGTGAGCAGTGGGGACACGACACCCCAAGCAAGCAATTTGCTGTGATTACTCACCTTCGCCTTCTGTAATTCGACAGTATAAAACTGATCTACAACACCACCCGCAGTGTAGCCAAGCCCTTAGTATTTGCTGTTGTAGCTTGAGTAATAAAAACCGGGACAATACAATATATTTTGCCTCATAGTCGTTATTTATATATTTTTTTCCTTGTGAGACGTTGTGCTGAGAAATTTAATTTACGATAACATCAGTAGTTTAATGGGATTATCAATTGACTGCAGCATTTCAAACATTGCCTTTTCTTGGTAAGAGACAAAACTGAATATGCCATCTAATACTATTGATGTAAAAGGACAATACTGAGTATGAAAGTATGGATTCTTATTTCTTTTTAATTACTTTTTGTTTTGATTTGAAGGATTTAGTAACATTTAACAAAGGTAAAGGCTTATAGCTACTTGTATTGTGATTAAGTTCTGCAGTTCAACTGTGTACCACGTGGAGGCACCTATGTATTGCAGTTATTCTCCTTATCTGCTGCTGAATTTAATTGCAAATTTAACAGAGGATTCCCTTAACCTTCTGTCTTTTACATGTTCTATAAATACAATTTCAGATACAGTGAAAATAGCATAACTTGAATACAGCAATCAAGATGGAAAGTATTGATCGTTGATGCCAATTTCTCATTTTACCAATAAGTATATGACATGAAAGTCAAATATTATATTAGGACAGACTTTAGCTATTTAAGAAGTTTTCTAACAAAGCTGATTTTCTAAGGTAATAAGTGTATAAACACATTTAACTAACCTTTCTAAAATTAATATTTGTGCTGAATGCTCCCATGTTCTGGTCCATGTCCGTGTTCTTTGGGGATTTTGATGAATCCAAGGTACTGAGTCACTTAATTCCCCAAATAACACCTCCATAGAGTATGTTTATTACTTCATTGCTGATTCAGGACCTGGTGAGATACAGATATTAGAGAAAATATGAAATCAGTCACACGTTGCTAAGGAAACATATTGTCAGCCCATGTAGTAGTCTAAATCATCAGGAGAGAACACAGAAATGAACTTTAAGAACAGAAATTCTCAAGGGCTATGTCTACACTGGCAAGTTAGTTTGAATTAAGGAGGCTTAATTCAAACTAACTAAAGCCATGGCTACACTAGGCTTTAGTTAGTTTGAATTAAGGGCTTCCTTAATTCAAACTAATATGTTTGAATAGGGTATTCGAACTAAGGATTAATTCGAACTAGTTAGTTCAAATTAACCAATGTGACCATGTTAGTTCGAACTAACCGGCCATTGAAATGAATGGGGATCATTAATTCGAACTAAGCAAGTGCCATGAAGGCTTAGTTCGAACTAACTTTTTCTAGTTCGAACTAAGCTAATTTGAACGAACTAAAATTAGTTCAAACTAACTAATTCAAAGTAATTTTAGCAAGTTTAGCAAGGAGAGCTAAATCGCATCTGTGAATGCTGCTGGATTAGAATTGTTCAAACATATTGTTTGGATTTTTCTTTAGCACAATGCCTAGAGAATGATTTAACAAATCACTAACAATATTTATAAGGTTTCAGTGACTACTCAGAGCAATTTTTGGGTGGTCTTGAGGGGAAAAAAATTGGAATCTCTTACCCTCCCCCCCATCCCCTTAAGGGGTTTTGTTCATTATGAATAGAATTATGTGTGCAGCTGGTATATTATTTGGGGGCACACCTAATTAAAAAGTGTGTGTGTGTGGAGATGGTTAGACCAGTCAGTGTCCGCTGCTACAGGAGTGGATCCCAGAGGTGTTTGTGTTGAGGTCCATCCATATTTACTAACATTTATAAAAAGTTTTCTAAAGATCAGTCAAATACACTTAGATTCTGAGAGTGGCTAGGTCCCCTGCCATTGGATGGCTTTGTGTGCTTTCTGCTGAACTTTTGTACTTGCTGGGAGCTTTAAAAGCACAAATTAATTGAATTATCACAATAAACAACCTTTGGCTTTATGCATGGACCCTGTCTTAATATATGTTTGGCTTATATAAACCTGTTGCACCGGCATTTGGTTAGCCTATGGTTTTTTATTTGTTTGTTCTGTGTTTTTTTAAAAACAGCAGTAGCTATATACATGTATGGTTACAGTTATAGTGGTATAAAGATGCCTTATCCTGTTATAGTTTATTCCACTTCCTGTACCAGTATAGTTACAGTGGTATAACTGTTGTGTGCAGACAAGGCCTAAGAGTCTCGGGAGAGCTAGGCTTCCATCTGATGGAGAGCTGTGTGAAAGATGTCTCTCTGCCCTCACTTCTTGCCATTTCCACAGGTTATGCCTCCCCTTTTATGCTCCACTACAGGGATTATCTGCTTTTGAGCAGGCTTCCTCTTCAGCTACCAAATCTTACAGAGTGTGGGCTGGCTTCAGAACTCACATCAGCTGCTGCTCCCTGGCTGTCTCTCAGCATCAGACAGAACAGATAAGAGGGAGCTTCAGGGAGTCAGGACTGGAACTGCGTTTAGCTGAGGCAACCAACAGTGGGTGGGGAAGAGACTGCTGAGTAGGCATGAGAGATGCTGCTGTGATACAGCCCTGCATGGCTACTGCCTCCTCCTGCTGTGTGTCATAAACTTGTGTCTTTGGCCAGGTCTGTAGTTGCTAAGGCCTGGTTGGTAACAAATGGGCCAGCTTCTGTGAACCCATGGCTCTTGGTTATGATAACTATGTATTAAATGCACACACAAATGAGGACATGCATGCATTCGGCACAAAGAATAGTTTTAGAAAGGTTAGTTCAAACTAGTTTTCAGTCCCATTTAATAGTTTTGGTTCTTCTGGAACAAAATGGCAGCAAGCCAAGGCGAAGCACACCTACCCACAGACTGGCTGAATCCCAATGTATCTGTGGTGAGGTGAAGTATTCGTCAGTTGAAGAGAATAGAGACTAAAAGAGTGACATACTGTCTGGTGATAGCTTTGACTTAATTGCTGTGTCTGTTTGGGGTATTGGTTATTAGGGCCTTCTGTCAGTTATCCGTCATTCTGAAACAATGATGAGTAACTTCTTCCTCCCAAAGCTCCAAAAAACCACCTGTATTTTATATTTTGGCTAGCCTAAATGCTGCAGTTTCTGCTGCTTTATACATTTATGTCTTGCACTGTAATTTAAATTGTAAGTGCAATTACTAGCTATAGTTTTCTGAATCAGTACATGAGAAGCCTGTCTCTTTTGAAAAGTGGAAACATACAGTGATGAAATTTGCAAAAACTATACAGTTTATCTAAAAGAGACTCTCAACAAATGTTTATTAACACTGTGCTAAGATTATAGTCTCTCTTCTGCTTCTTCTATCAGGAGGCAGAGCAAAGTCACAGAGAAAGGTGCACAGTGGGACTGAAAGAAAGAAGACAAATCAATGATGCTAACAGTCCGCATCTACACTTACTGTAGGGCTGGCCCAAGGGTTTTTGGTGCCCTAGGCAAACTATGACTTTGGCGTCCTCATCAGAGGGTGATATTTTCATTTATAAGAGATAAAATATTAATGTACTTTTTAAACAGAGAAAAAAATTCACTTCCATTGCCCCTTAAAGCCTGGTGCCCTAGGCAACTGCTTAGTTCACCTATATGGTTGAGCCAACCCTGGCTGAATGTATAGTGCAGTTCCAAGAGAAGTATCACAACTGCGTTGACTTAACTGCAATGTAAAATATGGAATGATGATTTTTTTTTCCTGTGAATTTCTGTCGGAAGCTGGAATACATGATCCTTAAGCCCAATACTTTAGAAACTGCAAATGCAAGGGCTGGAAAATGAACTAGAACACAGATTGAAAGGGTTAGAATGCAAACAGATCATAACCTGTATGTGCTTATGTATAATTTGTTCTATATCTGGCCCAGATGTGACAGACAGGAAAGTAAGGTTTCTAGATGAAGAACAGTAATAAAAAAATCTATTGTTGTACAATAGAGTTGAATTAAAACTCAGAGCGGATACTGCTAGAATCTTCTTTCCATATATATTTTGATTTTTAAAAATATAAACAACAAATTTTAATTACAGGTATACGGTTAGGAAATTCCTAGTAAAATTTAGAAAAGAAGCCTCATGGAGTATTACTCCAGATGTGTAGGCAATTGCAGTTATAAAAGGCAAAGTGTATGCTTAGCTGCTGTTCTTATATCTGTAAGTACAGAATGGATATGAAGTGTTACTGATATGGCACACATGATTCTATGGTGCTCTGAAATACCACTATTTCTCTATGTCACACTCAACAATCTATTCCAGTGCAGAGTGACTCACTCCTTGCACATTGATTTAACTTCTGTGTCATGTTTTGTAATTTACCTCTTCATGCTTATGTCTGGCTTCTTGAATTTTGCCTTCTCTTTTATTTATTAGATAATACTAAAATACTTTTCACTTCTGCAGTGCTTCCCATCCTGCAGTTTTAAAGGTGTAGACTAGACTAAATTAGTACATCCCATGTTTCTGAAGACAGCTGACAGCAACAGGTGTAGGTAAACACCTGCAAGCCTAAACTAGGAAAAAACATCCAGACTGCATACATTTTATAGTGTTGATCAGGCCAATTTCACTTTGGAAATCCTTTTTGGGACCAGACCTATCGTCATGTGTCTCTAGATGAAGATCTATACAATAATTTAATCATGTAAACTCTAAGTGATTCAGGTAGTCCCTGACCAATGTAGGAATAGATTCCCAAGATTTGTGACTCATGTCTCTGGCTAAGGCATTAGTGGAGTTGCACCCACTTACACCAAGTCTGATTTTGACCTGTTCATTGTTAGAAAGAAAGAAAGAAAGAAAGAAAGAAAGAAAGAAAGAAAGAAAACTATTCATGTTGTGGTAATTTCTAATGTATTAATGTTATTTTTGTTTGGATTATACTAAGCAAGCTTTTGGCCTCATATATCTTCTTTAAAGTAAAAAAAATATGTGAAACTCAATGCTATGCTCATTTTAGCCTAAAGGCACTCTTTGCTACTCGGTCATTTTTCTAGCCCAAACATACATACTACAGCATATTACATAATAAATAATAATTCTTTGCGTGTGTATAATACTTTCATTTTTTTCATTTGTAAGCAATTTGCAGAACTGTGAAAATAAAGAATTATCCCCAGTTTGTAGGTGAGTGATCTAAGAAACTGAGAGGTTAAGTAAATTTGTCCAAATTCATACAGCATATCAGTGAAAAAGATGGGAATATAACCCACGCCTTTCCTCTAGAAATCACTCTTTGGTATTAACAAGGAATTCCTTAGTAATTGTCTTTGATTAGAATGTAAAATTCTTCCTAGCTCTTTGTACAGCACCTGCCACAATGGGATTTAATTTGGGGGCCTTTGGGTGTTACCTGAAGATTGGGTAAGATTATTGAAAATATGGTGACGAAGAAACTATGGAGTCACATGTAGTTTTTAGCTTTTTTAATCTTTAAATTCACTGCTTTGTTTTTAGGTCAGGTTATAGAATGAAGACTCTTCTGGACACTTCGGGAACAACATGGAATGGATATATAAGTTCTTCCAGTCAAACTGGAGATTCTTAATAGCAGTTTTATTGGCAGAATTAGAATTGAAGTGTACTAACAGCTCAGAGACTATAGCCTTAGTTTTTCTTAAAATCTTAGTCATACTCATCTCTTCAAGTCCAGGGTTTTCCTTGATGTAAAACATAAGGAAGAAGTTTCAGAATTGTAACTAGATGAGTAGAGCCCTGCAGATCCGCAGGTATCTGCTTCAGATCCGTGGGTATCCGCATCCGTGGATACGGGTGTGGATATCCACAGCCCTGTTGTTGCAGAAAGGCCCGTGGATGTGGATTCTATTTTTATCTTCCCAGAATGCGATCGATCACTGTAGCTGCTGCTATCATCCAGGTCAGCAGCACACAGGGGAACAAGGAAGCTCTCCAGCCAATCTCAACTCAGCTCTGATTGTGGTCTGCCAGCCAATCAGAGTCTCAGTCATAGCAGACTGGGGCTTGGAGAGCCACCGCTCACTGTCAGTCAGTCAGCATTCTGGCCTTTGATTGGCTCATTCCCCATGCCTTCCCTGCCAACTTCTTTCTTTTCTTATTTGCGGTTCACATGCCATGCTGCCAGTCCGAGATTTCATTGGTGGCTAAGGAAATCTGATTGACAGCACAGCATGCAAACTGAAAAAAGAAAAGGAAAAGTGGGCGCGACCCAAGTGGGGGATGAGCCAATCAAAGGCTAAAATGCTGACTGTGAGCCCAAGCTTGGTTGTGGATGTTGTTACGGATACACATAAAACAAGGTATGCAGATTGTGGATTGTATAGAGACTGACACTGAGCGGATGCGGATCGGTTCCAGATCCACATTTTGGTATCTGTGCAGGGCTCTACAGATGAGGAATGACGTGTCATAGCAGTAAGAAATCTAACTGACATACATATTGACTAGGGTGTCACTGTTACATTGGTCTTTAATGGTGCTTTTTAAAGACCATTGGCACTAGTCATATTTAATGAGTCACCTACAAAATGCAGGGAAAAAAATCCACATTTTTGTGAGATTCTTGACCCATAATCCTTCAGTATTTACAAAGTTACATTTTTTGAGACTTTTACTTTCATTCTTGGCAGTCAGTACTATATTGTTTCTTGATGATCAATACCCATCAACCTCAGATCTATAGCCTTCTTGAACAAGAGGTATTCATGCAAACATTTAAAAATAAATATGGTGGAATCAATGCAATCCCTTCTCACATCACTATTGTTAGCTACTCCTGGGATTCCCCCCTCACGTCTCCAAACAAGGTAAATCCTCAATTAGCCTATATCTGAGTTATTTATTACAGTTAAATTACTTAATATAACAATGTTCCTGTGATATCACTCACTTGCTATACAACCGTTGACACAGGGAAGACAGTGCTATCATCTGTGGATAATGAATGTCCTAATCAATTGTATGAAGAGGAGCTTTGGGTTAAGTCTCCCTATTTCATAACCATGCATGGACAAGCAACAGAAGTACACAGTAGGCAATAGGGATTTCTACTTCATAAATATTCACAAGGTATTAATATGTCCCCTTGGTGGAAGGCACATGCTGGGAAGCGCCAAACACCCTGCACTGTTTCTGCATGTGGTAATTGTGGGGTGTCGGCTCAACTTCTGCCTCTGACTTGCATTATACCATTAACCTAGACTCATGCTATGATTCCTTGGAAACTGTGCACTTAGCTGAATAATTTATTACATGGCTTTCAATTATTTATGGCTTCTTATTACAAATGAAATAATATCTAAAGGTGGAAGAGTTCTGTAACTTATGAGTATCCAAGAGACAATCAGCAGATTGCTGTGTAGTGAAGTCCTTGCATTTGCTCCTGTTTGTTTCTCTGAAGGTATTCCAAAGAGAACATTCATCTGAACCTGAATCAATTAAAACAATAACAAATGCCTTCCTGCTGGTTGCACTGCATTTGTTCATCTAATCATGCTGTTTGCCTTTTCCTGGCCTCATTTAAGCCTGAATATAAAAATTGTAAAATAAAAGAGGTCATCATAGGTATATGAACAAATGGTCTTGCCCTTGCTAGAAGATGAATAAGAAAACTGTACCAACAGAACTTCACTTAAAGGTCCTTATTTTTAATAAGCTTTTCTTATTATACAGTATTTTTCACTTATTTCAATCAAGAGTGTTCATTTTACTTCAACTAAAATAATCTTGCATATAATAATATATATTAATATATATAATAATATAATAATCACCATAGTGCATATTACAACTAGTTTAGCATAACTGCAGATGAATCAAGATTTTAAAAAGTTACTAGAGGTTTTGGGGTTCCTCTGTTTTTAGGTGCCCAGCTCTTAAAGGGTCCCAGTGTTCAGGGGACAGGTGCTTAGCACTTTTTGAAAAGTCGCATCCATTTTCAGTGTTTCATAGAGATATACATAACGACTAGTCATATTTTAAAACCTTGGTTGCAATATTAGTGGATAAGATTTTCAAAACCACCTCCTGTTCAAAGTCAGATTGGTCAATGGGATGTGTGGTGCTAAGTCTCTAAAGTGCTTTTAAAATCCCATGCAATAACAAAGTCTAACATAATGTTTAATTTTATTTTCTCTCTTTCTTGAGCTCTTTCCTTTTAGCACATTCAAATTTTTATCTTTCCTGATTAAATGACATCTGTCTACTGAAAGTTATTTGAAATATCCAAAAATATCTATTAAGGAATCTGAGTGAATAAGGTGCCCAACTCCCATTGAATTGGAAAATTTGGGCATCTTACTCCCCTAAACTTCTTTGAAAATCTCAGCCTAAATAAAGGATTGGAATGAATTATATCCATACAGCTAATGCTCCTGTGTAGGCAGTCCGTCACATTTGTAATCAAATACTAGTTTTCAAAGTTTCCATAAATTGCCAACAACAACAACAATAAAAATGCCATTGTGGTAAAGGTTAGTGTTTTAGTACAAAAGGCAGGAAAATCTCTGTTCTTCACAACCTCTGACAATTGCAAAAATTAAATTGAAAAAATTTAAACTATAGTTATAAGAAAATAAATGCAGAAGCAAAGATGATTCCAAGAGATTCTCCTGTGGTTCTTTGGGAGGAAGTGGTGGTAACTGACCTGAATTTTCCTCAAAGTTAAATATTGTAATATCTTTTATCGACATTATTCTCAAGTCCAGGTTAGAGATAATACTTCATATATGTGTATGCATTTTTGTTGATTTTTCTTCTCTGAGATGTAGAGTAACGACATTGTTGATTAAGACTCTTCTAATAAAGCAAAATCTCTTGGCGTCATTTTTGCTTCTGCATTTCATTTATTCTAACTGTAGTTTAAATTTTTTAATCTATTTTCTATAATAGTCGGAGGTTACAAAGAACACAGAATTTGTTGCTTCTGGTCAAAATGGTACTCAACTCCTCAGAGACATGCAAGATATCTGAATGTGCTTATTAATAGTATAGTCAAATTCCAAAGGGGTAGCCATGTTAGTCTATTGTAGAAAGACAACAGAGTCCTGTGGCACTTTTAAAGACTAACAGATTTATTTATTGCATGAGCTTTCATGCGATAAATAAATCTGTTAGTCTTTAAAAGTGCCACAGGACTCTGTTGTCTATTAATAGTATGTTACTGCAGTGTGTCTGCATTTGCAAGATTAATTAGCTTTTAACTCGTGATCAAGAATATTGTACTTTTTTCCCTGCAAAACTGACCATTAGGCTTTTTGCTGCATTCAGTGCATTGTAATGAGAAAATTGCTGCAGTGAATGAAGTACATTCAACAATCAATGTAATTGTCTTTTGTTTATTCTGTTCTTATTGGGGTAGTTGCTGTGAAACACATTTATGTTGGTAAATGTAACCCCTAGTTCAATACACTTTTGCATGTGTATGATGAGCCCTTCACTCAATGTGGCATAACTTCAGTGCCGAAAGATAATTCCCTCCCTGTTGATCTTTACATATAATTGAGTTCATCTGAGACCTCATTGCGGCTAAAGCTGAAGTACACACACAGCTTTTTCACCAAGGATACTCATTATACACAGCTAATTTTGTCAGTCAGCATTGCTTTATCCTGTGGGAAATTGTCTGGCTGTGGGATATTTACCTCTGTATTGTCGGATGTGATATTAATTAATGTATTTTAGAGTTATGCATTAAGTGAGATTCATGCCTGGAAGAGATGTGCAAGGAAGAGTGGGTATTCTGACTTATCAAAGCAGCAGTAGTATCGATGTAATTTGTATATGGGAAGTAATTTAAAAAAATGTTGCTGTTTAAGTGCATCAAGGATATTTATGTTAAGGAATATAATTGTGCAAGTAAACATATTTACACAGACAAGACAGTGAGGTTTTACTTTAAGAAATCTTTTAATTTGATTTTGTACTCTTTGCAAATGCTTAAAACAGTTACTTAGTATACCTCTGAGCCTTCTTGTGCCTCCTGTAATACAGGGTGCACTGTAGCACACCACTAAACTTGTAAAGGCAATACAAATGAAGATGGAATTACCATGTGGGGCTCTCTTGCATGGTGTTATTTTTTTCAGATTGATCTCCACATGCCCACTCAAGCAAACTTCCTTTTAGTGGGGTTTAAAGAACAAATCTGGAGATTCAGTGAATATGACATGTCAATTGTTTAAGAATGCTTAAAATCAAATAATGAAACATTAAACTTTATTTTCCTAACCATTAATATTTTCCCTTAAAATAGAAACTGATTTAGCAGTCAGTGATTACTGGAGCTGATATTAAAACATGTTATGTCAAACATGTATAGCTTCTCAAGACAATTTGTTGGTTGAATGGAAGTCACAATGGGAAAAATGTCCATTTCAGTTGCAAGCTTTTAGCTATGTTTATGGAATATTGTCTTCAGATATAGATTGTAAACAGATTCTTTGGCCCTTAACACACAAAGCCCCAAAGAATATTTTGTTTTCCATTAAAATTAACAACTGGCATCTGTGACATTTCATTATATTTTTAAACATGACTAGTCAGGAGGAGAAAGTGCCTTTCAGCTTTCATCCTATCAGTTAAAATAATAATGAACAGTAGATGGTAGTAATGCAACGTCTAGAGAGAGATTTCTAAAAATCATATATTTTCTGTCCAGCAATATTTTTTGGTAAATATTCCTGAGTCCACAGAAATTTCTTCATTTTAATTAGTCTATCAGGATTTGAATTTAAATATATAAAAGGGCTAAAAAAGGTAATTAAAGTATTTCTGATTCCTTTCAAGGAAATGTATACACGGGCTGAAATATATGGCGTTAAAAGGAGGATTCTTTTTGTCTTTATTAATTTTATTGGGACAGCTAAATCAGTGTCCATCTTTGCTAGGTACCATAAACTTTTTTGCCACGACCCCAGATGACTTAAAATAATTTAATTTCTAAAAAGGTGGTAGCTGTTCCCTGACTGGGATTATAGCAGTGTTAGCACTTCATGCGTGAGCTTGTGTAACTAACTCCTGAATAAGTTGCTGCTGCTACTAGTGTTGCAGAGCCTGTTGTTGCATTGCCAACTGCTGCAGAGTCGGTTCTGTAGTTGATTCTTGACAACCCATTTTAGCAATTTGTCCAGCTCTAGCTCTACAATTTTTGTTTTGGCCTGTCTCTGGCTCAGTAGCCTATATTGCCTACGTTCTACACCAAATTTGTAGCTAGCCAATTCAATGAACAGCTGGCTTAGTGGTCAGGTTGTGATCTTATGGTTTCTGCAGGCCTAGTCATCCCAAAAGGTCCTGGCTGTGGCCTCAATCACTCCTGAATGTTCTGATTGTTCCCCCGGAACCTTTTTCATTACAGAGATGTGGAGTGGGGCATGATAGAGGGGGACCCAAACCCACATACTCACTGGGTCCCAACCCAGCTCCCTAGTGTTTTGTCAAAGCATCCAGCCCAGTTATTGAACTACTTTAAAAATTATGTTTTCTTTTGAGTCATTTTCTACCAGTCTGGAGCAACAGCGTTTGGGACATGGTCACTCACATAGCAGACTGTCTTCAGTCTCTTAGGGTACATCCACACTGGAGCCTTCGGTCGACTTAAAGATGGTTAAGTTGGCCTACAGACCACCATGTCCACATTGGGCGCTTATTAAGTCAATTTAATAACACCACCTCTGAAGGTCAATTTAATGCTTAAGTAGACCTTATTAAGTCAACTTAGTCCAGTGTGGACGCTGGCAGTCGACTGGAGTTTTCAGTGTGAACTCTGTAAGTCAACTTAACAAGGTCAACTTTAAGTCAACTTAAAGTTGACCTTGTTAAGTCGACTTAACAGAGCCTCCAGTGTAGATGTACCCTTAGTGTCCTGTTCAAGCAATGTATAGTTTGAGGCCTTGTACACACGATCAGATTATCGCGCATTAAAGCTCATTACCGCGCGATAGCAACAACGGCGTACACACGTGCAACAGGGCTCTTGCGCGTTAAGTGCCTTGTTGTCGCGCAATCCAACAACCACTCCGACGAGAGTGGTAACAGCTGTTGCGGATCATATATTGCGCGTTTGAGCTCGTGTGTACGCTTACCGCGCATTGACTGGAGTCCGGAACTGTCCCAGCATTCCCAAGTCGTCCTCTCTGGTCTCCCCCCCCACCCGCTCTGTGGCCGTGACGAAACTGTCCCCGCCCTGCCCCGAACTTATTCCCGGGATTTTCAAATTTCAAGTCTGTTTCACTTCCTGCTCTCTTCCTCGTGGAGTGTGTTTGTGCTCCGATCATCAGTAGCAATGGCGGCCCGCCGTGGAAGACGCGCACCCCTTTGGAGCACGGCAGAGGTGCTGGACCTGATCAGCATCTGGGGAGAGTCCGCCGTGCAGGCGCAGCTACGCGGCAGCAGGAGGAATTATGACACATTTGGCATAATTTCTCGGGCCATGTCAGAGAGAGGGCATGATAGAGACACAGTGCAGTGCAGATCAAAGGTGAAGGAGCTCAGAATTACCTATCACCGAGCGAAGGAGGGAAACCGCCGTTCTGGATCAGCGCCTGCAACATGCAGGTACTATAAGGAAATAGAAGCCATCCTCAGCGGGGACCCCACAACCACTGCCAAAAGTCCCGTGGACACTTCAGCCCCTCCTCGTCCGGTGATTGCCAGAGCCGAGCAGGATGAGGACGTTGTTGAGGAGGAGGAGGAGGAGGAGATGGAGGATGACACGGAGGAAAGCGCAACCGCGTGTAGCCAGGAGCTCTTCAGCAGCCCCGCTGAGACGTCCACCCAAGGCTTGAACTGCAGCTTGTTCTCTGAGGCGGCAGAGGGGGGTTCAGGTAAGTTTCTCCTTCATTCAGCTCTGCTCCTGCTAAAATATCATTGTCTGGGGTGGGGGTGCTTGCGGGTCCCCGCTGTGCACGCTATTTACTCTGCATTCATTAGCAGGGCATCAATACAAGCAGTGATTGTAAAATAATCATCTGCATTTAGGTCAGAAAAGGTTTCCTCGATGTACCTCCAGAGCCTAATACTCAGGTTAGATGGGAGAGCGTTTGTGTCTGCGCTCCCAAAGACGGACACTCTGCCTCTCCAGCTGCAAAGCACAGCCCTGGGAACCATGGCAGCACACAGTGCAGCAGCATACGGTCCCGGCCTGCTACCGGCGGCATGTAGGAGATGTATTCTAGATGGAAGGGGCACTCTGAGGAGAGGGATATTGGGTTCCATCTGTGTGCCCTCTTCCGATTCTTAGCCCCCGGTAAGCCGTCTATTAGAATGTACCTTGTCTGCTTCAGCGCAGCGTAGTGTGTTGACCGCCCTGTACCTTCCAGTGGAATGTGCTACTGGAAGGTTACATTGGCTATCTATGCTATGTGTTAACAATGTCTATATTGTTATTTTTGTATTAGAATTGAGCTTCACAAGGCCGGTGTCTACCCCAGCTGACCGAATGAGAAACATTAGGCGGCGTTCTCGAAGAAACAGGGAGGATATGTTTAATGACCTGCTGAAAGCAACACAAGAATCCGCAAGGGAGAATAGAGCCTGGAGAGAGGAATCCCAGCAGAGGAGGCAGAAACACAGGGACGAACTGATAAGCGTCATGAAGGAGCAAACAGAACTGCTAAAGAACATGATAGCTTTGCAGTCCCAGGCGATAAATGTCCGGGCTCCACTCCAGACAGTTCAGCCGTGTATGCCTCCCACACACCGCAGTCCCTCAAAGCATTTCTTTGAAGGCCACCCTCCACCCCGGTACAGGACAACATCCAGCCCCCCCCCCCCAAGCTACTTTTACGAGACCCGGAGCTACACCAACCTGTAACCCCACCCCCATCTTTCAGGTTTCAATAAAAACAGTAACAAATACTTTGAAGAATGCATTTATTTATACACATTATTGAAATGATCCTAAGGTGCACCTCATGCGTCATGGAACTTAACTAGGGAAGGGCATCATTGAAATGCTCCCTGAGTGCCTCCCTTATGCGAGCAGCTTCTCCTTGTGCCACCCTAATACTCCTAGTGGCTGGCTGCTCGAATGCTTCCTCGAGGCGCTGTGCCTCCGTAGCCCACGTAGGGGAAAACTTTTCTCCCCTACTTTCACAAATGTTATGGAGGACACAACATGACGCAATCACGGCAGGGATCTGGTCCTCCGCCAAGTCCAGCCTCCCATACAAACAGCGCCAGCGCCCTTTTAAACGGCCGAAGGCACACTCCACAGTCATTCTGCAGCGGCTCAATCGGTAATTGAACCGCTCCTTGCTGCGATCAAGGTTCCCAGTGTAGGGTTTCATGAGCCATGGCATCAGTGGGTATGCTGGGTCTCCGAGGATGACTATGGGCATCTCCACCTCCCCCACTGTTATTTTTTGATCAGGGAAAAAGGTGCCCCCTTGCAGCTTCCGGTACAGACCAGTGTTCCTGAAAATGCGGGCATCATGCACCTTTCCCGACCACCCAGCATTGATGTCCGTGAAACGACCCTTGTGATCCACGAGTGCTTGCAGCACCATGGAGAAGTAGCCCTTCCTGTTTATGTACTCCGTCGCGAGATGGTCTGGAGCCAAAATAGGGATGTGTGTGCCGTCTATGGCTCCCCCGCAGTTAGGGAATCCCATGGCAGCAAAGCCGTCCACAATCTCTCGAACATTGCCCAATGTCACTGTCCTCCGTAGCAGGATGCGATTGATGGCTTGGCACACTTGTGAGAGGGCTAATCCGACGGTGGTCCTCCCGACTCCAAACTGGTTTGCAACGGACCGATAGCAGTCGGGAGTCGCCATCTTCCATACAGCAATCGCAACACGCTTCTCCACAGTTAGGGCTGACCTCATGTTGGTGTCTTTCCGTCGCAGGGCAGGGGCCAACTCTGAGCACAGTTCCAGAAAGGTTGCTTTCCGCATTCGAAAGTTCTGTACCCACTGCTCGTCATCCCACAGCTGCATAACAATGCGATCCCACCACTCGGTGCTCGTCTCTCGCGACCAGAAACGGCGTTGCACCGTGTGCAGATGATCGGTGAAGGAGCTGAGCAACGCGGTGCTGTTGCTCTGCATGGCATCGATCAGCCCCTGCTCCTCGGTGTCCTCATCTGACTCGGAGCTCATTGCGTACTGAGCAACAAGCCGAGATGTATTCAGAATGTTGAAGGCGACAATGGAGATCATAGCAGGATCCATGCTGTCGCTGTAGCGATTGATTGCAAGTGGTGCGTTGCGTCACTGCAATGTTGAAAATAGGCGCGAGTTGCTATTGGCAACGAGGAAGACGCTAGGGGAACACAAAGCACCATGGGAAACTGAGAGTTTACCCATGGCGCTTTGCGTTCCTTTCCTTCATCCCATGATTCATAGCGCCGATTCAGGGAAAATGGAACGATGGGATAGGTGCCCAGAAGTCATTGCGCTCAACCGCGATAATGCGTGTAATTTTGTTGCGTTGCAGGGAGCAACATGTGTACGCGTTGTCCCGCAATAAAGGTCACGTGAGTTTTGTAGCGCGATTGCCTTGTTGCGCTTTAATCTGATCGTGTGTACATAGCCTGAGATACCTGACACTGAGTATGATGGTGTTTCTGTTTCCCTTTGTCTGTAATGCTATAACTTTTGAATGCCACAGCTGACCTATTCCAAAATCTCAGGAAATGTTTTAGTCATCAGTGAGCAGATGCAGAGTCCTTGTTGATTTTGGCATAATGAGTCCTTTGCATCTTTTTGCAAATCTAGAAGCTTCAGCTTTGTGCACAATTGATAGTATATCAAAGAACCCGTCAAAACTTTCCAGTATACGTACCCTAATTTCAACTCTGCCCATTGTCCCCAAATTTTAAAATGTTGACATCCTAAGTCACTTATCTCTCAGACAGAAAGAAAAGAAATAAGAATGATCAAGAACGAGAGTATGGGTGTACTCACAGAGCTTGTAACATAGAGTGAGAAAAGGGGGCCCTAGTTGTCATTAGTGAACCATCAGTGTTGAAGGATGATAGTCTTCCATAAAATGATACCCAGTTATTGCTGGCGGATCTGCAGGTGACGAATGACATCAGTTGGGGATCCACAGACCTTGTCACAATTGAGGGAGACATTTCCCAGTGAAAGGGGTGGGTCTGGATTGTTGACTGGGCTATGGCACATTCTTTCCTCCTAGTATGATGAAAAGGGAAAATGGGAGCAAACTGAAACACTTGTGAGTAGGCTAAGGACTCTGAGGAGAGCAGAAGGTATGGGGGATGTACAGAAACCCTGACACTGGGGGAATCGGAGGCCAATGGGAAGGGCAGGGGAGTAGGGGAGAAGGAATGCAAAACCTCTGGTATTTGTGGAGAATGATATGGGGGACATGATACACAGATCCCTTGGCATGTGTATATGTAAAATGGAGGGCACAGAGCCCCTGGAATGGAGGGAATGTGGGAGTGAATAAGCTGGGGAGGAGGGAATAGTGGGGCACACAGTGCTTCTGACATACATGGGGGGAAATGGGGGACTCTGCTATGGTGGGAGGGAAATTGGGGGACCACACAGAGTCCCTGGATGAGGTGACAAAGGGGAACTGGGGGACTACACTGAGCCGCTGGCATGAAGAACTGATTGTGAGAGGGTTTACAGGAAGAACCTGATAAAAAGGGAGATGGGAAGGTGGCACAGAATGACCTAGGCCAACAGAGCTCATTTTGTTTTAATAAACACAGGCATAACCATCTTCTAACCCCTGAAAGCTGATCCAGTCAACTCAAAGATAAGGCATGCTGTTAAAGCAGTGCGTGGTAAAAACTCACAATATTTGTATTATACCTAAAACCCTAACCTCCTTCCCACCCACCAAAAACAAAATAAAAGCCACCCAAAGGGATGGTTACATTAATTTAAAAAAGAAACAGTTTGATTGTATGATAATCTTAATATTGGTTAGATTGCAGATAATTTACTAGAACTGTTATAACTCCTTTACATTTTAATTTTTAACATAATATAAAGCTATACATAAGAGTTATCAAAACCAAAAGTCAACAAATAGTGTAATCAAATTATAACGCAAAAATAGCATGCATGTCTAACAAAAATAGATGAACTGCTAAAAAATTATCCCACCATCCCTTACCTATCAGTCTCTTGTTATTTTCACTTACAAATCTGTATTTTCCTTTATATAAGAAATTAATTCCTCCCAGGAGACACAGAATTAATCATTTTTGTAAAGAGGGGTTCTCTTATGATGCATATTCTGGCTGTGCCAATTTATCACTCTTTTAACCTGAAACATGCATTCTTGTACCTTCTCAGGATTAATCTCTGTGACCAAGCAAGGGCAGTTGCAATCCATTTTTAAAGGACTTTCCCATGTAGTGATGGAAAATGACATAGCAAATCTAGCTTTGAGTTGGCTGTTTAATAATAATTCCATATAATTTCTATACCATTAGAACACTTGACCTAGAAACTCCTAATATCAGAACAGTGCCAAACAGAGTGTCAAATTTCTACCCTGACTTACACAGTACTCGCATGCATTATTGGCCGATACAGTATATTTAAACATTGTATGCATTATTTTAAATTGCTGCAGTTTTACTTTAGTCGCCCTAGCAGATTTTATATCCTAGTCTCATGTATTTGACTGTTGCCTCTCACAGAACATTCTGTACATTTAAGTCATATGCTTTCATTCTCATCCATGTTTGAAAGACATAGGCCAGGTCTGCACTACCGGCGACATTTGGCAGCAGTTGATGGGAGTTACACAAGCTACACAGAGAAGCTTGCATAATATCTGTCAACTTCCTAACTCCCCGTTAGTGCTGTGTCCTCACTGTGCTGTGCGACGGGAAATGCGTTTCCATCGATGCAGTGCTATACCACTTGATGGGGTGGTTTTAGTAACTCAATCTCCAGATCAATTTAGCGGGTCTTAACTGATCACTAAGTCAATCCAGGAAGATCGATCTGATGGCTGCGAATTTGCTGCTGTAAGTGTAGACTTGGCCCAAATGTACAATTAGGATAAGATATCACAAATAACTATAGAGGGGGACGGTGCTTTTTGAGAGGTGACTGCCCTGTTGCTGCTCTGTGGACTCCCTCTCCTATTCTTTCTCTGGAATCCCTGCTAGATAGCAATGGGCACAACCACCAGCAAACTGGCTAATATTTGTGCATGTACGGTAGTCCTGGCTAACTCATACTAGATGAGCATATAAGAACCCGAATAGAAAATAATAGAATATGTTTATGTAGGAGAGATCTTTCTAGTGGAGAAGGGTGGGGAGAAGCCTGGATTCTGAGTTTTATTTTGTTAGTCCATTTGCAATATTGCAATAGAGTTTTTCAGCTAGTTTTTTCTTCTCAATTTCTCACCCTTGTCAGTTTCCATGGCTATGTCTACACTTACTAAAGTTAGTTTGCAAAGTTAGCAAAATATAGTTCGAACTAAGCAAGTGCCAAAATTTCTATTTATAAATGTTTTATATTAGTTTATTAAATACATCGTTTGAATTCTTATTTCATGGTAAAATAAAATTATTTTAGATTGTTTATTTACACTAAACTAAGACAGAGTTATGTAAGTTGTAGCACAACTCCCCATATTCTAATCAAAATGATTCTGAAATATAAAATATTTGTTATGATTAGTTCTTAGGTCTCCAAGCTGTGTGTAGTCCATTTGTCTTAATGTTAGGGTGTTAGGAGTCAAATAAATATCTGTATGTAAGACTGAGATTTTGTTTAATTAAACTCTTTAATTATTTTGTCATATATTCTTGTAGCTACTATCATGATAGTTTATTAAATACATCCATTCTTGACATTAAAAGAGTTGTATTCCTTTTCATTAAAGCAAACAGACTTATCCAGTCAATAATTCATGCTGCTGTTTAGTTAGCAGATGGAATGAACACTGGCTTTTTTATTAAACATTTTAAATCACATATGATCCAATAAACCAAATTATATTATTTTCTTTACGAGGCCATCAATGAACACAGATACCAGATGGATTCAAAAATATTGTAAATAGACTGGGATAAAAATCACTGTGCCATTTAGTCACTCACTGTTAACTAAAGCTTAAAAACATTCCCTATGGATGCCCATATCCTTGAGGGAAACCTTTGGATACCACCTCTGTGATTTTTTGTTTGTTTATTTAGGTCCCTCCTTGTCCCGTATGATTCATATGACCACTTTTTCAGCCAAGAAGCTTTGGGCTGGCACTGGCCTCATTTGAAAGCCTGCCAATGTGAGCCAGAAACAGTTGGGCAATATGAGACAGTCTTTTTCCCCATGAGATGAGCATACTGCTTCGACAGCACAGTGGGTCCCAAAAAAGCCCAGGTGCAGTATGCTGCTAGTTCAAGCCAGTTGGCCAGGACTATATAGTTCTATAATTATTTGGAGGGACAGGGTTTTCTCAGAGTCTCCCCCACATGTTGTTTTCCCTTTTGCATCAGGTTGATCTCAGTTTTTAACCGCACCAGGCAAACATAGCTTCCTCTAGGTCAGGGGTGTCAAACAGGCGGCCCACAGACTGAATTTGTCCTGCGAACCTCTTTCATCTAGCCCTTGACTGCGCTCAGCGGGACCATAATCTCTTCCTAACAGAGAAAGAGAGTGTGGTCTTGCATACCCAGCGCTCCGCAATGCCATGAGAGTGTCAGGTCTCTCGACATCAACGAGTGCTGGGTATGCAAGACTACACTCTCTCTAAGAGAGAGAGACACACACACACAGAGCACAGTTTTGCTGTGAGATTGTCGTAGTATTTTGAGTTATGGTATGTACGGCCCACTTGAAGTACATTTAAGTCAAATTTGTCCCACCATAGCAAATGAGTTTGACATCCCTACTCTGGTTCCTTCCGATGTTGGCTGGAGGGGTTCAATAGAAAGTGATAGAAAGGGCTTTCCACTCCAAAGACGAGTGCTCTTCATTACAAGACTTTTTAAATTCCAGCCAGCTCTGGATCAAGATTGGAGCGGCAAAATACTATTCAATTGCCAGGTTAGGTCTATATTTATTATTTTATACTCAGAATTAAAATTGCTAGAGCAATATGCTTATGTAATATTCTGCATTGACCTTTAAGATATCTGTTAATCCCTCAGTAGCAAAACTTTGGTAGTTGATGTGTGCTTCCTAATATTCTATTTTGAGTGTGTGTTTTTAAAATTAACACATATAAAGTAGTAATATATTTTAACATTAGTAAAAAAAAAAAAATCAAGTAAACACTGCAGCTAGCAGTCATCCAAAATACAGTAATGTGACCCGTTTTTCTAAGTACCCTTACCAAATCTACAAATTCTAAGTGAGTATCTAAAATTTTCCTTTTCAAGATCTGGCTTACTGCCCTGGCCTCACTGACATAAGGATTAGGGATATGTAGTAAAATGCCCATTGTATGGAGGTAAAAAAAGGTCAGTAAAGTTTGGGTGGGAAAGTGTTATTTTATTTTATTTTTTTCCAACCATGTATTTTACCATGAGCTAGGAACAGGTTTTCCCCAAGAGCCTTCGGCTGTGAAAGGTCTTCTATCTCCAAATTTGCCAGTGAAGCAGACCTTTTAATGAGCTCCTGATCAGGTAATGAGTCTCACTCGCCTCAATTAATTTTGGTTCAGCAAGGAATACAATTTCTTTCCCACAGCTTTTCGGAAGGAAGGGACAAACTCATATATTCATAGGACTGGAAAAGAACTTGAGAAGTCTTTTTGTCCAGTCCCCTGCACTCAAGGCTGGAATGAGTATGAACAAGACCATCACCAACAGGTGTTTGTCTTACGAGCTTTTAAAACTCTCCAGTGATGGAGATTCCACAGTCTCCCTAGGCAATTATTCCAGTGCTTTACTATTTGACAATTAGAAAGTTTTCCTAATGTCTAACTTAAACTGCCTTTGCTGCCTTTTAAGCCCTTTATCAGGGTGGTTTCCCTGCTCTGATAAGGAAGGGATTTAAAGCTCTGTGAAAGGAGCAGCCAAATGGAGCAGGCGGCTGCAGAGCCAATCAGGGTCCAGGAGCCCTATGTAAAAGAAAGCTGCCTCCACAACTCTGGGCAGTCTTCCCTTCCCGCAACTTCGTTGCTGGAGATGAAAGGACATGGTGGCTGATTGGCTGTCGGAGGCAGGACCAGGGACAGCTCTGAGTGGACTGCTGGGGCTCTGTGGGAGCTAGCATCCATATCTCTTACACAAGGGCAAGAGGTACCTAGGCACAGCATGAGCATGGCCCAGGGGACCAGAATGACTGTATTGGGGGTCGAGGTGGTGCCAAGTCGTGGCATGTAGGTCCCTGGGCTGGAGCCTGGAGAAGTTGGCAGGCCCAGATTTCTCCCTGCCTCCCCACAGACTGCCTGTGGGCATCATCACGATTAGTTGTGGCCATGGACACTGAATGGGCTGTCTGGACTAGATCCTGCTCTGGAAGTGGGAACCTAGCAGAGGGGCTTGGCTGGAGGACTTGGGCACCGGACAGAAACTGAGAGAGACGGAGCACAGGTCACCAGGTGGGCATGCACTTGATCTATTCCCCAGAAACATCACCAGTATGTACCCATCAGGCGAGTCCTGTGCTAGTAAAAGTTTACAAGCCCATTGCTTCTTGTCCTATCCTCAGACATTAATTAGAACAATTTTTCTCCTTCTCCTTGTAACAACCGTTTATATACTTGAAAACTCTTATCATGTCCCCTTCAGTCTTCTCCAGACTAAAAAAAAAAAATCATCTTCCCTCATATGTTTTCTAACCTTTATTCATTTTTGTTGCTCTTCTTTGTACTTTCTCCGGTTTGTTCACATTTTTCCGGTAACATGGCACTTAGAACTACACAGTACTCCAGTTGATGCCTAATCTGTGTGTCTTGCTTACAACTCTCCTGTTAATACATCCCAGAATGTCTGCTTTTTTTTTTTTTTAACAGTTACACTGTTGACTCATATTTAATTTATTTATTTATATTTAATTTATAATTAATTTATAATCAGCCTCCTACATTACATAACCCTGATCCACTCTGAGAGCAGATCCATTTTATGCACTGAATGAGTAGAGGTCCTGTGGAAAAAATAATAGATGATCATGCTATTGAAATCTGTATCATAATACATAACATTAGGAGGCAAATTAAGG
The DNA here is from genome assembly GCA_007922175.1 of Pelusios castaneus. Classification (NCBI taxonomy): domain Eukaryota; kingdom Metazoa; phylum Chordata; order Testudines; family Pelomedusidae; genus Pelusios; species Pelusios castaneus. The sequence continues at coordinate 26,313,108 of ML685787.1, forward strand.
TTTCACAGGAAACCTTAATTCTGGCATTTCCAGAATTTCTGAGTTTTTGACTATGCACCCATAAAACTGTTTTTTAAATATAGTTTTTGTGTTTAATTTCCTAGTTAAAAAAATCTTGAAAAAACAGAAATTCTAACGTGTCATCAAAGTGACCTGCAAATGAGTTATCAGCAAGCTTTAAGCATTTAGGAGCTGTAAAGGGTTGGGGCATGATGAAAACTTAGAAGATTTTAACTGCTAAAACTCTTAAGAAATTTTTATGTAGCTTATCAAACAAGAAGTCTGGTGGCACTTTTAAAGACTAACAAATTTATTTATCACATGAGCTTTTGTGGGTGAAAATCCCACTTCGTCAGACACTATATAGCGTATGTGAACTATGGTTTTTTATAGCATGACCAAATTTTGTTGGATTTTCATGGCATCATCAAAAGGCATATTCCTGATACAAAAGCTGCTCCCTTAAGGATGGGGTGCTAGAGCTTTTTAAAGAGAAAATTGCCAGAATTTTTAACATGGCAGATCATGTTTTCCCTTATCCTTTGTTAATCCTATTAAAAATGGCATAAAGGTTTTGGATGAAACTTTTCTTTAAAAAAATTCAGCCTGAGGCAGTTACTTAGTATGTAAAATTTCATCACAGTTCAAGTTTGGCAAAGTCATAAGCACTGAAAAGATCTTTCAATAAATGTTGGGCTGCCTTTGGAAATGATGCTACCAAACCTGCTTATAAGTAGTTCTTTACATTTTCCTTCACCAATCAATCATTTTCACTCCTCAATCATTCTTATTGCTCTTCTCTGAACGCCACCCAACATGTTTTTATTTTCAGTAATGTTCTAATGCAAATTCCAGATGTGGGGACACCAAATTCCTAAAGAGAAGGACTATTCTCTTTGATCAAAATATATATGCATCAAAGTACATATGTGCATGGCAGATGTTTTAAAGTGAATAGTTTCAAAATATTTCAGTTTGCCTAACTGCATGGTGTTAAAAGGTTCATTGTTTGTGAGTTTTCATCTCTTGCATCTGGACTTCATGTACTATAGATGTGCCATGTATACTGGGTAACTTGCACTTTAACTTTAAACCAGCTTTATATTGAAGTCAGAACCTTATAAAAAGCAAAACTTTGTTTTTGTCTCCTTAGAAGTTAAAGTTTGGCATTTTCCTTTTTGCTAGAGGGCTGTACCATTTTACCATAACAAATTTTTTTTTAATTGTTCACTAACATTTCTTTTTTTTTCCCCCCTAAGAAAAAGGCATATGAGCATAACTTGAAGGGTTGTCAAAGTTAAAAATTCTGACAGGCCTTCAGATCTTGGAAGCATAGAAGACATTTTTCTTTGCCTGGTAGCGTAGACATTGCTTGTGCTATAAGTGGGGTGGGCTGGGAGAACCTGAGCATGTTATTGTACTGTGTCATTATTGATAAATGCAGATAGTCCACCCACACAATTTCTTAAATTCAAATCTACCTTGAAGGCATATAGCTATAGTTATTCTTTGCAATTGATAAAAAGGTAGAAGTGTGCACAGTTTCTTTGCTAGACTGAATTAGGAATATCTAAAACCCATGGGTTTATAACAAATGTTAGCACATGCTCAAGCATCAAGATGTGAACGGCACCACTTCAACTTTACGTCATAACTCACTGTAAAAGTTATTATCTTTTCTCATTTTGTTTTATGGAGGAGCTGTTAGCTACATAATTGAGACTACATCAGGCTGTTGCCTTTGGCAGAACCTTATACATTCTTTGGAGTTGAAGCAGTGGGTTTTTAAAAAAGAAGTAAAGTGGATTGCACTAATTGAGGGTGTTTGTGAATTTTGGTCCTTGGCAAACTTTCTTGGAAAGAGAATTAAACAGTAAAAATGATACTTTTCAGAAATTTTGTTTAGTATGGCTTATCATATTTGATGTCCCTTTTGCTCAAAAACTACATCACTCACAAACTTAAAAATTGACACAAATGTCAACCCGCCTCCTCTTTTGAATTACCACCCAAGATTCTTTTTGGAAATCTTTTGGCCCTTCTTTTAAAAAATGACAACACCAAAAAGATGCTGCTAAATTAGAGAGGGAAAGAGAGAGACTTCTCCCAACAAAATATCCTTTGCTTTACAAGAATATGCGCTGGGCGGGGAGCGTGGTGATCACAAGTTCAAGTCATACTTCTTTCATGGACTTGTTTTTAATAATTTTGCATTTTCTTCACGGTTCTCATTATTGAGAAGGCCCTACATGCCTATCTTAAGACTAAGGCAAGTATTAGTTCCCCCCATTTTATAGAAAAGACAGTTAGAGGATCTAAGCTCTAAAAGGACGCCTCTGGCAGAGGTGGAAATTCTATAGGTTGCTACTATTGCAGACCCAAATTTTATCCATTTAGCTACACTGCCTTTTCAGAAGGTTTTAGGCTAAATCTATATGGTTGGTTTTGCTCTCTATACAATGGGACATTTCTACATACCCACTTCTGCAAAGCACTGTGAGAGACATAAGTGAATAATACTGTCTTTAATTACATGTTCATATTTTGTTTTTCTGCAGAATGGTCTTGTGGTTAAGGGACTAGACTGAAATGCTAGAGACATAGGTATACACTTCCTGTATGGAGTAAAGCATATTTTCTGTATGATTCTATCCAAATCACTGAAACCAAAATTTCCAGAGGTTGCCGCTAATTGTCATGGACTTTCATTATTGTTGTAATTTGGGTTAAATTAAAATGTTGGGTTTTTTTTGTTAAACTGTAATTAAAAAGATGAAAATGAATCACAATATACCAAGGAGTTACCATTTTTGACAGTTATTACAGCAATGCACAACAAAACTGAATGGCTATGCTTTTTAGCCCTGTGCTAAATCTTTTTTCCTGGTTTCATCTTTCAGGGGCTTATGGTTTTCTACTTTTCCCAGGAAAATACTGTAAAGTTTCTGGTATACAATTATAAAATACAATTGATTTGATCTTTTATGCATTTTTCATGTCTGCTTCAACATTCAGGTATACCTAATCATGCTATAGAGGGGGAAATGGGTGTGAATGTTGTCTTTGCTACTTAACCCCTGTATAGATTTTTTTTTTCAAGCAAGGAAATTACAACAAAAAATCCCACTTTGTTTAAGAAAACTAGGGTTGTTTTAGGCAATCCACTCAACTTTCAAAACAAAGAAATGTCTAGCTAAAGTATCCTTCTTTAACATTAGCTTTCACATTTTCATTTTTACCATCAGACTCCATCCCTCCACACACCTCCTATATATATATAGTAGTACAATAGACATATCACTTTCGACATAACTGCCCCATAATACAAAGCCTTAACTTTGACTTCATATTTCCTCATGGAAAAATAACAATAAACCAAGTTAATGAACAGTTATCTTACAGATAGGTCTGCCAGTGTTGCCGAGGTCTGAATTAAGGTTTTGCTCCTGTCCTTATAGACTCATCTGAATGAAACGGTAGTGGCTTGTAGCTCAGCAATGGCCATTTTTGGGTGCTGTTGTCAAAGCATTTGATACATTTCTACTATTTAGGGTGTACATGATTAATACTTTCTGTAACCTTAAATCTGAAATCCCCTCAGAGTTTCTTGTTCAGACTTTATATATGCAGGTAGAATTATGTAATGTCAAAGCATACCTCCCAAAAGTCTCTTCTTAAGTACTTTGAATATATTTGATCTGTTCTAAATAGAGCTAACTAATTAATTCTGCTTTGATGTTGTGATTTTCTGCCAAGAAATATCACAGTGCTGATTCATTCAGCGTCAGTAGGTTTGGGACCTGCTATGGGGACTCAAACTCCCTAGGAAGGTGGAGTTTAAGAAAGTCGCTTGGTCTCAGGAAGATTCTAAATTGTGCTGCTCTTCAGCTGCCCCAGAGTACTTTGAAAACAGTCCCTTAGAGACTTTTTGTTATATCTCTCTTGTCTGAAGAATTGGGCCTCAAAGTGACATAGAATATTACATGAAAATGCAGGGAAAATATTCATGGTCTTCAAACATGATTGGTAGTCCACAACTGAATATTTGGGGCATCTATATGTATATAATTTGTGGTCATATAATGATATAATACAGACACTTGTAATGGAGTAACTAACACATTTATTTTCCATAATCCCACTGAGCTGGAGAATCATGAAGTTTGGTATGTTCAGTCCTTATGGACCATTCATTACAAGAAAACTCCCAAATTAGACAATAAACTTGTTTGTGTATGTGTAAATCTGAATAACATGCATCAGAATTAACAACATGAGTCCTGTGGCACCGTAAAGACTAACGAATTTCTTGGGCATAAGCTTTCATGGGCTCCAACCCACTTCATCAGATGCCTGAAGTGGAAACTACGGTTGAGAGGTATATATACACATGCCAGTGTGAAGGAGGGCAAGAGTTAGCAAAGTCAGTTCAGTTAGGGTAAATGAGACCCATTCACATCAGTTAATTAGAAGGTGAGAATGTGTGAACAGGGACAATTACTTTTTGTAATGTGTTAACCATTCTTAGTCCCTATTCAGACCCAGTCTGATTGTGTCAAGTTTACAAATCAGTTTCAGGCTGCAGTCTGCTTTTGAAGTTTTTCTGTTGGAGTATGGCAACTTTCAAGTCTGCTACTAAGTGTCCAGGGAGATTGAAGTGTTCTCCTACTGGTTTATGGATGTTGCCATTTCTGATGTCCGATTTGTGTCCATTTATTCTCTGGCGTAAGAACAGTCCGTTTTGGCCAATGTACATGGCAGAGGGGCATTGCTGGCCCATGACGGCATATACCACATTAGTGGATGTGCAGGTGAATGAGTTCCTGATGGTGTAGCTGATGTGGTTGGGACCTGTGATGGTATCACTGGAGTCGATGTGCAGGCAGAATTGAGGATATGCATCAGAATTGTGTATAATTATATAATATTTCATATATTCTAGCCAGCAGTGAATACAGTGATTTTTTGGAGTCCCAGTTTTTAGGTGCCCAATTTGAGACTTCTTAAAAGCATAACCATAGTTTGACTTCAGATTTTGGGGGGCAGCTCCAGTCAGGTCAATGTGGCCATGCTTGGTGTGACAAATTCCATGCCTGCCTGAGACTTGTGGTTTGTGGTAGGCAGTGCGTCTCTTCCCCGCAGATTACACGCATGCTTAAAAAGGCTTGCTTTTCAGAAAGTGCTGAGCTGTGTTCCTCTGAAAATCAGGCCTCTTTAAGATGTCTCAAATTCAGCACTTAAAAATGGCTAATAACGTATATATAAATATGAGAATTAAAAAATCAAGAAACAATATTTTTGAGCTTGGTTTATCTTTTTTTATTGTAGTTCATACACAAAACTGTGTTAAAAATGTTGAACTTGCAAAGTGAAGTCCTCAGAAGTTAGGAAATGCCAGAATTAAAGTTGTCCTTATGAGCTGGATGAAGCCCTCCTTCCCTTTGTGTGCATGCATTATGATGCAGTCTTTAATTGGACAATCACCTGCAATTTTTTTTTGGATGGAACCCCTACCTAATTCAGTGTTCTCCCCAGCTAGGTCCCAGTTCCATCAACTCCCTCCACTACCAATTTGCCCAGGTCTGCGTCTTGTCTCCTCTGCCTTCCAGTCAGGCAGTTTGTACTCTGTGTAGGTGGGAGCACAGGAGAGATAGTATCCCAACCTTTGCACCACAGTGGCCAGGAACACCAATTGAAGCCAATATCCTGCTCAGTTTTTACACTCTGGAATGGAGCCTACTTATTGCAAACGTACTCTTTATAGAGTCCAAAACTGTAACAAGACTCTACTGAGAATGCGCAAACTGATTTTTCAAAGGCTTATAACTTGTGCAGTTTTTAACAGGAACATGAACAAAAGCACATTCTTGGCTCCTTGGTGACTTAAAATGGCAGGGGAGGTACTACTCTAAAGCGTGGATGGGCTAGTGCTTCTCATCAAAGAGGTTGTAAGAATTTTGATAACATATGGCTAAAACACATTTTCTCTTGTTCTTGGAAATGGCTCAGTTATTTTCGCCAAAACATCCCAAAAAATTCAGCCTGAGGCAGACATGTGGAATGGAAAATGTCAGCCCAAAAAGTTAGCTTGGCAAAGCAACAAGCAGCTGAACAGAATGTTTTATAATGGGAAGTGTTGGGCAAGCTTAACGATAGCCAGAACTATATACCTATGATATATGCCTTACCTGTATAATATACTTTATGCACAGTGATTCCAAATGGTATGTTTAATGTAGACCAGGCCACTCTTCAGAGTTGATTTATTTATCATTTCTTCTTAAAAGATTTTCTTTTCTGATTGTTAAAAAGAAATTAAACTTTAGTTCTAGATATTGTCATCTGTGCTTTTTTAAAAACCAGGTTCCTGTGGAGTTTGAACTAATTTTTGACTCTTTATTACCAATTCAAAAAGGCTGCTTTGCATAAAGTATCTCCAAATGTCTTCTTGATATTAAGCATAGCAAAATCAAGCAGTGTGTGTGTGTAAACCTATACAGTCACCCACACATTCTCATAGAATGTAAGTAAATTTAATCCTGATTCCATTGCAACATTTTGTTTCCCAAATGCAAACCAGCTGTCAATTCCAGATATGAATTAGCATTGAATAGTAGTAAACCAATAGCTCATTTATAAAAGCACAGTTTCTTGATTTGCTACTCTCTGATTTAATTTTAATAAGATAAACATCTGTCAGTTGTCTGACAGTTAATGGCAGTATCGAATCATTTGAGTGAATAAGGTGACAAGCTACCTTGACATGTCAGGTTATTGCTGTCCTTGAAGTTTAAGGATCTTGTATTAAGTGATATTTAATGAAGACTCATTCCGTTTGTCAGTTCCATGATATGATCTGTGTGACGGAAGGAATAATCTCCTGATGTCAATTTAAGATGAGAAGATTGCAGTAGATATTACCTGTCTTAATAGCACAGAAGTAGTCTGAGGTGATGTAGGCAAATCAGATTGCATGTTTTATCATCAGGCTGCCAGATGGGGCATAGGCAAGTTTATGTAAAAATTTATGCTCTGTTATTCAGTAACTGATGGCTGGTGATTGGAAAAAAAATCACTTATAGTGATTCACTACATTCACTTTTCAGAGCAAGTGCATTTCTCTAGTTTGTGTAAGATTCTATTATTGTCATGTTTAACTACTGTGGCTTTACAAACACGCAGCAATGAATAACATTGCAGTATTTAAAAAAATATATAAATATCATTTCAGCTTGGTCACTGAAAATTTGTAATATTAGTTCAGTAAAATACAATAATATTCTCCATAAGCGCAAAAGGCTTCTTCAGATACAGACAACATTGTATTCTCTAGTTCCTGGCTTAAATATATGATTTATTTGTTACACATACACATCTTTATTAAATATTTCAATGAGAAAATAGCAGTAAGAGCAATATTCACTTCTGTAGTGCCTGTCATTGCCAGGTTTTTACAAAAATTGATGGATTAGTTTCATAACACATTGCAAGCAGATAGACTATGTCTACACTGGCAAGTTAGTTCGAATTAAGGAAGCTTAATTCGAACTAACTAAAGCCATGGCTACACTAGGCTTTAATTAGTTCGAATTAAGGGCTTCCTTAATTTGAACTAATAAATTCGAATAGGCCATTCAAAGTAAGGGTTAATTCGAACTAGCTAGTTCGAATTAACCAATGTGGCCACGTTAGTTCGAACTAAGCAATTAGTTCGAACTAACTGGCTCATTGAATTCAATGCCATTCATGGCACTTGCTTAGTTTGAACTAAATTTTTCTAGTTCAAATTAAGTTAATTCGAACTAACTAAAATTAGTTTGAATTAGTTAGTTCGAATGAACTAATTCAGACTAATTTTAGTAAGTGTAGACACAGCCATGGAGATGTGTCTGAATGCCAAATCTTGCCATGACATCAGAGGCGGCTTTTGGGGTAGGCGAGGCAGGCAGCCACCTAGGGCCCCGAGCAGTAAGAGGCCCCGTCAGGGTCGGTCGCCTGCTTCCCTAACAGGGGTCAGCATTATGTTCCCTCTAAACTGTGCGGGTGCGCGGCCGCCCCGCAGCTGTTGCCCCCCCTGCACAGCACTGAGGGTCCCCAGTGCAGCCCAGCAGCCCCCGCAGCCCCCTCCAAATCCCTGGGGCTGCGGTTCCCCAGGGCGGAACAGGAGCGCAGGCCTGCCTGCCTGCCCCATGCAGCCGGGGCAGCGGGATGGCCGCGACCGAGGCAGGCTCCCAGGCTCCCACCTGCCGGCCGCCTCAGCTGCTGGGGCCGGGGCCGGGGTCGGGGTCGGCTCTGCTGCGCCGACGGCCTCAGCCTCCCAGCATGGGGCTGGGATCAGCCTCCGGGGCCGGGGTCTGCACCACCCCGCCAGCGGCTTCCCGGGGCCACGGTCGGGTCCCCCCCCGCCAGCGGCCTCAGCTTCTTTCTCTCTTTTCCTTCTCTTTCTTCCTTTTTCTTTCCTTCTTTCCCTTTCTTCCTCTTTTCTTTCCTTCTTTCTCTTCCTTCCTTCTCTTCTTTGCATTTCTTTTTCTTCCTTCTCTTCTTTGCATTTCTTTTTCTTTCCTTCTTTCTCTTCCTTCTCATCCTTCCTTTCTCTTTTTTCCTTCTTTGTCTTCGTTTTTCTTTCCTTCTTTCTCTTCCTTCCTCCTTTCTCTTTCTTCCTTCTTTTTTTCTCTTTTTTCCCTCTTTCTCTTTCTTCCTTCTTTTTTCCTTCTTTCTCTTCCTTCCTTCCTTCCTTCCTTCCTTCTCGACCTTTCTTTCTTTCTTTCTTTCTTTCTTTCTTTCTTTCTTTCTTTCTTTTAAAAAAAACTTCAAACATTAATTTTAAATAAAAACCTTTCTAAAAATTAAATTTCATTTCAAAATTCATTCAAATTCAATTAATTAAACACAATTAATCAATTCTATTTACAATCACTTTAACTTCAATTAATGCCTATAATTTCTGTCGTGTGAGTTTACACAAAAATTTTATTCAGAAAAAGTTTTGCGCATGGCTTGAAAATTTTGCACACAAGCCGCCAAACCTTAGAGGGAACATTTCAGCAACCCCCGGCACGCGTGCCAATCCTGAGTGGCAGCAGTGCCGCTCAGGCTTCCCCCTGCTGGCCCTGCCCCCCAGCGTGGCCTGAGGGCTGGGGCTACAAGAGCCGCCTGCCACAGCTCCAGGCTCCCTCCTGCTGGCCATGATTCCCTGCTCCTCCCAGTCCCCGCTTCCACAGCAAGGTAAGTGCTGTGGGGGGAGCTGGTTTGGGAGCCGGGGACTGGATCAGGGCCCGGGGACCTGGGAGCCGTTGCAGCCCTGTTCAGGGGCCCAAGGGCCAGCTTGGGAGCCCAGGGACCAGCACGGGGGCTGCCTCGGGGCCTTGGAGCCGGTGCGGGGCGGTTTGGGGGCCTGGGGGCCAGTGTGGACCTGTTCGGGGGCCTGGGGGCTGGCACAGGGGCTGGCTTGGGGTTCGGGAGCGGGTGCGGGGCGCCGAGCTGGTGCGGCCCTGGTCGGAGTCCCGGAACCTGGCGTGGGGGCCCGGGGTCCGGTATGAGGGCTGGCTCTGGGTGCGGGGGCTGGCTCAGGGGCCGGGGGCTGGCTCAGGGTGCGGGGGCCAGGGGCCAGCACGGGGGCCAGTGTGGCCTGCCTCAGGGACTGGCTCGGGGCTTAGGCCTTGTAGGGGCCCCACAATGGGCCTTCGCCCGGGGCCCCAGATAGCCTAAGGCCGCCTCTGCATGACATGCTTAACTTTATGCACATGCGTTATTCCATTGGTTTTTGCAGGATTGGGGAAGTTTATGTCCTCCAGAACCAAATTTGACCCCAAAGTTTGGTAACTTTGAATCAGGAGTTTTGCTTTGACCCCAGTAGTCAGTATTTGTACTTCTCAGTTTGGCAGAGTTCAGATCCTGGCCAGTCTGTAGCTGCTATTATTATCCTGTTTACATAGATGGGAAGACTGAGGTATCCAAAGATGAAAGTGATTTGTCATGCTCACACAGCAAGGCAGTAGCAGAATCAGGAATACAAGCCAAATCTTGTGATTCCCTATTTCGTGTTTAAGTCCCTAATTTACATTGTTTCTCAATAATGCTTATAAAATCTAACATTTGATTTTCCCCCCCTGTTCATTCTATAGTATGTGAATGGCCATTATATGAAAACATGTCAAGAAAAAATAGGACAGTATAAACTATTGAGCAAAAGTATGTTCTTAAATATTACTGAATTGGCAAAAATATTTTTACCCAGTACATGTGATGTCATATGCAGTGATTTTAATTTCTGGAATATTTGCCACTGTTTTACTGTAGCGTCTTTATATTTACTTGAGGTTGCCAGGTCACTTCATGTTGCAAAGCTAGGTGAAACTTATTCCAGTAAATTGTTTGAAATCAAAGTGTCATGTTAGGAAAGTATATCTTGTGTTAAAGCTTCATTTGATTTTATATACCGTGGCTTTTATTGATTTGGAAGATCTTTGTTTTCCAGAAAGGTTCTGAAGGAAATCTCTGTTGGAGATCTCAAGCCCAATGAAACAGTTGAAGCAAATCTAGAAGCACAACTACTCTCCAAACTAAATCATCCAGCCATTGTCAAGTTTTATTCAAGCTTTGTGGAACGAGAGAGTTTCTGTATCATCACTGAATACTGTGAAGTAAGACTTCTTATAGATTATTGTGAACAAATAAGAGGCAGTGTGTGTCTCAGAATAGGATTTTTAAAGGACTTAATTCATAACTTCTTATTTATTTGCAGTATCACCCACTATTTAATAGGCACATTCCAAACACTTAAGGATGGTCCCTACTCTGTGGAGCTTACTGACTAAGGATAAAATGAGTGGACAGACATTGAAGCAATGGGTTCAAGCTACAGTGCAGCAGATTTAAATTAAATCTCAGGAAAAACATCCTAACTGTAAGAACAGTAGGACAGTGGAACAGTCTGCTTGGGAGGTTGTGGAAGCTTCTTCACTGGAGATTTTCAAAAGGAGGCTGGATAGCCATCTGTCTTGGATGGTTTTGAAACAATGTGGGCGGCGGCATTGGGGGATGAGGTGGGGTTAGACTAGGTGGCCCTTGTGAACCCTTCTAACTCTATTGTTCTGTGATCAGTGAAAGGGGAACAGTAGAGCATGTGAATACAAGCCAGTTTGATTCACTATAGGCAGTATAACAGAAGTGAGTCTTTAAAAGGAACTTAAATATGAATAATGTAGGGGCCTTGTGATTGAGCTCAGGGAGGTTGTACCATGCATACAGAGCTCTCTGAAAAAGGGGATGGAGGTATCACAAAGGGACAGATAAAGCTGGGAGCATTGGCATAGTGAAGGGAATGGGGGAGGATATTATGAAACTGCTCAGGGAGGACAACTAGAAGGGGCAGAGTTATGTGGCGCTTTGAAGGTGGTGAGAAGGTTAAATTTTGTATCATATTCGATGGGAAACCAGAGGATGGATTGAAAGATGGGAGTTACGTGATCAAACCAATGGGAAAGGAATGTTAGTGGTAGCATTTGCATGGACTGAAAGGAGGGCTTTGTGTGTATCTGGGAGGCCAGAATGGAGAAGATGCTATGGTGGTGAAGCAAGATATAAAATAAGGGCCTGAATGAGAGTTTTGGCTGTGAGGATGGACACACAACTTTTGATTGTCCATTGCAGAGGATGTTCCTCATTTTTAAATGAGAATGTATCTCTAGCTCATATAGACTGCTTTCCACTTTTATTATAATAATTTATGGAAAAACGTAGAATTCTGAGAGAGATGAATCATACAACATTTTACACTTCTGTTCCCATTTTTCATGAGTCCCACATTTGGTCCATGTCAGATTGAAAGACAAAGATAAAATATATTGTCAGGCTTTAAAATGAAATTCTAAAAACTCCCGATCTAATCTTTTAATATTCCCTGAAATGTTTCTGTCTAAATCAAAATGTAGAGCTATGCTGGATACTTTTATATGTAACTTAGCTGTTACTACCTGGGTAGTATCACAAATGGATTTTGTGCTGGTAAATCCACTTGTTGAAAGCAACCATATTTGGTCTTAACAATTAAGAAAATAAAATTCCATCCAATCAGAAGGTAATTTACTCCTAAAATTATACTTTGTTGTTGGACTGTTTTTTCTGTCTAAAATGTTCACATTTGTTCTGGAAATGACGTAGCTTTTTTGAGTTGTGAGACAGTGAATAACTGTCACTCTATTGATCTGAAAAAAAAGAGATTCTGGAAAATTATAAATAACACTTGATGGGGCATTTTTTTATTGTCAGATACCTGTGGAACCAATGTATGAAATGAGGGAAAAGTCTAATCCGGATCCTAGACTCTTCATTGCATTAGGGCTACTTTTTACTCCGCTGCTGGTGCAAAGTGGCCCTTAAACCAACCCTTTCCTCTAGCTGGTATAGAGAGAAGGGCTAAAGAAAACGGTATCGCAGGGGCTTTCCTGCACCCTGGTAGTCACCAGCTGCTACAGTGTGCCCTTGGGGCTATTTGTAACCAGCACAAGTAAAAGCAGCCTTTAGGATGCTCTAATGAAGACCAGAGACCCAAAAAATGTACTTCTATATTTGCCTAACTCAGTTATAACTTTATCTGTAATGGCATTTAGAACTTTTCACCTAAAAAGATGTCTTTACATTCTGCCTAAGTTAATGATGAGCAAAATTGGTTGCCACTTGATGGGTGTTTGGAAGCATACTGTGCTTTATGTCCAGTTTCTCAGGCACAGAACTGCTACCACAATTGGCAGTATTTGGTACCTTTGGTGGCAGGATCTGAAGAAAGACCAAGCATTAACCTAGCATGGGAAAATGCTGGCTTTCACCCCTCATTTTATTTCTTTCAAAGTACTGTGGTTTTGAACCTTGCTGATGGAACAGAGCAGTGCAAGCTTCCAGTGTGGCTATTTGAGGTTGTGCCAGTAATAACAGAGGACATCAGTATATGGTTCAATTGGGCACTTTCATCAGTGCTAGTAACAATTGCAATTACAGAAGAGATGTGTGGGTATGCTGGTTTGGTTTTGTGGGCTTCTTTGGTGGGTATCATTTCAAATATTTTAAGGCAATATAAAAATAGTCATAGAAATCTGGTTTCAGACAAAAGTACCTACATGGATCTCTGATTCTATTTTATGGGCTAAAACTGGGCATCAGTGAAAGATAGTTTTAAAAAACAATAATGGATTAATTCACTTAAATGGCATGATTTTTTTTAATACACCAATGAAAAGTAAATCATAAGTCATTACATTCTCAAAATAAAAATAACTTCTCATTTCCTTTCTTCAGTGCAATTTCAGTTCAGCAGGAAATATACATTCCCTAAGGAGAATTAGCAACTATAGTCACGAATGCCTGTTCATGTTATCAATCATAAAAGCCAAAAAAAGCAAATCCAGTTTCAAAATAGTTATTACTGTATGTTATACAATATTCATGAAATTGAAATGCCTAACATAGCTTGACATCTTCCTTGTCCTTCGCTTTAATTCCTTCTCTCCTGAACGTTTATATACTGGCCTTCCCAGAACCAAGAAGAGTGAACTTTTTCAGGGTTTCATGGCAATAAATTTTCAAGGGTGTTTTTCCTGCACAGTTTTTCTTAAGCTACTTGCTTTTTACACAAAATCAAGCTTAGAACAATTTGTGAGTCATTAGAACCAACCTTTTCTCTGTGGGGGCCGAACATGATTTAAAAAAGGTTGAGGGCCTCAATCAGCATTTTAAGGCAGATTCAGTGCCCGCTTCTGCTCCCCATGCATTGCTCAGGCAGCGCAAAAAGAGTGGAAACCACTCACAGGCCTTCTGTCTGGAGTCCCCCAATGTGAATGATTACCTAACTGGGTATAGAACTCCTCAATACCTATGCTTTCCCTGGTGTAGGGACATATTGATGGGGAAGTTTATGTCAGAAGGGGAAGAGGAGTGGCTGGAACATACTCCACTGTGGTAATCTCCACGTATGGTCTTTTTGGGACCATAGCCAGCTGCTACAAGTTACAGCAGGCACAAGGTAGTGAAGTAGAGACTAAAACAGTTGTTACTGGCTGTGGGTTGTCATCATCTTCTCTTTTCTATCTCTTCTGGACTGCCTTGTACGGCTCTGTGAGAAAGATGAGCTATCCTTTTCTAGGTACACTACTGTGCTCAGGCAGAGCCCATCTCGCTACCCATCGGAGAAACAGGCAGGGGAATAACTAGAACTACTGTCTCCTACCTTCCCAGCTAGATAGTAGGTGACCACCAGGGAAGCTGCTGAGAAGCTGGAGCTGTGAAGAGACAGCAGGTGTTTAGCTCTCTTCCCAGCTCAGATCAGAGCTGCTCTTGTGGCTACAGGAGAGGCAGATGGGGAGACTGAGACCATACCTTCTCCTGTTGTGAATTAGTTGACTGGTTTAAAACTGTGGGGTGTAGGCAGGGTACATATTTTCAATTCATAACCAAATGCAAATATTTTTAACACAGTGGCTTTTGCAGACAACAATTTAGAACCTCAGTGACTAGTTTGGACACTATTGTTGTAAGTTAAATCACTCCTGTGCACTGGGAAGCTTGTGGGAGCTGGGTTGAAGGGATACAAAAAGAGGGTGATCTGCTTCGCCTGTAATGATTGCAGTCACAGCTTCAAGCTTTGGGGGTTTTGTGGAAAAACAAGGAATGCAGTAGAGACCCTCAGGATTTTGACAAGAATGTCAAGCACACTGGGAGGGAAAGATTTGGAGAGGAGAAATTACATAATTCAAGGTAACCAACTAACTTGTAAACATGCTACTGTATATATTCTTAATCACCCTGTGGAATAAGAATGAAGCACCATCTATTTTCCTCTAGCATCTCGTTGAAATCTCCACTCAATACTTGCAATTAAAGTAGTTCTGTTGTAGTCAAAGATCGGTGTATCTCATAAATTGATTGCAAAGACATAGTTGGACAATGAACTAGAATTATATAAACTGAAGGAATTTGTAACAACTCTCCCTGGTACGAAGTGGGATTTTCTCCCACGAAAGCTCATGCGATAAATAAATCTGTTAGTCTTTAAAAGTGCCACAGGACTCTGTGGTCAGAATGGTTAGCCCTAATTTTTTTAACATCATAACTGTTTTTCCAGAGTAGTTGAATGATAAGTATAAATACTGAAATTGTGAATGGTCTTTGAAGTCTCTAATTGGATAATTATTTTCCTTCTGGGCTGTATGTATTTTGAAAAATTGTATTAAACAGATTTTAGAAAGCTACATTGGTAAAGATGAGCATTAGAATTAAAGGCTGTGTCATAGCCAATATGCCTGTGGGTCTCGGATAACAACTGAGTCTTATAAACCTTTCCTTTTCTGCCAAAACATAACTCTTATATTAAACATGCAAATATTGTCCAATTTTTCAGGGTCGAGA
The DNA here is from genome assembly GCA_007922175.1 of Pelusios castaneus. Taxonomy (NCBI): domain Eukaryota; kingdom Metazoa; phylum Chordata; order Testudines; family Pelomedusidae; genus Pelusios; species Pelusios castaneus. The sequence continues at coordinate 26,328,507 of ML685787.1, forward strand.
TCTGGACTGCAAAATACAAGAGTACAAGGAATCTGGGAAAATATTCACTGAAAACGAAATAATAGAATGGTTTATACAGTTGTTGCTTGGAGTCAACTATATGCATGAAAGGTACAGTAATTTACTTTAATATTAGAGCATTTCAGTTTAATATGACAGAGTAGACTTGTACTGGCTAATTACAAATATGCAAATAGAAATGAAACCCTGATCATTATTTTTTCTTTGATATAAAAGCTTATACATCCATTCTGAATTAAAACAGCATGTAGAAAATGTTGGTTGACTAATCATTTTTCAAGAACAGCACAATTTTGAAGGGTCTGACCCTTTGGTACTTATATTTCTATTACAACGTATCATCTAGCAATATTATGATGACCCTCTTTTAGCATGAGTCATCATTTGCACATCTTTATTTTCTAAAATCCATGTGACAGCCTTGAGAGAATGGAGTAAGATAAAAACAGATAATCAAATCTTGAGATTAAAGCAAACTTTTTTTTAGAGAAAACAAAGAAAGAGTAAAATGTATCTCTGGTGCAAATCCATTAATATCAAGGATAAATTTGGCTACTATTCCTGTGTAGTCAGTCCGTCAGCCCTCCCCGGCTGGGGCCTGACTCGTCCCTCCGTCCCTGGAAGGAAAAACAACCAGTCCCTGGCCCCTCGGGCGGGGCAGGTAGGGAAAACAAACTGTCTCTAGCCCCTGAGTCGGGGCAGGCAGAAAGCCAAACTGTCTCTAGCCCCTCGGGCGGGGCAGGCAGAAAGCCAAACTGTCTCTAGCCCCTCGGGCGGGGCAGGCAGGAAGCCAAACTGTCTCTAGCCCCTGAGTCAGGGCAGGCAGAAAGCCAAACTGTCTCTAGCCCCTCGGGCGGGGCAGACTCCTCACTCGCTGAGGCTTCTGGGACGGTACCAGAAGGGGGGAGGCAGGGGGACGCAGGCCCACCCAACTCCACTGCGTCCCAGCCCAGGGCCCTAGCCGTGGCAGGAGGTTCTACCACGGATCCGGTGAAATCCTCACCAATACTCAGTGACTCAGGCTCGGGAACCGCTGAGTCATAATAGGCCTCCCGGTTCCCTGGGCCACTTCCTGCCCCCATCCCCGCTGGTACCTGTTCGGGGCCCTCATCGCCCTCTTCCTCGGGGTAGTCACCCAGCGGGAGGTCACATAGTCCGGCCACGTCCTCTGCTAAGGGTAACTCCTCCAGGTCGCACCCCGCGTCTGGGGGTGGTGTGTCTTCCTCGGCCAGGGGGAGCTCCTCCAGGTCACAGCCCGGTACTGGGAGGGATTCATCCGAACGACCCGCCGGTGGTGTGGGGAGCGGCAGATCCAAATAGTCCTCTGCGCGCCGGCTCCGGGGTAGCGGGTCTCGGCAGGCGGTCCCGGCGGGGTCCAGGCGGCCATCGGGGCCCCAGGCAGCAGGCAGGTTCTCCGCAGGGTAAGGGTCAGGCGGCTGCTGGGGAGGGAACAGAGGGACAACCTTCCCCTTCGGCTGCCTCCCTTCCACTGGGCTCTCCGGCCTTCCCCTTATATTTCCTGTCCCGCCCCCCTGCTTCCAGTCTGACGGACAGGTTGCTTCTGGCTCCGCCCACTCAGGTGTACCTGGGCCCCGGCTGTCCATCTCTGAGGGGGGCCATACTCTCTCCCTACATCCTGATTTTGGATATGTGTTTGAAGACACTCATTACTTTCATGGATATGTCAAAGATTTAACCTAAAAAAAGATTGTAGGTGACTCAGGCAATTATGTTTTGAATCTCTAAGTGATGAGCATATTTTCATAACTAATAATGTATGACCCATACCACCAGAAGAAATAAATCACTCCTTCGACAAAGTCCCACAGATTATTTCTTTCAAATCTATTTGTAAAATCCACTTATTCTTCTCTGGTCTAGGATGCGAAGAGAGAAATAATGATTCTGCTACCAGGATGAATGGCTTCGTCTAGACTAGAGAAATTTGGCAAGCTGACTACTGTTTGGTCCCGTTAGCACACTTGTAAAAACACTCCTATCCCATGTCCACCAACTACTGCTCCCAGCAATGTGCAGACAGTTGAACTACTGCTTGGATTAGATTTGCCTTGAAGAAGGTTAGCCACCATTTGAGCCTCCATTCAGGCAGTCTTCACTAGTGTACTGTAGTGATTTCTGGCATACTAACTGGGTGGTGCAAATAGTCCTCCCCATTACCAGTACACTGGATGCTGCTTAGGGGTCTTGTCTAATTCACTTTTCACATTTCACCACATGGGTTTGACCTGGATGGAACTACTCCATATGATTAAAGTTTAAGCATGGGCAAAAATGCTTTGCTGGATCACAACCAGAGTGCTCAGCATTTTGCAGGATTAAGCCCTAGGGGTGCGTCTACACTTACAAGTTAGGTCCACTTATAGAGGCTTAAGTCGACCTAGACTACTCCGCGTCCACACTGGGCTTTCCTTAAGTCGACTTAAGCATTTCCTTAAGTACATTTCTAATGTAGACATAGCCTAGGAGAGCAAATAGGGGAAGAGGAATAGAAGGCTCATTCCTTGGTGACTTTTCAGAAGTTCTGGACCAGGGACTCTAACTTCCAGCATCTTCCTTTTTCTTTTTTTTTCATCAGTTGCTTGTGACTGTTGGCAACGCTGACATACTGAAGTGATGAGCTCGATGCAGTATCCTGTATGGCTAACACCACCCACCTAAATCCCAGCATATTTAATCCTCCCATACCCGGAGACTTGGAGCAATACAAATTCTGATCTTTTAGGGTTAACGGTCCCCTTGCTGCAGACAATATCTTAGCAGACCCTGGTACCTCTGCCTGTACATCTGCAGACTATGCTGATGAGAGCACGATGGAAAGAGATCTCTGCTCTGGGTGCTACCTTTTTGATTGTCAAAGCAGTGCTCTCCCAGCATTTGCCTTAGACACAAAGTAAGGAATAGGATTGAAATAAAAAATCAGCAGTCAGTAAATTACCAGTTTTCTTTTTCAAACTCTAGTTGGAGACTTAGGCATTAGGAATGTTCATATCCTGGAAAGACAGCTTTGTGTGAAACCCATTCTTAAACATGTATGTTAAATAAGGGGATACAAGATGTAACACAATACAGAATAAAAAAGCATTACTATCCCAGTCTCTTATCTTCTGCCTTCTCCCCTGTGACTTTCATCTCTCTATGCCTTCTATATCTCAGGTCCCCCTTCATGTGCCTTTTCTTCACTTTCTTCCTGTGCTGTATTTTTCTTGCCTTCTACTTGTTCTGCTAATAAATCTTTAAAACTCCCTTTGGTAAATAAACCTCCCTTAGTAAATAAATGTGTTAAACTACCAGGCTTCCTGAGAAGTATTTTAATTCTCTAATGGCAGCCACAATTTGAGTTTTGAACAGCTTTGTATTTTCTCTCTTTGAGTTATCACAGTTTAATAGCAGTTCCCCATGTTCAGATAATGTAACCATTTTTATTTTCATTCCTTTTATTGCATCATATATTTGTAATTAGAACCACATTTAAAAAAAAAATTATACTTTTCTTGTATTTCTTTATTATCATGCACCATTAAAATTATTACAGCCAAACAACCGCAAGAATATAAATATTTGTGGGTTTTAATAAGTCTATTACAGGCATCCATTCTAGATACTGAAAAAAAATTATAATTGCTTGCCTCTCTTTATAGAATTATACTGGTTTCTTCTTTATTAATATGGAAAAATTGTAGCACATGCTCTTAATCATTGCGTGTTCTAGCATGAAGAAAGCCTGGCTCTAAAATTGGAAAACATGAATGTTCATAATCAATTAACTGCATTTCATAAGAAAATTCCTTGGATAGTGTGAAGGATCATTTTTGCTCAGGAGCCTTTAAACTAGATATATCTATCAACATAGCTAAGCATCTGCCTATAGGTTAACTGAAATTATTTGTTCTGTATTTGAAAATTCTATTTTCAAAACAAAATGTTTTTGCTAATAGAAGGATTTTTGCAATGATAGTACAGATTAAAAAGATTAAAAATGTTCATCTTTTTCTTTTGCCTCATAAATCTCGAAGGGTATGATTATCTCATGCTGACCACACCACTGACAGTGTATTTTACATAATAGGGAGGTTTTTTGCATTTGAACTTGACAGCTAAATTGTCTAGAATAAATGGATGTACATCTCAACTATCATTAGTATAACAGAAGAGGGAAATAATGGACGACAGTGCTTAATGACCTTCTTTAGGTTAGAGAAAGTTAGCACGCTAACCACTGTTTGGTCTAGTGCTTGCGAAACATCACATGTCCACACACAAAATTGCTCTTAACAGCATCCAGGCAATCGCACCATTGTTAGACTTCTTTTGAGTAAAGCTAACCACTATGTGGTCCTTCTGCTTGGTAATTTCCACTTGGGGCATTTCAAAATTGAATGATTTTGGCACAGTAGCCCCAGTAATACAAATAGGTCTTCAACTACCATCCTACAGCATACAGGGCACTGCCTAGATGTCTGGTCTGGTGTTTCTGCCTTCTACTAAACAAGAGTTAAGTTTGCCAGAAGCCACTTAGCTCTACAAATAGTTTTTCACACACTGTTCAAATTAGTTCCATAATATTTTCACAGCAGTAAACTTCACTTTGTTTCAGTTGGTAGCATATGGCACAGGAAGCCTTATTTAGCATGAGTGGAGCATGTTGAAAAAAGTTCTATATTTTTCTGTGAAAACAGATTGGTTCTCTCTAACACACATTGATGTATGGTGCTTTTAAATTACAAGTAAGGCTCAAATATACAGTCTATTGTATACAGGCACAGGTAAATTTATAACATCTTTAATAACTAAATTTAGCTGCATTCAGAACCCACCCTTTGGAATCCATATCCTGACCAGAAATCAATGGCTGATTGTTTTCTTCAGAGTTTCTTTGTGATGAATAGTAACCAGAGAAGTATCCATTTGAATGAAGTTAGACTGAGTATATGCATATTGTGAAATAATGATGAATGTTACTTTTAATAGCTTAATTTTTTTGCTAATTTAATGCATGACAAATACATGCATATTGCTTTAGAAAGTTGCTGTAACAAGTTTATTTCATCTGTTTACTTAGAAACCTTGGTAAATACCCACTGCATAATCCATTGATAATTCATTCTCATCCTTTAGTGCACTATAGAAACAAACTGTTTAACTATTATCCTTGAGGATAAGAATGGAAAGAAGTAGTTGAAATATTAAAATACTATTGAAATCTTTTCTTTACATTTTACTAAGAATAAAGATTGATTTTTGTCTGTAGTCTATAAATATACAGTAATGCCTTCTATAAAGTATTTATTATTTGTATTTTATTCTTTGTTATTGGTAAATATCGGACTCAGTGAAATTACCTTTGTGTATCATGAAAATATTACTTTCCCATGAGATGTGGACTAAATTGCTCAGTTAAATGATGCATCAAAAAGTTGTTTTCTCATTTTAGAAATCACAACAGTATTTAAGTACAGAAAACTAAAAATTCCATGAAAAACTGAAGGTAATATTTGAAGGTAACTGAACAACATCTGTAGTCAGTTACCATATTGGATTTTACTGTTAACATCCTGAGGATCGTGGAGCTTCTGATGCTCTCTTTATCTATTATAAATGGTTGAAGAAGTGTTTTCAATGAGACTTCATGCATGCTAGTATCTGGCAGGTATTGTAGATCGTTGTTCTGTCTCCATTGTGGACAAATTATCAGCTGAAAGAACACTGTTTCATATGCAACTGACATCTGAGGAATCAATTACTTAAGAAGTGAGGAAGGTAGGACCTAAGTGGGATTATGGGACATAAGGGAGCCATATTGAGCAGGTATTAAAGGGCTGGCCCTAGACCAGTAGAGTCTTTGATGCATCCCCTCCTCCATTTGTTAATTTTTTGAACACCTTATAATTTATTTTATTATTATATTTTATTGCATTTGTAGCCTGTTTCACAACTTTGAAGCATGATTTGCATGCATGATTTCTCCCATCATATAAAATGATAAATTTGCACACTAGAATCTATAAATCTGGATTTATTCATGCTATATATAAGCAAATAAACATTCTCTTTCTTTAAGCTTACAGAAATGTTTTAATTTTAAGAATAACTGAAATGTACAAATATCAAGAAATTGAACTGTTCACCAACATTGTATGGACCAGTATTAAATACTGTTACAGTAGATGACATCCTTAGAATGTTAGTCATAGTCTTTTAGTTCAAAAGGTCACTCTTCTAGCCTTTGCCCTCTCAAACTGAAGCACAGTATCAGAACAACTCCAAGTCTGGCCAGTGACATTTACAACTGATAAAATAGCTCAGTCTCTTCTTGGCCATCATTGATCAAAGACATGTTTTAATGAGCCTGAGCTTCAAAAAGCTGTGCTCACCACTCATGACTATGACCAGCAGTGTAAGCAGAATCTTCAAAGCTGTCCACACATTAAGAAATGTGTCCTTCAGCTTTGCATTATGATTAAATTGGAAAACATGGAGTGGAGAGTGCTTCCCATATGGCAAAATTTGACAGATGTTGTCCAATTCAATATATAGAGGTTTTTGTCATTGAAGTACAAACATTCCCCATGTATCAGTGTCTGGTGAAGGTCCGTACAATTGGTCATGAGTATTTTCCTGTATGCCATCAGCTTACTGAGTTTACACAATTCCGCCCTGACCTCTCCCCTCCCTACTGGTCTTTTTGTGGCTCTCATTTGTCCAGACTTTTCTTTGATGAACACTTTTAGTGAGCAAGAAAAAAACTTCCTCTTGAATTATTCTTCCAAGCTTCCCATAATTTCATCTTTACTCTTATAATCAACAGTCTTGTCTTCTGATGAATATGTTTCCCTTAAGACAGGCTCAACTCTTAAGTTTTCCATCATTTCTTTGGCAATAATGATGGCATCTTCAAATCCATTTTCTCTGTAGGCCCCAAAGAAATCAGCTTCTTATTAAAGTAGTAGTGGTCATGATGTCCATTGACTGAGTTTGCTTACAATGTTTACTTGGAACAGGATATCACAACTGAGACCAGAAGTTTGCTGTCAGTGATTTGGTTTGCCAGGCTTTGCATCTCGTGTCAGATTCCAGTCCCGACTTTGTCAGCTGCTCCATTTCCATCAGGGCATTGTATATCTCAATCATGTAGTAACTCATTGTCTAACACTGTCACTGTCACTTAGTGGCTTCATGGTCAGATTTTTAACATTGTGCATGAGGATCTTCCACTTGATAGTTGATGCTGTAAACAAGATGTATATCCTCTGCAGTAGTCTGACGAGAAATACTGAATCTAAAGAATATGGTCCTGCATCTGATACAACCAGGTTGAGGGAATGGCAACCACAAGGTATGAAGAAAGCTCTTGAATTCAGCTCAGGGATTCTTATTTGTGCCATTGCTGTAGCATTGGCTACAGCAGTCCTGAAGCTTTATTCTTTATTCTTTTTCCTCATTCAAAACATTTATAAACAGGCCTTTTCCAGTAGAGTCGTCCATAGACTGGAAACAGTTAAAGTATTCCTTTACTTGAATACAGTTATCATTGTCAATACATCTTACTGTAAATGATGTCTTATCACTGTGACTAATGTCGGGAGTGCAGTCCTTTATTACAGCATAATACTTCATTTTGCCAAGCCGCAGTTCTGCTGCAGTAATGGTCGATAGTTTCTTTATAAACTACTTGACGTAGGTGCTCACGGATGGTATCATTGTGTTTCCCAACGAGCTCTACTACATCAAAGAAATTACTGTTATGTTCAGTGAACAACTTATCCAACAAACCCCAGAAAGCTAAATTATTCTTTGCAAGGAAGAGGGTAATTGTGGGTAACCAATAATACATTGGTTTTCTGTGTCTCTGCATAACCTCCATCCATTTGGAGTAGGCTGTAAAATGGCCAGTTGAGTTTTCATGTTTCTTCAGACCATAAGTTATTCCAGTAATTATACCCAGAAATTGCAAGCAACAATTTGGCATTCTTGTCAAATATATAGAAAACTTTGTCAGTTGACTTGAAGTAAAATAGCCAACACCAATTCAATTTCTCACCATTCTTTAGTACTCTTCCACAGTCTGAGAAGTGTCTCTTCTGCTCATTTCTTAGAAACACTATACCTTTGATTTTGCCCGGCTCATTCAAAATTTTATGATAAATATCAGCAATGTTTTGGGACACTGACCATAAAGCAGGATCTGATGTACCAATTTGTGTTGTGCAGTTTTTCTCAATGCTGTTTTTGTCATCATTAGAAGCTAATTCTTCTTTATTATTTCTCTCCTTTTCATATAAAAAAGATTTTTCTTTGTCATTACTCTCCTTTACATGTGAGCCACATTCTTCCTTATCATCACTCTCCTTTACACTACCACGAAAACTGGATGATTCTCCATCACTTTCCTTACATTTCCATTCCTTAACTTTAAGTAAATCTGCTAATTCCTTACTAATAAGATTTCCATCATTTACGCTTCACTTCTCAATTTTTTCTGGGATGATTGCTACTGCCTAAAGCCCAGTCTGTAATTTTGTTTCAGATATTTTCCTATCAAATTGGCCCCTTGCTACAAACTAGATTGCAGATGAGTTTTTTGCTTCCTATATTCAGCTCCTGAAGGCTTTTTTGTGAGCATCTTTTATTTTCTATGGGGGAAAGCCAACAGTATTATGGAGAACAAAAGTCTTTGTTCCACAGCCTTAGGAAGTCATCAAACATTAAGTGTTAAGCACAGCAAAAGAAGCAACAATATTTCTTTTATATTGTTGCATAGATAGGGGTTCAGTAGATATTTCTGGCATCTCATTAAATATGCCCGTTATAGTTGCTACTTAGTCTCTTCAAGTCTTAAAATATAAGTACATTTTCACTATTACACACTAAAATAGGGTTCACAATATCATAGCTGGGATCTCACTTCACTTCAGTTCGTTCTTATATTTCACTATCTGACTGGGGATGCCCAGCCCCTTATACACCCATGAGCATCCACAACATTCTAGGCAGTTCAAGGAGACTGTAGTTCTGAGAAAGTCTGGAAGGTTCCATGAGATTCTACAAAGGTCCTGAATCTACATACAGAATACTTGAAACATTTTACTTCAAACATTCTATTTTCCCTGTTAACATCAATTAAAAAGACAATACCCCAAGCCCGGCACCTCAGGTGGTCGCCTGCCCTAAATCTGACAGCATGTATTAACAAAAATTCCTTGAGCATGTGCTTTGCATATAATGTAGATGATGATCATGATTATTTTTTTTTATTTGGGTGGGGGGGAAAATAAGGTTGTTATGGTTAGAAATTTCAAGAATTTGAGGAAATATGGTTTTACACAACACAACTCATGGTTTATGGTGTTACTTATTCCTTAAGGAACAGTTTGGTTAAAACTGGTTGGTTATTTTCTCTCTCTCTCTCTCTCTCTCTCTCTCTCTCTCACATGCGCGCTCTCAGAGAATTATATATATATATATATTCAATAGATATAGTTTTGTTTTTCAAGGAACAATTTTTCCTGAAGGTGGGTTCTCAGATCTCTGAGGATCCCTCACTTTTTAATTCCTATACTCTGAGAGATCTCATAATGATGATTAGCATTAGATGACCGAATATAGCTTCCTTTAGAGCAACCAGATGGGTAGAAAGAGCAACAGGTTTTGTTCTTTTCCATCAAAGGCTGAATATGTTGGCTCTGCAGTTCACCTAATTTCTTAGATCAAATGACTGAGCACTAGTCTCAAACTGCGATACCTGCATTAATGTGTTTTAATACTATGGACCTTGTTTCTGAACCTGCAAATGACTGCACATGGATGCATATCTTCACCACAAGGAGTCCCAGGGACGGTAATGGAGCTAAGTTCAGGTACAAGGTTGTGCCTGTATACTGTCAGTTGCAGGAGTGGTTCCCTAGTCTGCTAGGCTGGCCTTTAGTAACACGGTGATAATGAAAGAAGTGGCTGTAGTAGTGTATTTGACTGTGATTTCCCCAAGTCAGATGAAATTGAATTCCCCTTTATGTTTCAGGCGAATACTTCACAGGGATTTAAAAACCAAGAATATATTTTTGAAAAATAATCTCCTTAAAATTGGTAAGATTTCCTTACTTTCTTAGATGGCTTTTAGTAGTATAGAAAATTCCATCACAAATGTTATAAATATGTAGATTTAAATTAGATGGTGTCTAATACAGTATATCTTTTTTCTGGTATAGTCCTAAAACTATGTTAATATTTAGTTTTGTCTATTGCTTTTAATACTCAAGCATTTGGGGAAAAAAAGGCTAATTTATGGGATTATTTTATTTTTTAACTAGATCTAGATTTAAGAAACAATGTATAACTACTTTGTAGATTCATGACCAATTGCCTTTTCTCTACATTTTAAAATTCATTGCAAGTTTTTCTTGTAAAATCATTTTATGAGGTCTGCTCATGAGCATTCATTATAGGTAATTAAAATATACATATAATAATTTAATTTCCAGCCTTTTCTAATAGTTATTGTTGGTTCTAATCACAGTTCCAGCCGTTACTCCCTAGATTTACTAATCTTTAAATAAACTGGTTCTTTTTCATTGCAAAATGAAATATTTGTAGGAATATGTTGCCAAGTCTTGTCATTATACTGCAACTAAGACGACTCTCTAGAATCTCTATTTTTACAAAATGCAATTGTCTTTTTCTCAAAAATTGCACAATATTGCCATTAACAAAATAATTCCCTTTTCCAAAAAATTTTCTGGTGGAAAGAATTGCAAAAGGAATAACCCTTTCCCCTTTTAAAACAGTTCTTTCTTTATTGTGTTTTTTAAAAGTGCCTCTCTTCATGCACTGCATCTGTTGTATTCCCCTATGAAAGGAGGATAGATGTACTGACTCTTCTGTTCTGTATGTTTGTGTCAACCACAGCCATGTAGTTAGTTAAATTCATTAGTAATTATTTTTTTACTTCATCCAAACATTCATTTATGAATGTCCTTGTCACAAGAGGATCCAGACTGATACTGTAGTGATGTGATCTAGCCCGATCTCTGATTTTCTACTGCACCCATTACCATGGTGATTAGGGTGTCAAAATCCTCTACTTCAAAGGTACAGCATAAGTAGGCATCAACAGTGCAAAATTCTCCAAACAATAAGCCTAGGCCTTGAACCGTAGGAATTACCTCAACAGGAGAGAGAATTCATTCTCCAGTTCCTTTGAATCCTTAGGATCTCTGCTGAGAGTATAAGCAAAGTTGCAAGCTATTAGTGCTTCTTTCTGTGAGATGGATGGACATTAATCTGTGGGGAAAAGGACTGACTCTATCAAATCTATTTAAAATAGATTAGACAGGCATAAAATGGAAAAAAAAAACCTACTGTTTACTATTAGCTTGGACAGCTTTTGAATTGACAGTGCAGAAGTAAAAAGTTCTCTATCCCATTACCAGTACTCTGAACCATTCAATTACCCCAAAGTTTCAAGAGGCAGATCCTCACTGTTTAATTGTCACAGCTTCACTGAGTTCAACAAAGTTATGACAATTTACAGCAGCTGAGGATCAGGCCCAACATTTAAAAAATAATATTAAATTATAAGACGTCTTTAATACGACACTGTAAGCTTGGAGTTACTGATTTGATTTTGTCTAGATTTTCTGACCTAAATAAGTAGTATTTTTTTTTAAAAAACAATTTTATTTTAAGGGGACTTCGGTGTTTCTCGTCTGTTGATGGGATCGTGTGATCTGGCTACTACATTCATTGGAACACCTTACTACATGAGCCCAGAGGCACTGAAACACCAGGGTTACAACACAAAATCTGACATTTGGTGAGTGAGCAACGTTGACTGGAATATTCATTCCTTCATAATGAGCAAGTAGACTAAAATGGCATTAGTGTTCTAGCTCACCGACTGTTTGCTTGTATTACATGCTTACTGTTTCAGACGAGTAGCTGTGTTAGTCTGTGTACATTTGACGAAGTGGGTTGGAGCCTACGAAAGCTTATGCCCCAAGAAATTTGTTAGTCTTTAAGGTGCCACAGAACTCTCATTGTTTTTTTTATTCACTCACTGATTTTTTTTTCTTTAACTAGTTAAATTGAATACAAAAGAAGCCAGTGTCCCCTGGTTAGAATGTATTCACTACTACATTAGAACTATTAAAGGGCCTTTATTTCAGTTCATAGCAATGTAGTGATTTGAAGCTTTGTTCCTCATGTTTAGAAGTGAGTAGGCTGTTGTCATAGGCCTTTAAGAGGAAGATCAGGTCCAGCCCCTGCCCAAAGCCTGTCTTTTCTTTCAGGTCAAGAGACTTGGTGAAGAAGACAGGGACCCTGGCAGGGAATAGGGGCAGGGTGGGCAGGGCTCTGCCCTGTGGGGGGGCATGCCAGGCTGTGGCTGTGCCAGCCACCCTGGCAGGGAGGGCAGTGAGGAAGCCCTGGTGACCCCTAAGTCGACTTAAAGTTGACTTAGGGCTACTCCACGTCTACACTGGCTTAAGTCGACTTAAGCAGCAAGTCAAATTAAAAGGAGGTTTTACAAAGTCGACTTAATTTTTCCTTAAGTCGACTTAAGCAGCTGCTTAAGTTGACTTAAGGAAAGTGTAGTGTAGACGCAGAATAAATTAAGTCGACTTAAGCTTGCTTAAATCGACTTAATTTACAAGTGTAGACACACCCTTAGAGTGTGAGGACAAACAGTTGCTTTGCAGCATGGGGTCCCAGGACCAGATCCTGGGGTAGTGAGGGAGTCTGGGCTCATCTATTGTGGCACTTAGAAGTAGTGGGGAAACCGTTGTGAGCAAGATTGAAAAGCTTTGTGTGTCCCAGAGATAATGGGAGAAATATCAAGCTGAGATACCTGCATCCAAGTGATGAACAGCTTTGAGTAAAGGACAAAGGGAAAGTTTTTGGTTTTGCTTTGGGGATTTTTATTTGCCCTGGAATAGTAGAACTCTTGATTTGGCCAAATCACCCTAACAGGCTAAGGAAAACATCCAGAGGAGGGACACTGAGGCACAGTGGGGAACAGAACCCTGGCCATGCACTTGACATGAGAGAGAAAAGCACACCTGCACAGTCATTGATCTTAGGCAGTCTATAATTTTCCTACTATCCTAAAAATACTTGTGACTTATTGTCTTAGTCTAAAATGGCCCATTTTCTTCCCAAAGTATGAAAAGAGGGGCTTGTATGTTTTTTTTGTGGCCATATATATCTGAGTGATTCCTTTTTTTCTTAATATTCCAAATAAGGAAATTCTCTGTACAAATGCCTTGGATCTTGGAGTGTAGTTTCATTACTGCTTGCTTGAAACCCCTGAAGATTTGTGATACCTTCTTAGCTATCCTGGTGGCATCTGGAGACAGCTCTAAATATTGAGAACAGATATCCCAACTTTTAATTACCAGTAACTTTTACTAATATTCACAGGCAAGATACTGTAGTATTCAGCTCATGTCAAGAGATGTATTGGGGATCATATCTCATACTCCCCGTAACTGAACTGAGATAGATTTTATGTCAGATTCTCCATTGTGGACCCAACCCTATGAAAGTGTTATTCCATTCAATAAAAAAATATTGAGTGGGATTTCAAAAAATGTGGGAATAAGTCCTTCAGCATTCAAGGAAATCCTTTTCAAACCATGACTTACAGTTGTTTTTACTGAGTTGCTGTAAGAAATATTTTGTTTTCTTGAATATGAGCAGTTGTATCATTGCAGCTTTCTGTATGTTAAATGTGAAGGAAGTGGGACAAATTCTGTTCATAAATACATAATTCATAATTACCTCTGATGTCATTGGTGTTGTCGAGGACTAAAAGAGCAAAAATTAGTCCAGTATATTGATTACACGTCCTTTGATTACACATTCTTAATGTAAACTACACAAAACAAAACCATCACAAGCAGGAACTTTATTCTTATGATAGAATCATAGAATCTTAGGGTTGGAAGGGACATCATGAGGTCATCTAGTCCAACCCCCTGCTAAAAGCAGGACCACTCCCACTAAATCATCCCAGCCAGGGTTTGTCTAACCGGGCCTTAAATGTTTCCAAAGATAGAGATTCCACCACCTCCCTAGGTAACCCATTCCAATGCTTCACCACCTTCCCAGTGAGAAAGTTTTTCCTAATATCCAACCTCGACCTCCCCAGCTGCAACTTGAAACCATTGCTCCTTGTTCTGACTTCTATCACTACTGAGAACAGCCTAGCTCCTTCCTTTCTGGAGCACCCCTTCAAGTAGTTGAAGGTTGCTATCAAATCCCCCCTCAATCTTCTCTTCTGCAGACTAAATAAGCCTAGTTCCTTCAGTCTCTCCTCGTAAGTCATGAGCCCCAGCCCTCTAATCATTTTTGTTGCCCTCCGCTGGGCTCTTTCTAATTTGTCCACATCCTTCCTGTAGTGGGGAGTCCAAAACTGGACACAGGTTTGTCCAGATGAAGATGTGGCTTCACCAATGCAGAATAGAGGGGAATAATCACATCCTTCAATCTGCTGGCAACACTCCTACTGATGCAGCCCAATATGCCATTGGCCTTTTTGGCAACAAGAGCACACTGTTGACTCATATCCAGCTTCCCGTCCACCATAACCCTCAGGTCCTTTTCTACAGTGCTGCTACCTAGCCAATCAGTCCCCGGCCTGTAGCAGTACATGGGATTTTTCTGTCCTAAGTACAGGACTTTGCACTTGTCCTTATTGAACCTCATGAGATTTCTTTTGGCCCTGTGCTCCAATTTGTCTAGGTCGCCTTGAATCCTGTCCCTGCCCTGCAGCATGTCTACCATTCCCCCCAGCTTGGTGTCATCCACGAACTTACTAAGCATGCAATCTATCCCATCATCCAGATCATTAATGAAGATGTTGAACAGAACCGGCCCCAGGACCGACCCCTGGGACACTCCACTCATTACTGGTTGCCAACTAGACATTGAGCCATTGATTCCTAACCGCTGAGCCCCATGATCTAGCCAGTTTTCTATCCACCTTACGGTCCATTCATCCAATCCATACTTCCTTAACTTGCCGACAAGAATGCTGTGGGAAACTGTATCAAAAGCTTTGCTAAAGTCGAGTTATATCATGTCGACGGCTATTCCCGTATCCACAAATTCAGTCATCTCATCATAGAGGGCAATCAGGTTGGTCAGGCACGATTTGCCCTTAGTGAATCTATGCTGATCTATTTTCTTCCAAGTGTTTCAGAATAGATTCTTTGAGGACCTGCTCCATAATTTTTCCAGGGATGGAGTACATTATACGTCTTGTATTTCGTGGGTGGAGTTTTTTTGGTTTTTAAGATATAGTTTTTAAAGGCTATCAACTGCACAGGATTCTCAGTCTTGGGCTTCATGATATCAGTGCAAGAAAGGACTGAACTATACCTCAAAACTTTTTGGTCATCTAGGGGCACTAGGTAAGGGTTCTAGGTAGGGGTACTGAAGAGCCACATGCACCATCAAATGCCAGAACCAGCCCCTATTAACTTCCAATCAGCTCCTTGCTAGTTAGGAAAGCTGAGATCAGATCCCATCAACCATCATTTGCTTCAATTTCACTTTGATCGTTGACAAGTTTTGAGTTTCTTCTGTTTCTTCCCTCAACCTGCCAGTTACTCTTTTAACGTATGTTTATTTTTGTGCATCTTCTTATCCTTACACGTCTGAGGCTGTGTGGCCTCGAAACACTGGCCTTGTTTTAGCCTTAGATTCTACTTGCTAGTCAGTTTGTTTACACACCAGTGAACTGTTCACTTGGGTCCTGCACTTTATACTTTGAGTTGATATTTTTCAGTGCTGTATGTATGAGACTTGTACATAGCCAGGTTCCAGAAACAATGTTTGATTTGCCCTTCTTTTTCAGAGCTTCAGCATGTAGGGGTTTTATGTCAAGACCTAAAAACTTTTTGAGACTTTGAGGTGTTACATCCTATTTTGTTTCTGGTGTTTCTGAATGTTTCTTTCTGGATCCACACTGAAGCTTTGACTGTTCAGTTCAGCTCAGGATATATTTTCATTTCAATCTACCTTGTGATCCAAGATGCCGTCATTCCCCTCATTGCCAACAACAAAAGATCAAGAATTTTTAAAAGTGTAAATTTGAGAGAGAGATGTCACCAATAGGCGAGCACAACTACGGCATTTTTGACTGAGCTTGCTCTTTCCTTGCATCCTGTATCGATAAATTGGTGAAGACACTTCACTCCTCTCTCCCCTTCTCCAGGTAATCATGGAAAAAGTACAATTTGTCCCAGAACACCACTGACGAGACTTTTCTGTCCCCACGATAGTGTGTGATGGTTGAGATGACTATGCCTGGTATGGATATCTTTATTCTAAAACCCAGTGTCACCTTATCTGAGGCCAGGTAGAAGACTGATTTCATCCACAATTCATTTGATAGCTGTTTTGACCTTTCATAAACTAGTAACTGAAGGTAGATTCAAATTTCTCTGCAACCCCTTGTTTTCAGGCTAGTGCAAACTTTATTCATTTGATGACCCCCTCCCATTGTAGAGCCCACTGATGTGGTTCTGACAAAGCTGATGAAAGCTCCTCTTGAACCACTCAGTATATGAGAGCTTAAGTTTTTTTTTATGGAAGCTCATTTGGCTAGGAACAGTGATTTCAGCCCATAGAGTGAATTAGGATCAGGCTCCAACAATCTCCTTATACTGTGATTTAGACGTATACAGTGGTGTTACAGACTCATCCTACATTCTTTCCAAAGATGATGGTAGGTGTCAGTATTAGTCAGCCTATCATCCTGCTATCATCTTCCCATGAATGGCGCTTCTCCCTAAACTTGATATTCAGATACCCTTTCTTTTCTACTTAGCGTGAACTACAGACCTTGGAAAGCCCATCCAGATTTTCCTTTCTGTTGGCAATGAATTATTAGGCACTGCTGGTGTGAAAAGAATCATGTTTATGTGATTGTGAATGTGTATTCTGGTAGGCCTGGAGAGAAGTTCCATTTTAGGACAAATACAAGCCAGGATATGTACTTTTGCAAGGCTCTATTGCTTAGATTCAGTCTGTAGGTAAGAACCTCAGTTTGGTCTCTTAGTACTGCACCTCCTATCCTACTCCTTAGAATCTTTCTTTTCAGAAATATTTTTGATGTAAAGCTTTGTTTTATGAGGACTCATCCTTAAGGCTATATTGCTTTTCACCTATTGTTCTATATTTTTAATTTTAAAAAGGCAAAAGAAAAGTGCTCTAGGAAAGCATAAGACAAGGTCAAAACAGAAATATTAATCCACTGCTGGTGAAAAGTAGTGTGGTTCAATAATAAAAGTGAACTCAAGTAATTTCTACAACAAAGAAGAAAAATAATTTATAGACAAGAACTGACATCTGTTGAGAAAATAAGATTAAAGCCAGTTTAAAACAGTGCCATCAATTCCTACATAATACTGTAAACAAGCAAGATGTTATCACTTTTAACAAAAGCAAATCTTGGGTCAAGTAAAATTAAAACACTTAAATTGTTGGCATCATACTACTGTAATAAACCATTAAACACTCTGAGAAATTCCAATCTAGATTTCATTATAGAGATTGCTCTATTCAGAGGCTCTTTTTTACTTGATGGTAATCTCTCAGAGAAGCCATTACCTGTTCTGGGGTCTTGAACAAAAATGGAGAATTTGTAGTAGGGTTATTAATTACATAGAATATACCTGGATCAGGTCTGAGTTTATTTGACAATTGAATTTCTGCTGTTATTTTTAAAATGGCAAGACTGACAGTGAAGTATTGATAATTATTATGATGATATTTAGCAACAGTATGTGGAATAATCTATGGGAGGAACACTTTTATATGAAATTTACAACTAATGTGTTGACTTTCAAGGTGAACAACCTATTTTTTGTGACATGTTCTTGGCACATTAACAAATGAAATACATTAATCAGCTAGAATTTGTATAATATCTTTTTCAAAATGTATAATTTTTCATATATTGTTGTCTTGAGGGAAGTTCAGAATAACAGGCAAACCTGAGAGCATTGTGCAATTGCCTGTTTGTGATTTGATTCAGACCTGAAACTCAGGCAATGTTTTATTCAGTTTTGAGCAAAAATCCAGGCCAAACTTTAGGTATTGGGGAAAGGAGTTATCATTTTGGGTGGAAATGTAGTGTTTTTACCTTTATTCACTGAGAAATGGGACAAAAGTTATATGGTTTTGTATGAATTCTTTTATTTGTCACTTGGGGTATCCAAAGCTCAAACTTGAGATGTGAACCCTCACAAAACAAAATATTTGAAAAGATTATATGATGATTATATTATATGAAACACTGGCAAAATTAAACTGTTGACCTTAGCATACTTCTACTGCTGCTAGAAAAAGTAAGGACAGCAGAAGGGAATACAGAGCTCCCGTGAATTGTATCACTGGTGAACAGAAATTTCAGTTAAACTGTAATAAATTGGGAAGACCAGAAAAATGTTGATTTTAGAAAATTAAATGGAAATCTCTTAATATAATAATATATTCCAGCATACTAAGAGGCTGACTCTCTCTGTAATTTCACTATAAAGATGAACTCCTGACCCTGTCATAGTCAATGGGAGTTTAGTTGGTCCAAGATCTTACTCTAAGTCTTCAAATTATATCCTTTGTTGGTATGTCTACATTCTTCATCAAGACGACCTGTGAAATCAAAAGATGATGAGACTAGGTTAGTTTTCTGCTGATTAAGTTGATCCAGTTTTTTTTTTCAGAATCCAGAGACAATGCTACTTTATGCTTTTATTCTCTGTCTCCAGGAAACTCAACCAGGTCACCAAAAGAAGCAGTTAAGGGGAGATATTTTAAGTAGATGTCTTGTTCTTTGGCTGCCTCATCCTCTGCACCTACCTTATCTCAAATCTGATGAGTTTTATGGCCAGTACTGCATCCTTGAAGCTGTTATACTCCAAGGCCTGAATACATGCTTCTATGAAAGAGAGGAATAAGATGGAACAATCTGTTTAGCTGTGGAACTACTACTCCCACTCTCTCAATTTTTGATCAGTGGCATACAGAATAAGTCATAGAAGAGGTGATCTCCCTGTTCACCACATTAATCCTGCCCTGTGTAGCAGAACTGGCCTAGTTCTGCTGTGGGTGGGTGGCGGGGAGACCCTACATAGTAGCAGGATTTGCACCAAGTTGAATGAAGGAGGGTTAAGCACATTTCAGTTCTGCAGTATTTCTGGTAGATATATCTAATATCTTTGTCCCTTTTACTGGTATTCTGTCCATACTTCTTATATTAACATTTTCTCGGGATTCTCTTCTTAAAATTAGCTGAAGTTATTTAAAATGAAAGTATCCTAATGGTAAATCAAGTTGGCAATCTAAACCTATGGCTTAAAAACTGCAATAATGGTTGAAGGAATGGGGCAGGAATGATTAGAAATGTAATTTTGTTGGAAAGCAGATTGGGTTTTTATTCAGGGACATAGTAAACTCTCTTTCTAAGACTGGTATTAGTAGCTGAATTTTGTTTTCCTGAGATAGATTAATGTCCCTGTTACATTTTTAAAACCTCTGCCCTTGAATTCTTCTGTGTGATGTTGGGTTTGAGGGCGATGGGTTAGCATATAGTTGTTACGTTAAAATAAATCACTCATATATGCTATCTGACCTACACACACAAAAATATTTTTGTTTGAAGTCCTGTCCCTGTGCTACATACTTACATACTGTTCTGTTTTGGGTATTTGTGTAAGTCCATTTAAAGCTAATGGTCATTATACCTGGGAATTAACAGAAAATTGTAGACATTTTGGGTGAACTCAGATCCCCATTGAAGTCAGTGAGAATTTTGCCACTCTGTCAGGATGTTATGCTTTATTACTTACATAAGACTTTCTTATATAACAATATAGTGCAAGAATCCAGAGTCCATTCTTTTTGAGATCTGTCTTATGTCTCTAGCCACACCAAAGACATATAGAAAGTTTCCTTAAAAAAAAACAAAAAACCCAAACCCAGCTCTCCTCCACTTTAGCGTAACCTCCTACACTTCTGATTATGTGGTGTATACTTGTATTTAAATAAACATCATCAAAGCAAACATCACAGATTTCATATTCATGTACAAATTATAAGTCAGATCCACAGCTGGTGTAACTCAATATGGTCCAGCAAAGTCCTCTCTAGTGACACCTCCTGGAAAAAGCATTTCACAAGAAAAACTTCACAATCTATGTGCAGTGTGCTATATTGCTAAGAATAACCAGATCTGGGTGCTCTTTGAGTAATCCCTTACTAGATTTTAGGCAACACTGGATTCATAGATTCTAAGGTCAGAAGGGACCAATACGATCATCTAGTCTGACCTCCTGCACAAGGCAGGCCACCGAACTTCACCCACCCACTCCTGGAATAAATCTCTAACCTATGACTGAGTTATTAAAGACCCCAAATCATGGTTTAAAGACTTTAAGGTACAGAAAATCAACCAGCAAGTGAGCTGTGCCCCATGTTACAGAGGAAGGCAAAAACCCCCAAGAGTCTCTGTCAATCTGCCCTGGGGGAAAATTCCTTCCTGACTCCAAATATGGTGATCAATTAAACCATAAGCATATGGGACTCACCAGCCAGACATCCAAGAAAGAATTCTCTGTAATAACTAAGAACCCACTCCATCTAAGGTTGCATCTCAGGCCATTGGCATATGCACCACCAGTAGTCAAAGACTGATCAAATTGCCAAACTACGCTGTCCCATCATACCACCCCCTCTATGAATTTAACAAGCTCAGTTTTGAAGGCACTTATGTTTTTTGCCTCTATAGCTCGGATGGTTAGAAACCTGCATCTAATTTCAATTCTAAACTTCCTGATGGCCAGTTTATATCCATTTGTTCTTGTGTCCACATTGGCTCTGAACTTAATTCCTCTCCCTCCCTGGTATTTCTCCCTCTGATGTATTTATAGAAAGCAATCATATCTTCCCTCTACCTTCTTTTGGTTAAGCTAAAGAAGCCAAAGCACTTTAAGTCTTCTCTCATAAGGCAGGTTTTCCATTCTGCGTATCATCCTTGTATCCCTTCTATGCACCTGTTCCAATATGAAATGATCTTTCTTAAACATGGAGGCCCAGGTCTACATACAATATTCCAATGAGATCTCGCCAGTGCCTTGTGTCTGATGCATTCTAGGATTGCATTAGCTTTTTTTCACAGCCACATCACATTGGTGGCTCATAGTCATCCTGTGATCAACTGGTATGCCCAGGTCCTTCTCCTCTTCCATCACTTCCAACTAATGCATTCCCAATTTATAGCAAAAATTCTTGTCGTTAGTCCCTAAATGCATGACCTTTCACATACTACTATTAAATTTCATCATATTCCTATTACTCCAGTTTACAAAGTCATCCAGATATTCCTGTATGATATCTTGATCTTTCTCTGTATTGGCAATACCTCCCAACTTTGTGTCATCTGTAAATTTTATTAGTACATTCCCATTTTTTGTGCCAAGGTCATTTATAAAAAGGTTATATAAGATTGGTCCCAAGACCAATCTCTGACAAACTGAACCAGTAACCTCCCTCCAGCCTGATAGTTCACCTTTCAGTATGTATGACCTGTTGTCTACTCTTAACTAGTTTTTTAATCGACCTTTCTATTTTCATATTATTCCCCATCTTTTCCAATTTGACTAATAATTCCTTATATGGAACTGTATCAAATGCCTTTCTGAAATCTAGGTAAATTAGATCCACTGCATTCCCTTTGTCCAAAAAATCTTTTAGCTTCTCAAAAAAGGAGATCAGGCTGGCGTGGCATGATGTACCCTTTGTATAGATGAGTAGTAAGAATCTGCTGAAATGGGGTAATTCAGGATGCAGAAAATTCCATCTTGCTCTTTTACCAATTTCCCAGGTTATCCACAGATAGATACATATAAAAAATGAGAGTGCTTTGTTCATTTTGCATGTTTTATTATTTTTCATATTAAAATGCAGGAAGATGTATAGTTGGGAAATTCTTCAAAATGTTTATTTTTTGCCAGAGTTGTAGATTCGTACAGCATTTCTGAAAGGAAATATGCACGCACGCACGCACACACACACACAATGTAACTCTAAGAAAATTGAGATTATGATTAGTTTAGAGCATCTAATGCTTATCTGTTCTTTGTTTCCTTCCTTGTCCCCAGTAAACTCAGAAAGAGAAGAACCTAAGTCTGACGGTGCTGCCACTGTCATTTCATTCATTCGAGTTTTAGATCCAAACACACAATCAGGTTTCAAATAACCCAAAGTTGGAAGTGTGCTGATCACTTTGTATTCCAAAAAGTTTGGGCATAGAACAATAACAACTTAAATAAAGTCAGTGCTTTTCATTACTCAGATGGATTCATCTAATTGTTCTTAATGATAACTATTTCCCTTCTGAAGAGTAATGGGCCAGATCTTTAGCTCATATAAATCGGTATAGCTTGATTCAGTGCTTAGTTTGTAATAAAAGGTGCCAGGACTCAAGTGATTTTTTTACATTCATAACTAATGCAGCAAGCCCAGAAGTGCTGGGGCTATGAACTACCAAGTTTCGTGGTATTGGTCTCAGTCTTGGTAAGCCTTAACACAAATTAAGCACTCCCTTTATTGGAATCCAGCAGATCAATGTTGGTCCTTTCAGATGATTCTGTTGGTCCTTTCTGACCTTAAAGCTAATGAAATCAGTGCACTTATATCAGTTTATGTGAGCTGGGAATACTACTTTTTGTGACCCATCCCTCTACCAACTTCCCAGATCTTTATCCTTCTGCTATACCCAACTCTGAAATCCTCCAGGCCACTCCAAGCTTTAGCTTCTCCTTCTGCCACCCTTCATCATCTCCACTCCGCATCTCAGGTTATAAAACCCTACGGCCTCAAACGTCTTTTCTCCCAGATAATCAGTGGTTAAAGTATAATTTGACGGGCCCCGTAACCAATGTTCCCTCTAAGGTTTGGCGGCTTGTGTGCAAAATTTTCAAGCCGTGTGCAAAACTTTTTCTGAATAAAATTTTTGTGCAAACTCACACGACAGAAATTATAGGCATTAATTGAAGTTAAAGTGATTGTAAATAGAATTAATTAATTGTGTTTAATTAATTGAATTTGAATGAATTTTGAATTGAAATTTAATTTTTAGAAAGGTTTTTATTTAAAAAGAAGGGAAGAGAAAGGAAGGAAAGAAAAAGGAAGGCAAACAAGAAAAAGAAGAGAAGAGAAAGGAAGGAAGGAAGGAAAGAAAAAGGAAGGCAAACAAGAAAAAGAAGGGAAGAGAAAGGAAGAAAAGAGAGAAGGTAGGAAAAGAAAGGGAGAGAGAAGGAAAGAAGGAAGAGAAAGAAGGAGGCAGGAAGGAAGAGAAAGAAGGAAAGAAGAGAAAGAAAAAGGAAGGCAAAGAAGAGAAGGAAGGCAAAGAAAGGAAAAGGAAGGGAAGAGAAAGGAAGGCAAAGAAGAGAAAGGAGGAAAGAAAAAGGAAGGCAAAGAAGAGAAAGAAGGGAAGAGAAAGGAAGGCAAAGAAGAGAAAGAAGGGAAGAGAAAGGAAGGCAAAGAAGAGAAAGGAGGAAAGAAAGAAGCCGAGAAAAGAAAGAAGAAGAAAAAAAAAAAGAAAGTAAGAAGCCGAAGCCGCTGGCGGCGGGGACCCGAACGCGGCCCTGGGAGGGTAGAGCAGACCCCAGCACCGGAGACTGATCCTGGCCCCGTGCTGGGAGGCCGAGGCTGTCGGCGGAGCGGAGCCGACCCCAGCCCCGGGACGGAAGTCGAGGCGGCTGGCGGGTGGGAGCCCAGGAGCCTGCCCCGGCCGCAGCCACCCCGCTGCCCCAGCTGCATGGGGCAGGCAGACAGGCGCCCGCACATGCCCCGGCCGTGAGCCTGCCTGCTCCGCCCTAGGGGCTCAGGTCGGGTCAGCCGCAGCAAAGCCGCAGCCCCAGGGGTCTGGTAGGGGCTGCCGGCCTGCGCGGGGGTCCCTCAGTGCTGCACGGGGGTTGCACCCGCGCAACTTAGAGGGAACACTGCCCGTAACCCTCCTAATCTCCGGGCCCCCTTCATGCATGTGCGGGCCCCAGCCCAGGTAGGCAACCACTTCTCAGTACCATATGCATCGATTATCACTCCATAAAAATATTTATAATTTTATATGGCATTTATGTCTATATCAATTATTGTCACAAACTAGCAAACACTGCATAGCACAATAAGTATTGTGATCTTTGTATTCCTGATATGCACATTTCACTTCATTAAATGCAATGCAAAACTTGGAACACAAAGGCTATGTTTACACTTGCTAAAATTAGTTCGAATTAGTTAGTTCGAACTAACTAATTCAAACTAATTTTAGTTAGTTCGAATTAGCTTAATTTGAACTAGAATAAGTTAGTTCTAACTAACCAAGTGCCATTCATGGCACTTGCTTAGTTCAAATTAGCGATCCCCATTCATTTCAATGACCGGTTAGTTTGAACTAAGAAATTAGTTCAAATTAACATGGCCACATTGGCTAATTCGAATTAGTTAGTTCAAATTAACCCTTTAGTTTGAATACCCTATTCAAACTTATTAGTTCGAATTAAGGAAGCTCTTAATTCGAACTAACTAAAGCTTAGTGTAGCCATGGCTTTAGTTAGTTCGAATTAAGCCTCCTTAATTCAAACTAACTTGCCAGTATAGACATAGCCAAAAATTTTAAGTCACGTTCACCAAATTCCAGTGACAGCTCTGTAGTGAAACGTGATAAGTCAAGTGCTTCAACAGCATTGCTTAGATGTTTTTCTGAGTTTGGCAACAATCTAGCATTTACATAGTCCACAAAGGCCTGGTAAAACTGACATTTAGAAATTTCAATTTGCTTGCCATCATTCACAGACATGTTTACACATACACCTCTAAGGGAACCTGCAGCAATCGCCTCACAAGCCTCTTGGTAGAATTCTGAACCACACTCTGGCCTTGTACACACGATCAGATTATCGCGCATTAAAGCTCATTACCGCGCGATAGCAACAACGGCGTACACACGTGCAACAGGGCTCTTGCGCGTTAAGTGCCTTGTTGTCGCGCAATCCAACAACCACTCCGACGAGAGTGGTAACAGCTGTTGCGGATCATATATTGCGCGTTTGAGCTCGTGTGTACGCTTACCGCGCATTGACTGGAGTCCGGAACTGTCCCAGCATTCCCAAGTCGTCCTCTCTGGTCTTCCCCCCACCCGCTCTGTGGCCGTGACGAAACTGTCCCCGCCCTGCCCCGAACTTATTCCCGGGATTTTCAAATTTCAAGTCTGTTTCACTTCCTGCTCTCTTCCTCGTGGAGTGTGTTTGTGCTCCGATCATCAGTAGCAATGGCGGCCCGCCGTGGAAGACGCGCACCCCTTTGGAGCACGGCAGAGGTGCTGGACCTGATCAGCATCTGGGGAGAGTCCGCCGTGCAGGCGCAGCTACGCGGCAGCAGGAGGAATTATGACACATTTGGCATAATTTCTCGGGCCATGTCAGAGAGAGGGCATGATAGAGACACAGTGCAGTGCAGATCAAAGGTGAAGGAGCTCAGAATTACCTATCACCGAGCGAAGGAGGGAAACCGCCGTTCTGGATCAGCGCCTGCAACATGCAGGTACTATAAGGAAATAGAAGCCATCCTCAGCGGGGACCCCACAACCACTGCCAAAAGTCCCGTGGACACTTCAGCCCCTCCTCGTCCGGTGATTGCCAGAGCCGAGCAGGATGAGGACGTTGTTGAGGAGGAGGAGGAGGAGGAGATGGAGGATGACACGGAGGAAAGCGCAACCGCGTGTAGCCAGGAGCTCTTCAGCAGCCCCGCTGAGACGTCCACCCAAGGCTTGAACTGCAGCTTGTTCTCTGAGGCGGCAGAGGGGGGTTCAGGTAAGTTTCTCCTTCATTCAGCTCTGCTCCTGCTAAAATATCATTGTCTGGGGTGGGGGTGCTTGCGGGTCCCCGCTGTGCACGCTATTTACTCTGCATTCATTAGCAGGGCATCAATACAAGCAGTGATTGTAAAATAATCATCTGCATTTAGGTCAGAAAAGGTTTCCTCGATGTACCTCCAGAGCCTAATACTCAGGTTAGATGGGAGAGCGTTTGTGTCTGCGCTCCCAAAGACGGACACTCTGCCTCTCCAGCTGCAAAGCACAGCCCTGGGAACCATGGCAGCACACAGTGCAGCAGCATACGGTCCCAGCCTGCTACCGGCGGCATGTAGGAGATGTATTCTAGATGGAAGGGGCACTCTGAGGAGAGGGATATTGGGTTCCATCTGTGTGCCCTCTTCCGATTCTTAGCCCCCGGTAAGCCGTCTATTAGAATGTACCTTGTCTGCTTCAGCGCAGCGTAGTGTGTTGACCGCCCTGTACCTTCCAGTGGAATGTGCTACTGGAAGGTTACATTGGCTATCTATGCTATGTGTTAACAATGTCTATATTGTTATTTTTGTATTAGAATTGAGCTTCACAAGGCCGGTGTCTACCCCAGCTGACCGAATGAGAAACATTAGGCGGCGTTCTCGAAGAAACAGGGAGGATATGTTTAACGACCTGCTGAAAGCAACACAAGAATCCGCAAGGGAGAATAGAGCCTGGAGAGAGGAATCCCAGCAGAGGAGGCAGAAACACAGGGACGAACTGATAAGCGTCATGAAGGAGCAAACAGAACTGCTAAAGAACATGATAGCTTTGCAGTCCCAGGCGATAAATGTCCGGGCTCCACTCCAGACAGTTCAGCCGTGTATGCCTCCCACACACCGCAGTCCCTCAAAGCATTTCTTTGAAGGCCAC
>ML685787.1:26355427-26366495 GCA_007922175.1 Pelusios castaneus
CCCCCCCCCCCCCCAAGCTACTTTTACGAGACCCGGAGCTACACCAACCTGTAACCCCACCCCCATCTTTCAGGTTTCAATAAAAACAGTAACAAATACTTTGAAGAATGCATTTATTTATACACATTACTGAAATGATCCTAAGGTGCACCTCATGCGTCATGGAACTTAACTAGGGAAGGGCATCATTGAAATGCTCCCTGAGTGCCTCCCTTATGCGAGCAGCTTCTCCTTGTGCCACCCTAATACTCCTAGTGGCTGGCTGCTCGAATGCTTCCTCGAGGCGCTGTGCCTCCGTAGCCCACGTAGGGGAAAACTTTTCTCCCCTACTTTCACAAATGTTATGGAGGACACAACATGACGCAATCACGGCAGGGATCTGGTCCTCCGCCAAGTCCAGCCTCCCATACAAACAGCGCCAGCGCCCTTTTAAACGGCCGAAGGCACACTCCACAGTCATTCTGCAGCGGCTCAATCGGTAATTGAACCGCTCCTTGCTGCGATCAAGGTTCCCAGTGTAGGGTTTCATGAGCCATGGCATCAGTGGGTATGCTGGGTCTCCGAGGATGACTATGGGCATCTCCACCTCCCCCACTGTTATTTTTTGATCAGGGAAAAAGGTGCCCCCTTGCAGCTTCCGGTACAGACCAGTGTTCCTGAAAATGTGGGCATCATGCACCTTTCCCGACCACCCAGCATTGATGTCCGTGAAACGACCCTTGTGATCCACGAGTGCTTGCAGCACCATGGAGAAGTAGCCCTTCCTGTTTATGTACTCCGTCGCGAGATGGTCTGGAGCCAAAATAGGGATGTGTGTGCCGTCTATGGCTCCCCCGCAGTTAGGGAATCCCATGGCAGCAAAGCCGTCCACAATCTCTCGAACATTGCCCAATGTCACTGTCCTCCGTAGCAGGATGCGATTGATGGCTTGGCACACTTGTGAGAGGGCTAATCCGACGGTGGTCCTCCCGACTCCAAACTGGTTTGCAACGGACCGATAGCAGTCGGGAGTCGCCATCTTCCATACAGCAATCGCAACACGCTTCTCCACGGTTAGGGCTGACCTCATGTTGGTGTCTTTCCGTCGCAGGGCAGGGGCCAACTCTGAGCACAGTTCCAGAAAGGTTGCTTTCCGCATTCGAAAGTTCTGTACCCACTGCTCGTCATCCCACAGCTGCATAACAATGCGATCCCACCACTCGGTGCTCGTCTCTCGCGACCAGAAACGGCGTTGCACCGTGTGCAGATGATCGGTGAAGGAGCTGAGCAACGCGGTGCTGTTGCTCTGCATGGCATCGATCAGCCCCTGCTCCTCGGTGTCCTCATCTGACTCGGAGCTCATTGCGTACTGAGCAACAAGCCGAGATGTATTCAGAATGTTGAAGGCGACAATGGAGATCATAGCAGGATCCATGCTGTCGCTGTTGCGATTGATTGCAAGTGGTGCGTTGCGTCACTGCAATGTTGAAAATAGGCGCGAGTTGCTATTGGCAACGAGGAAGACGCTAGGAGAACACAAAGCACCATGGGAAACTGACACTTTACCCATGGCGCTTTGCGTTCCTTTCCTTCATCCCATGATTCATAGCGCCAACTTAGGGGAAAATGGAACGATGGGATAGGTGCCCAGAAGTCATTGCGCTCAACCGCGATAATGCGTGTAATTTTGTTGCGTTGCAGGGAGCAACGTGTGTACGCGTTGTCCCGCAATAAAGGTCACGTGAGTTTTGTAGCGCGATTGCCTTGTTGCGCTTTAATCTGATCGTGTGTACATAGCCTCAGTGTGAGCTATAAACACCTGAACTTGTCGCCTTTTCAACTTACTTGCTGTAGATAATGTTACCTCAGATTTATGCAACACCAAGGACAGGTCTGCAAGGTCCTCCAGAGCACCAAGCATGAGACCCAAGTTTTTAACAAAAACTGGATTCCCTAGGTTTTTTGCCATGACAGCAAATTTTGCTTTATCTTTCCCTTCTAGTGAGAAATCAGTTAATTTTTTCAAGAAGTGGTTATGGAGGGCTGCATACAGTGTAGCAGCTAGAGGCAACCCAACATACACATCCAATCCTATTAAGCTGGACTTCCAGACCACTCGCAGTCAGCCAACTCTCTCAAGCACTTCCGTGACTGACTGTACAGAGGATACATTGAATCCACAAATGATTTAAAGTGATTAACTTCACTGCAGCATTTGATAATATCAGCCACGGCCAAATCTAACCAGTGATTAAAACAATGTCAACTTATCAAAAGTAGAAATCGTGTTTTTAATTTTGCAACAAACACCAGCCTTACTGCCTAACATAACAGAGGCTCCATCTTCATCTAAACCAATCCAATTATCTTTGAGAAATTCCTCCATGAACCCATGTGCTGTCAAACACTGCAGCAAAGCTAATACTACGCCATCAGCATCATTGCTCCCTATGTTCAATCAGATCAAGAAAAAATGTAACAGGACCAATGTTTGCATCAAAAGTTATGCGCAAGTAAATTACAAGACAAGAAAGTTTACTTAAACTCGTACTCTCATCAATTAAAACAGAAATTTACTGAGAAATGACACTAACACAAACATGTTTCATCTTCACAGATATATGGTCTATTGTGTGAGCACAAACAACACTGCTGTGCAAAACATGACCCATATCAACACCATTTAACTGCTGTGAAGTAATGAGGTCTGTTTAGTGAATGACCACCACCCAAATAAAAGATGTTAAATGTATGCTAACCTAATAACACTATCTACAGGGGTCTCAAATTCAAATCTCTACGAGGGCCACATGAGGACTAGGACACTGGCCCAAGGGCCGTGTCACTGAAATCTTTTAATATGAGGAGTTATTATTAGAACTAGAGACAGCACTGCCTGGGTAGCCTTATGACATCCTTCTAGGGGCCTGAACAAAACACACATTTACTTTTAGAATTACTTCCATTCAAGATCCAAAGGGGTAACCATGTTAGTCTAGATCAGCCAAACAAAAAAAGAGTCCTGTGGCACTTAAAGACTCACAAATTTACAAATTAACTACATTTGTTAGTCTTTAAATGTGCCACAGGACTCCTCCCCTCCCCCCAAGATAGCAGTATCATTAGAAAGACAAAGAATAAGCAAATGCACACACTTAAAATTTTGCATTATAAATCAGTCGTTCCCAACTTTTTTGGCTGAAGGACCAAAATACACTTTTTAAAACCTTAAAGGGCCACCAGTTTATTTAATTAAAATTAAATTAAAAATTGAATTAAAATTGATTGTAATTAAAATTAATTGGGTTCAATTTTTAATTAATTGAATTAAAATTAATTTTAATTGAAATTTAATTTTAGAAAGCTTTTTAAAAAACCTTTTATAAAGGTTTTTAATTAAAATTAATTTTTAAAGTTTTTTTTGGTTTTGTTTGTTTGT
Organism: Pelusios castaneus; assembly: GCA_007922175.1. NCBI lineage: Eukaryota > Metazoa > Chordata > Testudines > Pelomedusidae > Pelusios > Pelusios castaneus. The sequence goes on from ML685787.1 coordinate 26,358,846, forward strand.
TTGTTATTTTAATAAAGGAAGAAGAAGAAAAGGAAAGAAAGAAAAGAAAGAAAGGGCTGCTTGCATCCCCAAGCCCGGAGGGGAGGCGAGCAGCCATAGCCCGGATCCCAGCTGCACGCTAGGATCGGGCAGGAGGCGGGGTGGCCCGGGGGGACCCACCGCACACCTCCAGTCTCCCTTAGGGACCCCAAAGCTGAGTCCTGTCCAGCCCGGGCACTCCCCGGGTCCCCAGTTCCTGCTCCAGGGGCCCCCTGTTGCCTGGCAGCTCCCTGGCGCCGGCTCCTCGACCCTCCCGGTTCCTACCCCCCGACTGACTCCGCGGCCTCCGGTCCCCATCGGCTCCCCAGCCCCAACTCCCGGACCCTCTCAGTCCCCACTGGCTCCCCAGCCCCAGCTCCCAGTCGCCATCGACTCCCCAGCCTCAACTCCCGGACCCTCTCAGTCCCCATTGGCTCCCCGGCTCCAGCTCCTCGACCCTCCCGGTCTCCAACCCCAGATTGGCTCCACGGCCCCCAAGTCCAACCTTCTCGGTTCCCAGTCCCCGTTCTCCAACCCCCCTCTTGTTCCCCACCGGCTCCTCAGCCTTCCCGGTCCCAGATCCCCAACACTCCCAGTCCCAGCTCTCCAGCCCCCCCCCCCCACCCGGGACCCCAAGCTTACCTGGCCTCCGGAGAGCTACACAGGCGTCCGGAGTCACGCTGGCCAAGAGACCCCTCCCGCCCTGAACATGCTCTTTCGGTTCATGCTCAGGGCGGGAGATTTGAAAACTCCTCAGCATGGCCGGTGGCCGCTGCTCCCAGCTGAGCAGCAGCCTCCCTGCGGGGCAGAGCAGAACAGGCGTTCCGCTGGGGGTTTCTGGGCCCCGGAACGCTGGCCCGCCAAATTTTTGGGCCCCAGAACACCGTTCTGGTGCGTTCCGGCGTACTTTAACCTCTGCAGATAATCTCCCACTAAAATAGGGCTGCATCTCAGAGATACAAAAAAGAGGACATTTGGATGATTCTGAGCCTATAAAACTGGACAGCTGACACTGTATACTGAATACCCTGACAGATTTCCTGGAACAGTTGGTTGTGTACACTGAACACCCTTACATATTTCGCAGTACAACTACCTCAAAAAAGGGATGACCCTGGGAAACCCTGGACAGATGGTTACTCTGTGCTGCTTATAAAACTAACAAGCTATTATCCAATGCCACTTCAATATCTTAGTACCCAATGGCTTTCACCACTTCGTCCCAGCTATCCATGGCTCTCTTCCATCCAACTCCCTCTGAGGTGTGACAAAAACAACAAGAGCCCTGTGGCACCTTAAAGACTAACAAATTTCTTTGAGCATAAGCTTTCATGGGCTCCAGTCCACTTTGTCAGATGTTCATGCATCTGACGAAGTGGGTTGGAGCCCACGAAAGCTTATGCCCAAAGAAATTTGTTAGTCTTTAAGGTGCCACAGGACTCTCGTTGTTTTTGCTGTACACAGACTAACATGGCTACCCCTCTGAGGTGTGATGGGGTGAATGGAATCCTTCTTCCCTACCCCAAACTCTTCAGAGGGGGGGAAATGAAAGATAGGGTAGAGAAAAGTCAAGTAATGTCAGCTTGTGAACTATGCATCCTTAGCTGAGTGAGGACAGTGTTTAAACCTTAAAAGATGTGGTTCTGTCATGGAATTATGCATTTAAGAATGGCTTTCTACTATAGAAATTATATTAAGTTATAACTAGATTAATACAAATCTGGACTAATAAATCTTTCACATATATTTGTAACAATTTATTACAAAAAGTCTGTTTTGCTTCCTTAAGACTTAGCTGAATGTAAGGGCTCAATTCATGCAATTTTTTAAAGAGCCTAATCCTGCAAATATTTATCACAAAACTAGTCCTTACTATCACATATAGTCTCCTTAAAGTAAATAGGATTACTCACCCGAGTAAGCCTTTGTGGTAGTTGGCGGCCCGAAATAAATAGAAAACATAAAATCCACTTGACTAATAATAGTCTTTCACTGTTCGTTCTCGTTACTTGAATTTGCCCCATGTACGTGAATGTTTTGGAAATTTTATATTGAAAGGAAGCTCATTAGTTAGCCTAAAATAAATGATCCTCCACTAATTGACACTCCACCCACTCTCTGAAAAATAGTGACAGTTCCTGCAAGCATATAAAACACAGTTCATTGCTTGCATTGAATCCTTTTCTGAGCTGCAAAGAGAGTTGTTTTTTTAAAATTTCCTAAGATAAATAAAAGAAATATACTCTACTGAAGTATATGTTATTTTCTTGCAACCCCTAGTTTTGAGTTTACTGAATTCCGCCAACACAAATTTAAGAATGTTGGAAGATATCTGCTAAAAAATGTAGGGCAGTGGTTTACAAACATTTTTCATTTGCTGACCCCTAAAATATTTCAAATGGTGGTGCGGACCTCTTTGGAAACTTTAGTCATAGTCTACAGACCCACAGGAGTCCACAGGCCATAGACTGAGAGACACTGCTGTTTGAGTATTGTGAGGAATTTGAAATGCTTTGAACATTGGAGATCATTGGCCAACACAATGGCAGATGAAATGTAACTTTGATAAATATAAGCAATGTTGTCAATTAGCTACTCTGTGCTGCTTATAAAAGCTAATGGGCTCTGAACTTGCAATTCCCTCTGAGGGAAAAGACAGTGATTTTATGGCTAGCTCAGTGGAAATGTCCACAGAATTAGTTAAACAAGTGAAAAAGTTGTTGGTTGCCTTTCAAATGGGATGAAATATTATGGAAAATATTATATTGATAATATATCAATGGCACATCTTCACTGTCATATACTTTATTCAGCTTTGGTTGCTTCAGTAATGAAAACCTCAGACAATAATAATGTAATTTTTTAATGTCCTGAGTCCCCAGTCAGGATTGGATCCTATAGTGCTAGGCTCTGTACCAGGACATGGGAAGATGCAGATTTTATTTTGAAGAACTTACAAGTGCTGGGCTAGCAGTTACAATAAATAATATATTTTTTTTAGAGAGAGACGACTATGTTAGGAAGTTGTTATTCTTCAGAATTTCTTGTGCTATCAAGCTAATAGAGTGCTCCACAAAGTTTTTGGAATTTTGATTGCCTGCTTTTTGAGAATTAAATCAAAATGCCATTTTGGCCTCACTACCTTAAAAACAATGTAGCAGTTTGGAAAGATCCACAGAAGAGCAACAACAAAAGTTAAAAATACAACAATAATTACATATGAAGACAAGACTGACAAAACTTCAATGATTTATCCTGGAAGGTAGAAGAATCAGAGGGATGTTGACTGTGATTGTTAAAGGTATAGTGAAAACTGACCAGAATCTGCTTTCTATGCTATCAAATAATATGATCACAAGGGGCCAATCTGTGATATTAACATGCGTCATATTTACAAAAACAAAATGGCACTTTACACAACTAGCAAACCTATAAATTTCACTAACAGAGAAGGTCATCAAACCAAATTCTCTGGCTGGATAATTTTATGACCACTAATAATATTAGGAGCTATTTCAACTAAAATTATAAAAGTAATCAAATTATATGCTTCAGAGCATAAAATTGATTGCTTATGATAATCAGGATTAGATTTCTCTTCTCTTTCTCAGCACACATAGCTGTATACATTACAGTTCTTTTTCTTCTTTCTCTGAAGCCTCAGGTGTAGGTAGGATACTAAACTAAATCGATAAGTGCACTGACCTGATATGGCAAATCTTATATTCCTGATGGCCCCTTAAACAATTTCAGCTGCCAAAACCTGCAGTCATCAAAACAGATTGTATCTGCGAAAGCCAGCTGCAACACATGGTCTGTCAGATTGGGACTCTCCTTTCTTTCTCTTCCCACTGCCTTCCATTTCTGTTTAGCAGTTTCGGAAGCTGTGTGTGTGCACTTCTGTGTATCATTTGTGCACATGTGTATACCAATGTAGAGAGAACATTTCGTCAGGTAAAAATTGTTTTGTCTCTTAGTTTGATCTTATAAAATTCTATCAGCATGTATATATACCATCTTTTCCCTGTGTTAATATTCACTCTTTTAGGGACTGTGCAAGCTGCTAGGTGCCCACCATTTTGGAAATCAGTCACTTATTTAGGAACTTAAATATGGCGTGAGCATAACTAGACTGCAGGCACCTACTACTGACAATCTGGGCCCAAGATACAGAGATACTATTTTAAAAAGCACCGCTGAGAAATATTTCAAAGGGGTAGCCGTGTTAGTCTAGTTCAGCAAAATAAACAAGGAGTCATGGCACTTTTAAAGACTAACAAATTTCTTTTTTGCATGAGCTTTCATGGGCGAAGTCCCACTTCATCAGATGCCAGAATGGAGAAAACCTACATTGAAAAAAAACCTTACAGTTTGGAAGGGAAAAGATAAATCCTGTGATTACATTTCAATGCATCAGGTCAGATTACTTCAGCAAATCAAACAAGTTGTATAGATTCAAGTTCAACATATCAGAAAGTGGTGAGGTTGAGAGAGGTAAGAATCACTGTTAGTAATGAAAAACAAAGGAGGAGTCCTGTGGCACATTTAAAGTTTAATGTTTGTAGTGGGAAAGCCAGTTCATGCTCCCATTCAGACCCAAGTTGATGGCATTGAATTTGCATATGAATTCTAACTCTGAAATATGTACCTGATATTTTACCCCTTTACTGTCTGTATTATCTGTATAGCATGGACCTCACATTGATCTCCAAAATGTAACAACTAGATCTCATTTTTAATTGTAAGACAGACATGATATGCTCTCTAAAATAAATTGTATGTAACTAATCAAAATTGACTCACTGAAATTTTGTTGTATCTCCTATAGTTTGTTTCCCTAGAATGTGATTGTGTTGGCTTGAATCAATGCCACCCAAATATATACAAAAATGCTTTAAAATCTTTAGAGGGAATGCTTGGTGGAAGTGCAAAGTTATATTATATAATATATAAGTCATAGAGTATCAGGATATTTGACCTAAAATACTTTATCTGGAGATCTTTGGGCTCCATTAGGAGCTTGAAGAAGGATCTCTCGATGGCTAGGACAAGGGGAAACAAAGGCACTCATTTAAAATTCTTGTTCACATACTACCTCCCTGATTTTGATAGGTTAAAATTGGAGCTGGGCATGAGCCAGAACCTCGCATCTAAACATTTTTTTTCTCTTGTGTCCCCTGTATAAAATTTCCAAGGGGATTCAGATTTTAATTTCTTGATATGAACTCATCACTTATGTTTTGTTCTGGTTTGACTCCAAAACTGGAAGGGGTCTAATTTCTGAATGAGGCTTGGATGTGCATGTAAGTGACTGAAATCTCACCAGAACACTAGTTCCTGTGAGTTTTCCATCATTTGAAACTATTTTAGGTGCTGTTGAATCCAGATCTGAACTGTAGTCCTGGTTTGACCTCACACCTAACCCCCCAAAGGAATCTGTAGCTGAATATCACCTCTCTGCCTGTCTCTAGTTAAAATACCCAGTACAGAGTGTAACAAACCCGAAAGCTGATTTATATAATAATCTTTTTATATGGTTTAACGTTCCTTCCTGTGCCTATTGAAATGAAATGATAATAGCTACAGGCTTTACAAATACTAATCAGTAACAGATGATTCTATGGTCTGAATGAAGACTATTTCAGATGAAGAAAACAGTATGGTGTCAAAGTGTTCTACCATCAAGAGAAAAAGGACACACAATTCAGCTCTTTACAGATACTGTGGTTATAATTCCTATATTGCCACTCAAAATATTGTCCTTGCTATTTCCTTACATCACTTAATTTTGTTCTTCTAGGTCGCTGGGCTGCATTTTGTATGAGATGTGCTGTATGGATCATGCCTTTACTGGACACAATTTTTTGTCTATTGTGCTAAAAATCGTAGAGGGCAACACACCTACTCTTCCTGACAGATATCCAAGTAAACTGAACACAGTCCTCCACAGGTTTGTTGTTCTCTGGCTATTGTATGTGTTCAATTGTTTTCAAAATAATTTATTTATTTTTCTCCCATTAATATTTCAGCATGCTGAACAAGAATCCTTCTCTGAGGCCATCTGCAGCAGAGATTCTAAAAATCCCCTACATTGATGAACAATTAGAGGTATTTAAAGTGAAAATGCAATAGATATGCACTTACCATGCAAATATGTAGGTTGCAAAAATGCATTGAATAAGAAGAACATTTGTTGAGAAGAAATGAGGCAGAGAGCAGTCCATGGAAGTTTGCGATAGAAGTTCTCTTTTCAGATGATGGCAGAAAGGGGAGTTGGTGAGGGAATCTGCTCAATATGAAGTTTTATGAGCAGTAAAGAGAGCTTTCATTTATATATTGCAAACTTCTGAGATCACGGACTGGGTGGAGGTAAGGAACAATGTGGAATCTCTAGGCCAGTAGTTCCCAACCTTTTTGGCTCGAGGGCCACAAATATAATTTGTAGAACCCTGAAGGACCACCAGTCTATTTTAATTAAAATGTAATTGATTAAACTCAAATCAAATTTCAATCATAATTAATTAATTAAAATTGATTAATTAAATTTAAGTTCATTTTAATTAAATAGACTATTGGCCCTTCAGGGTTCTAAAAATTATATTTGTGGCCCTTAAGCCGTTTTTTAAAAATTGAAAAAATATTGAAAAGATCTTAAAAAAAAAAAAAGGAAAGGAAAGGAAAGGAAAGGAAAGGAAAGGAAAGGAAAGGAAAGGAAATGGGACTGGATGCCCATGAACAGGGCCAGGTTGTGGGCAAGCGTGTGAATCCCAGCCAGCAGCACCAGCGTGGCCTATACTCCTGCAGCGGCTATGCCAGCCCACGACCCCTGCCCCAGTTCCCCACAGCTGTGCCAGCCCGCAGCTCCCCCAACACGCTCCGTAGCCACGCCAACCCGCAGGCCCCCCAGCACACCCTGCAGCCGGGCTGACCCACAGGCCCCCAAGCACACCTTGCAGCCGCACCACACCGGACCGCAGCCCTGGAGCCTTTGAACCTGCCCCCAATCCCTAATCCGGCCCTGGCTGGGACCTGAGGAGAGGCGAGCGGCTGCAGACGAGCTCCCAGCTGCGCTCCAGGACCAGGCAACTGCAGCCCGGTTCTGAGCCAGTGGCTGGCAGCAAGGGCTATTTTAAAAAGCCAAAGTGGCCCGCGGGCCAGGGATTGGGAACCCCTGCTCTAGGCTGTTACAAATGGCCAGTGGCCAAGAGATTTCTAAATGTTTAATGAAAACCAACACATTCTAGTAAATATTTTGTTTTTCTGGTTCCTAGTATTGCTAAAGTGTATATTATTGCTAGGTGTTTTAGGGAAGAGGGACAGAGAAGTTGTTAAAACATTTTACATTGGGACTGTACCAAATAGATAGATAAGATGCTGAATCACTGTATTACTATAATTTGTTGATTTTGTTGGTATTTTATTTTCTAACAGAATGTCAAATGCAAATTCACAAATGTGGCTCTGAAAGACAAGACATTTAATTGTCAGAAAGAAGCTGCTCACATTATTAATGCTGTGTAAGTACTGTTGTGTTTTTGTTAGTAAAAAAGGGAGATGTTGCTAAATAGATTCACTTTTTAAACATTTCCAGAGGGGTAGCCGTGTTAGTCTGTTGTACAGCAAAAAACAACG
>ML685787.1:26376495-26418188 GCA_007922175.1 Pelusios castaneus
ACAACCATTGTCTCCTTAATGTTTAGGAATTTTCCAGGTATAATGGTCCCAGGGAGTATCCTGATGAGCCATTGAGAACATAAAGAATACAACCATTGTATCCTTAATGGCTCATCAGTTTACTCCCTGGAACCATATCACCTGGCAAATTCCTAAACATTAAGGAGACAATGGTTGTTCACACCCCCCGTCTAAGACATTTCTCCAGAAGGACACAAGTTAAAGTATGGATATAACATCAAATTCTTAACTTCTAATCAAAATAGAATTCCTAGACATGAACTATATAATCATTCCCAGCAAATGACTACCTTTCTATTGATACCAAACATGACGTAGTTCCTATGGATTATAGCATTTATGAGATATTCATAGAAAATAATATCTTAAATGCTTCCCTAAATCCAGACAGTGTCACACACAGGGCTCTGCCCTGCCAGGGTCCCTGTCCCCCTTTGCCCCATTGTACACAGGGGGTGCTCCCCCCCCGCCACCGTGGACCTGCCCAAGGCCCCCCTAGCCCCACAAAGTCGACCTAGAGCATCCAGTGTGGACGCTGTAGGTCGACTTTGTAAGTTCCCCTTTAAGTCAACTTTAATTTTAAGTGTAGACACACTAAGTTGACTTAGTTAAAGTCGACTTAAAAGTGGAAGTGTAGACATAGCCTGTGAAACTAAAGATATATGTAATTTACTCCCTTTGCAGTCATAATATTTCTAACAGCACATGTGTTTTATTTCTAGAACTTTCTAGAATGGTGACTCACTTTACTTTTTAATAGTTAGAATTCAGATCTTTTATTTTTCTGTGCTCTATTATACTGGTGGAAGGTCAAAAGTCCTGGAGGCTGAAGTCCATTTAGCCACAGATCAGGCACATTTCAAACAGGGAAATGACAGTACCAGTTTCTTGACCATATGCCTCAACCCTGATCTGAAAGGAATTGCTTTTAGGGCTTAGGTAGTTCAGTCTTCATGCATGTTCAGTCATTGGCCTCTCTGCTGAGACTTCCAACTAGGGGCAGGTTGTGGTGGATTTTGTGACATGAGCACCTGTCCGCTGGGAACAGGACTGAAATAACCAAACTCAAAGTCAGATTGAAGAGATGTGATTTTTTTTAAGTCAGTGGGCTTTGGATTAAATCCATAAAATGTAAAAATAAAAAAGGGAGCATGTATATGAAATGTCCATGTAAATATATGAACTAGGGCTGTACCTGAAAAGTTCAAAGGTTTAAATTAAATTCTAAATTGCCTCTGTGATACACTAACTTCGCAAAATCTAATCCATGTGGTTAATGGGAGTGACATATTGACTGTGAATTAAAGCCTCTTAAAGACAGTGTGTTTGTTGATATATCTCTATATTTATATAATAGTTACACATAAATGGATGTATGCATAAAATGGATTAACATTTAAATCTATTCAGACTACTTTCCATTGATTGTTCTGGGTTTTAATGCTCACTTTTTATTTCTATATAATATAAATTGGGAACATCAAATTTGTTTGTTTTTTTTAAATAGAAAATAGTTTTTAATTTTCAGAGTAGCTGCATTTATGCTTAGCATGGTTGGCTTGCTCTTTCACAGTATCAAGAGACACACTATGTGGGAGAGAACACAGCTGCTAGAAAGTATGTCCAGGGGAGAGAGACAGTTGCACATAGGAAACCAAGGAGTAATAGAAATGAGGCTGTGAGTGGGAGTGTACCAGGGGAGAAGCAGATGCAGAACAGCATGCGAGCAGAGAGAAAATCTATGTCGATCATTAGTGTTAACTCGTTTTAAATAAATCTGATGTGTACTTGTGGTAAGGATTGGTTGAGAGTAAAGGAATGGCAGCTCATTTTATGCTCCTATCATTCAAAAGTTTGGCCAAAGACAATTGCACAAAGTTGTTGTTAATTTTCAAGTTACAATTTTCTGCTGAAACTTTATTTTGCCAATAAAATTTGTATTTGTATCAGTATATTATAGAGCACAAAAAAAAAAGAAAACTTAGAACAAGGGTATACAATGACATTTTGGGGTTCTTATGCTTTAATTGAAAGTTTATCAAGATGACTGTATGAAATACTTGTGCTCCACTAGGAGAGATCATCCAATAAGAGTCGAAGATTTAGTTTAATTAGTACCTCAATTCTAAGTGGCATGGAGACTCAATCAAATTTTAGAAGCCTCAGGTTCATCTATTAAAAGCTGGGGGGCGGAAAACCCAAGACATTGAAGTTAATTAAAATGATGAACAAGCATAGGATCACTGGTGATCACCAGTTCAAGCATGAAATGAGACTTCAGCTTGCTAGGAAAATCCACACCAGTTAATTACTTTCACCATGAGTACAGCTTTCATGAAGTCAGCTCATTTACCTGTGTCTATGCCTGTCAGAATGATTCGCCATCACCTGTAAGCATATGAGATGTGAGCACAGGAACTACCTGCAGTCACAAATAAGTGAACAGACCAATTCCTTATTCAAACAATTCCCTTTTTCAGAGGATGAATGCTCACTGGCAACTTCAAACTAATAGCAGATAGAGACAGATGCAGAAAAAGCCATGCTTCTTAAAAATTTCTAACCCATATAGTCATCAAGTTGACTCAATGCATTATGCTACTGTTCAAAATCAGTTACACTCATATAGTGTCTTGTTGTAAAATGACATAATTCTCCTGAACTGTGAAGAACTAATCAGCTTCTTAAATTATTTATAAAAGCAGAGGTGGTACTTGACTTGGGATCTAAGAAGGAATATTTTGGGGTCCCCCTTACCTTTCATCTACCCCATTAAAATACATTATCTCCACAGACCAAAAATTCTCAACACAATGCATACTAATACACTTGTTTAAAAGTCCATGTTAAAAAAAGATCAGTAATTGAGGGTAATGCTAAATTACGCCCCCTTTAAGCTTCTTGGAGCCCTAAGCAATTGCTTAGTCTGCTTATACCTATCATCATTGCTCTATAGAAGGATGCTGATGGCAATTTGAATATTATTTTTAAACAGGAGAAGATTTAAATTAGTTCTCCAACATTTCACTCCTTACTTCACCATCCAGATGAATTATGGAAATTTATGCCTTTCACATAGGGACCAGGACTTGTGCAGAACAATCTGAGGCTCGAGGGACTGCAGCTGATTCAGAGCATGACTCCTGAACCCATGTGTTCAGATGTCTACTGTGAAGCTAGAGCAGTTTGTGACTGCCAGTGTGCCTTGACATTCTATCATTTTTTCCTATCTACTTCAATGGCTTCGTGAACATATTCTGCACCACCCTCTTTTACTCATCAGAGAATTCAGTACTCAACTAAAGAGGGTAAAATACGAGCTCTAGTTTATAGAAAGTACTTTGAAAATCTTATAGAAATATACTGATTAAATTTGAGCAGATGGGAATTCAGTTTTAATTTGGTAGCCAGTAAAAGTGACAAATTATATGAATCAAAAATCACGCTGATTTTCTTTTAATGAGCCAAGTTCTTTGCTCCTGTACAAAGGAAATAAAGGGACAAAGTTGTGTCTCTAACAAGCATATCTCCAGAACTCTGATACTTACTTCCCTTTGTGCTCAAGAATGCAAATTTTGGAATTGCTGACATATTCAAGTTTCTACAAAATGGGAATACCCAATAGAAGAAATGTTCGACATACTGACCCCAAAGCAACAGAACCCTCACTGTGTTTACTATCCAGAATTTATTTCAACTACCTGCTGGAATTGGCACATCTATATCCCCCTTCCTTTGCAGTCAGTTTGCTGGCAGAGACGGGAAGCACTGGAAAGATGCTTACCCTAATGTTGTCAACATTCAGTGGAAAGTCAATAGGGAGTGGACAGGTCTCTCTTTTCCTGAATCGTTAATCTGCAGATTTAGGAGAGCTCACTCTGATGTAAGCATGAGAAACACTAGTAGTTCTAAGCACTAGTAAATTGAGTGGTGAATAGACAAATGTTTTTGTATCCCATTGAATTTGTAGGTTGTAGGATTTCATCAGTATAGCCCCAATATATAGGTTCATTTTTGTGCCCAAGCTAGAGCAGACGATTTAGCCCTTTTGACTAATTTTATTTAAAGATTTCACTTCTTACTATGGTAGGTATTGATTGAGAATGCCCTGCAACCTGTGGTAGTTAACAATACCGTCTATAGAATTAATTTAAATTACCATAAGCATTTTTTCTTGCTAGAATTTATGCATCTTCTTGCAACAATCTGAAATAACAGCTTTAATGTATTTTCTGAATATTTTCCTGCCAGAAGCATTAAGCATTGACACTGTTCTAACAATGTACTAAATACACCAGTTCATCCAGTTCTAGCCAGGTCAACGTAGATCAGCTGCACCCTCATCATCTCAAAAGTGAAGAATTTGCTGAATAAGTGCAAAAGATTTATGATTTTTAAAACAATAATTATGACTTATAAAAACAACTTGATTTACTATTGAAATTGTTTCTATGTAACTTAGTTTTCTTCTTAGTTGATTCTTTTAGTATTGATAATGTCTTCCAAATTCAGTGCTCAATTAACTTGGAAAATTAGAAATTATTGGAGAGAAGTCTCATATAGTTGAATTTAGTATTTAATGAGAAATGATGATGATCTGATCTTACTTTTCTGAGAAGTGGTTGAACATTTCTCATCTGAGTATTTTAAAACTAGCCTGGGCAAAGCATCTAAGAATATTTTGCATTGTCAGATAATTTCCTAGGATTTTTCCATCTCTAATTTCTTTGCTTAAAAGAAAGAGGCATGAAAACTTGAGACAAAATCTTACATTGAGATTGTGTGCATATGCTTCATTGTTTGTTTTATTAATATTAAATGTAAAATAGCTTAATCTTTATCATTTACTTCTGCTTAAGTGATATATAAAATTGCTGATAAAGGGTGTTGTGTTTACTACTGTTATGTCTTATTCCAGCTCTATCCTGATCTAGTAGAAAAAAAGAAAATGAACTCCACTAAACCACTGCACAACTTGCAATTTAAATAAAATTAAAATCAGCAAATCTTGCTAGTTTTTCTGTAGCTGTAATATCTTAGCCAAATTCTAATTCAGATAATCATATTATAGCTATCTAAATTCCGCTTTCATATGTTTATTTTTCCACTTCCCATCCAAAAATTCTTAGAATTTTCCAATCCATATCACACAATATTTCTTTATAGTCCCTGTATATTAACTAACACATTTAGTCAATGATGAGGACAAATATGTATCGAAGTAATCCTGTAGGCATATTTATCAATTGTTATGAGTACATAATCTGGACCTATAAATTACAGTTATACAGTTCCCCCATCCTCTCATGATCATAAAGAACAACAACTTGGGCTGATTTGGCTGACACGGATTTTTTTTTAAATCCCTTATCTTCTGATTGATTAACTTTTATTATTTTTTTCTCTATTTGATATATTCATTTTACAAAGCATCTCTGTTTATATCATATGAATTACAGTAGTGTCATTTTGGGTGAGTATGACTAGATATCCTGTGGTTATATGTACTTTCCTTCTAAATTGCAGTAAATCAGAATAAAACAAAACTGGCTGCATAATACAGCTGTTAAATGGAGGCCAGTTTATGTATGGGGGAGAGCAAAAAGTTGGCATAAAACAAGAGTGAAATTCTTCTTATCCATCCACTTGTTTCCAATGGTGAAATACATATGCATCTGCAGTGAAATGAAACATATACAGCTGCATCTGGAGTAGAATGAGAATTGATCTATAGGGAAGGGTAGAAACTGATACAAAACAAGAGTGAAAGTCTTCTTGAGGCACAGTCTCAGCCATATAGATACGGGGAAGTATAACCGGTGTCTTTCTCTGTTACCAGTGTGAATTTGGCCCTTATAGATAGGTGGGTAGATCAGATATACAACACAATTCCTGCTTTGGTTCTTCTATTTGAAGGTTACTAAAATATAATGTAAGCTAATATTGTTTTCTTTATTACTCATCTAGAATAGTATAAAGATAAATTCACTGGACTAGCAGGTGCTCATTTTCCTCCTTATTAGATTTTGAGTAGGGCTTGAATGCTGAAGGCTGCATTCTGCACTAAATGTACATCTATGTAATATGACGTAAGTCAGTGTAGCTCTGCTGATTTACACAAATGAAGGATCTGGCCCTTAATATTATTATTCAGCTACTGTGGATAGAAGATGTATATTCTCACGTTATAACAATGCATGTCGTGCCTTTTCGCGATAGTACCTAGCAGGTTGTAAATGATTATACAAGAGTGGTGTGGTAGTTGTAGATACATAGAAAACCAACACATATTTTCTTCTAACATAAATTTCACACTGTAAAATTGCATTGACCTTAGAAGAGCTAATCCTGATTTAGATTAGCGTAAATGGGCATAGAATTGGGTTTTAATAAAAATGGAAAATGAACAAGAGTATATTACAAACTTACTCATTGTAGTCCTGGGGTGAGACTCCTGGGGTGCTTCTCTGGTATTACTGCACAATGACTTCACATTTAATTTCTGGGCTCGCCAAACTGTATCAGTCTCATCATTTCATCTTTACAATGAAGTGATTCATCTAAGTGACAAAAATTGATATACCAATGAAAATTTAAAGCCACATAGTCTTGTTTTTGGCTCAAAGTGCCACTTTACATTCATATCAATTTCACAGCTGAAAAGTCATGGGAAACAAGAGTGGGACAAATGTTTATTATTTTTTAAAAGTATTTATGAACCCAGGTATGCAAATACAGTTAACCGACCCATGGTATATTTCTAAATAGGAAAGGGACTATAAAGAGACTGAATAGGGAAGGACTGTCATTGGGACATTATCAGTGTCATGTAATTTCTTAGTTCGAACTAACCAGCCATTGAAATGAGTGGGGATCGCTAATTTGAACTAAGCAAGTGCCATGAATGCCAAGTGCACTTGCTTAGTTTGAACTAATTTTTTCTAGTTCGAATTAAGCTAATTCGAACTAACTAAAATTAGTTTGAATTAGTTAGTTCGAATTAACTAATTTGAACTAATTTTAGCAAGTGTAGACATAGCCTTTGAGTCTATGAGTCTAAACACTGTGGACCCAAATGACTCAGCTTACATCAGAGAAACAGTCACTCCACAAACAACTTGCTTATTCTATGGAGAAGTTACCACACTCCAGTCACATCCTCACTCAAGCAGGATCCTTCAGTCCCCCCCAACCTGAATGCTTTGATGGTGGTTGCCAGAAGTTTAGGGGATTTTTGAACTAGTTCCATTTGCTTTTCTTTCTATGTCCTCACATGAAACCCAATGAAACCAAAAGGCGGGACTGCTGGTGAGTCTACTTACAGGCAGGCACTGCACAGGGCTTTGCCCCTCTTGGAGCAGAGCAGTCCAATTTTAACGAACTGGGATTTTTTGGAAGTATCCTTTGCTGTATCCAACGACATTGAGACTGTACTGCTGAAGTGGCACTGTGGAAGCATCAGCAAGGATAGGAATACCACCACATCTGCCACTGGCATTTGGTGACTGGGATACGGATGTGGAATGGAATGGGTGGCCCAGTTACACCAGTTCCAGTGGGGTTTGAATGAAGAGAAGAAGGATAAGTTGGCCCATATCACGAACTTCTCCTGACTGAAAGCTCTCATCGACCTCTCCTTTGACACTGATTACAAGAGAGAAGGAAGAAGAAAGGCTGGCATCCACCCTTGCAATTGCACATGGAACCAAAACTCGCCTATCAACACCTGAGCTGATGAAGATTGACCTAAACTACAGCCTGACCCTGGAATAAAGAGAATGATGGCATCATGAAACTTTGTGTTCCTGTTGCAGGGCTTCCAGATATGCCCTCAGCTCCAGCTTGATCAGAGAGCTAGTGGGAAACAAACAGGCCTAGGCATGGTCAGAGGAGCTGGCTTGGGCGCTGTTAATGTTCCCCACTCCAGTACCACTTCCCAGTGAGCTACACAGACTTGAACTGAGACCCAAAGGGTTTCCCCACATCTCCGAGTTCTGATATAAACAAACATCCTTGATCTAGCTATGCCCATCTTCCTCCAGTGGTCTCTGATCAACTCCGGGACCATAGACAATGTCATCAATGTCGAGATAGCATGAGCCTTACATCTTGAAAAGATGTAATCTTGGAAAGTCAGGTCCTAGAGGACCCATCAGGATACCCAAAACCTATGGTGCCTGATTGGCTCATACCCACTGTTTAAGAAACAAAAAGATCCAGATGTATAGTAATCAAGCAATTGTGCAGACTTCCTGGTGCCTTGGAGCTCACTCTTTGCCTGTCTCCTGTGTTCTACATCCAAATGTTCCCATTAGTGATCTGCTTCTGCATGCTCTTAGGTCCTGCCTTGCTCCTCCTCTGTATCTGATCCTTGTCTTGTCTTTGGCTCCTGTTCTTACCATCAGCTCCTGATCTTCAGCTTTGATTCTGGCTCCCACCCTTGTCTTAACTCCAGATTTCAACTCCAGCTTTGAACATTGGACCAGACTGCCTACATCCCAGTTCCTAACACATCTTTCTTGATTTTTGTTGGTGCCAGAACTGGACACAGTAGTGCAGTAACAGTCACACCAGTTTCAATAAAAAGGTAATGTAACCTCCCCACTCCTTCTCAATGTTCCCCTGTTTACACATCCATGGTAAAAATATATGAAGTGCAGAAGCTATCCTTGCTTCTCACCATAAACTCTCAGGAGTAATTTACTCAAGACCTTGGCATTAGCTCTTTTCTTTTATGTTAATAATTTTTCAGTTGTTATAAAATTTTTATTTTTTACCTTTGTCCATTAGTCAGCTACATTCACCTAGTCTCTCTGTTTTATAATCTATTCCCTTTTTATTTTTGTATACTCCATACAAGATTATAATATTTTAAATTCATTAGCTTAATAAATATGTTGCAATATGTTGCATCTGGCAAACCCCCTGATTTCATTATAATTCCAAAATAGCAAAGTACATTAATAATTGCATACATTATTCTTATATTTCCATTGCTAATTGTAAGTTTTGGATGTATTGCTTTGAATTTCAAGTGGATAAAGTTTCAGCTGAATCTAAATAAATGCTCACATAAAATGTAGAGTTAATGGTTTTTCACTCTAGTTTTTCATAAGCCTCACTGGTAATTTTTAAATGTCTTGTACTTAACTGAAAGAGAGGAGCAAAGCCTTAAATGTTACAGGCCATATTTTTAAAGGGCCCCCATTATGTGCATATACCATCTGCATTATGGCTACATGCATATTAGGGAACGGTGCACCAAAATGGAGCTAGTGAACAGGGGTATTTTGCAAGTGAGTTCTCCTGGTGAAGGAGGAGCTTTGTGGTGAATTTGTTGTCTGTAATGTGTGTATTTGTGTTTCTGCACTTGCTGCTTGACTAAAGTATATCATGTGGTCTGTTTTGCGGACCATGTACTGGTCCTAACAGCCTGCTAGGCAAGTCTGAGAGTTCCTTAACAAGGTTTTGTGAAGGAATGTGGGGGAGGGAGAGGGCTTTATGGACTTCATTAACATTCTTTAAACTAAAGACAATAAACAACCCCTAATAAAAACGAAATAACAAAAAAAGAAAGAGCTGCACAGGTAAAAAGAGAATGCAGGCAGAAGTCCAGCAACAGAGTAGGTGCTCTCCAATATATTGCACTAACTGTAACCTATATGATTCCCTGCCCTATGGACAGATGGCATGTGTGCATTCAGTGTAAGGAACTCCTAACCCTCAGAGGGCACATACAGGGTTTGGAGACCAGGGTGGCTAAACTGGAGAAGCTAAGGGAGACAGAGAGGTACATAGATGAGACTTTCTGGGACATAGTAGAACAGTCCTAGCCTCAGTATGACAGCCTCTGTGCTGTTCAAACAGATAAAAGTCTTAGGGAAGAAGAACATCAAACTGGAGTGGAGGGAAATGATCCCATATTTGAGGCTCTCCTGCCAGATGATATCATGGTGTCCTCTCAGACTGAGGATACCTTTCTGGGGAAAGGAACTTCAGCTATTAGGAAAAGACAGGTAAAATAATGGGGATTCAGTCATTAGAAACTGATATAGTCAGGTTTGTGGTGATTGGGAGATCCACATGGTGACTTATCTGGTGGGTGCAAAAGTAATGAATCTCTTAAAACATCTAGGGTGCGTCTACACTAGTAAATTTAGTCGACTTAAGCAGGCTTAAGTCAACTTAATTTACTCTGCGTCCACGCTGGAGTTTCCTTAAGTCGACTTAAGCTGCTGCTTCAGTCAACTTAAGGAAATTTAAAGTCAACTCATTAAGGAAATTTAAAGTCAACTCATGGCCAGTTAGACCAGCAGAGTCTAACAGTAGAGATATACTACCAACCACCTGACCAGGCTGGTAATAGTGACTGTGAAATGCTCAAGTTAATTACAGAGGCTATAAAAATAAAAAGTCAATAATAATGGGTATTACAACTATCCCCATATTGATTGAATGCATATCACCTCAGGATGGGATGCAGAGATAAAGTTTCTTGAAACTTTAAATTATTTCATCATGGAAACCACAAGAGGAAAGAGAGAAAAATTGTGATTTAGCCCTAAGTGGAGCACAGGATCTGGTGCAAGACATTAATAGAACTGAACTGCTTAATAACAGTGACCATAACATAATAAAATGTAACATTTCTTTAGAGAGGGAACACCAAAGCAGCCCACCATGGTAGCATTTAATTTCAGAAAGGGGAACTACATGGCTAACCAACAAAGTAAAAGAAGAAGTTAGAGGCAAAAAGGCATTTTTTAAAGAGTGAAAGTTGTCTTAATTGAGGAAAAGAAAAAGAAGCATAAACTCTGGCAAATGAAGTTTAAAAATATAATAAGGGTGGCCAAAAAAGAATTTGAAGAACAGCTAGCCAAAGACTGAAAAAGTAACAGCAAAAAATGCTCTAAGGACATCAGAAGCAGGATGCCTGCTAAACAACCAGTAGGACTGCTGGATGATCGAGATGCTAAATGAGCATTCAAATAAGATAAGGTTATCATGGAAAAACTAAATTAATTTTTTGCATTGGTCTTCATGGTTGAGGATATGAAGGAGATTCCCAAACCTGAGCCATTCATTTTAAGGGACAAATCTGAGGAATAGTTCCAGATTGAGGTGTATTTAGAAGAGGTTTTGGAACAAATTGATAAATTAAACAGAAATAAATCACAGGACCAGATGATACCCACCCAAGAGTTCTGAAAGTACTCAAATGTGAAATTGCAGAATTGCTAACTATAAACTATCATTTAAATCAGCTTCTGTATCAGATGACTGAAGGATAGCTAATGTGACACCAATATTTTAAAAAGGCTCCTTCGGTGATCCCTGGCAGTTACAGGCTGGCAAGCCTAATTTCAGTACCAAGAAAATTGGCTGAAACTATAGTAAAGAACAGATAGATGAGTATGATTTTGGGGAAGAGTCAACATGTTTTTTAATAAGGAAAATCATGATTCACCAATCTAGTAGAATTCATGTCGTTGTGATTCCGTAGTTACGTTAAGTTTATATTGCAATTTCTACTCTATGCCACTCGCTGTAGGAGCTCTAGCCACAAGGGCAGATTGGGTTGTGGTCTGGGCATTACTACACCCCAGATATTCCCTTGTCATGCAGTGACCTAACTTGCCCAGTGGCCAAGCTGGTATTTGCAATCTCAGTATAGAGGGAACACAAGTTGTTCCTATACTGGGCTCAGCATTGGTGCTAGGATAAATTCTTCCCACAGAGCAGATCTGTTGAGCAAGAAGGTATTTTAAAACACAGTCACTTTACAGAGCAGACCCAGACTTTAAAACAACTATGCCCAAAATAGGCAAATGGGGCACAATGTTTTTGATTAGCTAATTCTGTGCAATTTAGTTAAACAGCTACTAAAGAGGAAGAAAATAATGAGATCAGTAGAGGCCAAATTCATCCCAGTTATAAGTCTCTCTGGATTTTAATAGCATTACAGTAAGGTTCAGTTTGGTCCATTGAGAATATTTTATGCACAGGGCCTTGGGAATATAAAAACTTCACGAGATATAAGAGGAAACTAACGATTAACAAACCAATACAATAATATGATGATATCATAATTATCATAAAAACCATGCAATTTTACTTAAAAGATGTGACTGTGTTTACTGTCTATAGTTTGTTAAATACTGCATTTATGCATAATAACCTACTTTTTTCTGGATAATTGGATGTGGATAATTGTATTTAGAGCACCTTATTCATGTAAGTCAATCATTAAAATATCAAAGCTTCAGAGACTGAAGGAACAGCAGTTTTTCATCATTCCAGTGACCCAAATGAGATGCAAATCGTTTGATAAATGCTTTGGTTTAACTTCTCATCTTCTCTCAAAATAGCCTCCAAAGAGATGCATCTTAAACTAATGCAATGAACATATTAAGAGTGGGATAAATGTAAGCTTTAGTCTTCATTAATATAAACACTTCAAACATTTTGAAAGCATTGGCATAGCAAAATATGTTCCTACACAGTTGCCATTATTTTCTCATGTATCTTTTTTTCCCTTTGTTTAACATCTTAACATTGATAAATAGAACTTACATCTATCTTTATTTAACCTTGATCAGCCACTTTTAATGGCCCATGTTCTGACTAGGTATTTTTTAAACCTATCCTGAGAGACCATTAACTCTTGGATGAATGATCAGGTGATCCATATACGATTCCAAACACATAAAGTTAGTAAACACTAACTAAACATGAAATGAAATAATAAGCAGTTAAAGAACAGACACATACTCAGCGGTCATAATTTTATAGACCTCTATCATATCCCCCTTTAGTCGTAATTTCCTGACTGACTGTATTCATAATAGAGACTGAAAAGGGACCAATAGCAAGGCAACAGTGCTATGGATGAATGTATGATTGATGTTCAAGATCAGCTCAAAGGTCCCATGGCCTCATAATTTCTTATATGAGTTCTAACTATTCACAAATGCTTGTGAGGATGGGGTGGGGGTGGGAATAACAATAGAAAGATGAAGATAACACAGGTGACTTACTAACGATCTTTGGAAACCATTTCCTTTATGCATGAAGGGATCCAATTATTTCAAAGGTTGCCCTGTAATATGAATAGTGTCTAGCCATGGCATGCACACACCTTGAATATTGCATGGTCACCCCATCTCAAAAAAAGATGTACTAGAATTGGGAAAGATTGAGAGAAGAGCAACAAAAACAGGAGTATGGAGCAGCTTCCACATGAGGAAAGATTCAAAAGTCTGGTACTTTTCATCTTGGAAAAGAGACTACTAAGGGGGAAAATGCTAGAGGTCTATAAAATCATGAATGACTAGAGAAAGTGAATAAGGAAGTGTTATGTACCCCTTCACATAACACAAGACTCAGGGGTCACCCAAGAAAATTAATAGAAGCAGGTTGAAAACAAAGTAAAAGAACTACAGTACTTCAAATATACTACCAGAGTACTTCAGACTTCAGATTTACTAACACCAAAGTTATGAACTGACTATCAACTACACACCTCATCTGGAATCAGAAGTACACAATCAGGCATCAATATGGGGGGAGAGGGAGAGAAAAAACAAATACAATAAAGTACTGTGTTAAACATGAACTACTAAAAATAAAGGGAACATTTTTTAAAAATAAAGTTTTAACAAGGTAAGGAAACTCTGTGCTTATTTCATTTACCTTGAGACAGTTAAAAGCAGCATTTTTCCTTTGTTTAGTAAAGTTTGTTTGAAAGTTGTATTAAGTCAATGTTCAGTTGTACACTTTTGAAACAACGTTTTGTTCAGAGTTACGAACATTTCAGTGTTATGAACAACCTCCATTCCCAAGGTGTTTGTAACTCTGAAGGTGCATCTACACTTACAAATTAAGTCGACTTAAGCTTGCTTAAGTCGACTTAATTTAATCTGTGTCCACACTACATTTTCCTTAAGTCGACTTAAGCAGCTGCTTAAGTTGACTTAAGGAAAATTAAAGTGAACTTTACTAAACCTAGTTTTAAGTCAACTTTTCTGGCTAAGTCAACTTAGCCAGTGTGGATGCAGAGTAGCCCTAAATCGACTTTGTCGACTTAGGGGGCTTCAGGGCTTCCCCACTGCCCTCCCTGCCAGGGTGGCTGGCACAGCCACAGCCTGGCATGCCCCCCCACAGGGCAGGACAGAACCCTGCCCCACCCTGCTCCTATGCCCTGCCAGGGTACCTGTCCCCCTCAGCCTTACAAAGACTGAGCCCCCTGGTACTTGGCAAGGGGTGCCCCCCTGCCACCATGGACCTGTCCCAGGTCCTCCTAGCCCCTACAAGTTGACCTAGGCGTCCGTTGTGGAAGCTGTAGGTCGATTTGGCAGGGTCCCCTCTAAGTCAACTTAATTTTTGAGTGGGGACATGCTAAGTCGACTTAAATTAAAAAGTGTAGACATAGCCTGACGTTCCAGTGTACTTCATACAATGCACAGTCAACCCCTGGAACTTATCACCAAAGCTTTTTGTTAAGGCCAAAAGGATAATAGGGTTCAAAAAAGAATGAGATAAATTCATAAATTCTGTCAATGGTTGTTAGCCAAGATGATCAGGGATGAAACCCTGCTCTGGGAGTGGATGACTGGGGATGGTTCACTGAAATTGCCTTGTTCTGTTCATTCCCTCTGAAGCACCTGGCGTTGGCTTCTGTCAGAAGATAGGATACAGGACTCGATGGAACATTGGTCTGGCCAAATATGGCTGATCTTTTGTTATTAAATATGGCTCTCTTCTGTTATTCCCTGAGATATTTTTCAATTATTTGCTTATTCTCTGATCAGCATACATCCAGCATGTAACTTACATCTATGTTTACATCCAAACTAAATTTACATGACATTTTAATATTTACATCCACACTTTCCTGGGTGATATAGCTGCTTACACCATGTGTTTATCTGACTCATTCACTCTGACTGCTGCTGTTCCAGTAGGCCCCAATCCTGAAAATATCTCTAATTTACTGCTTGAAAAATGACAATCTGGGGAGAAGATAGCTGCCTTCCCAAAATAGTAGCTAGTTATTTGATACATAAAGACTTCCTCCTTCCCGCTCACTGTCATCAAACTTACAATAGGAATACAAAGGTGGTATTTAAAAGTTTTCTTTGACTGATCAAAAAGTTAAAAATAGCCCCAGGACTACGCAGAGTTTTAATATAATTTTGTGGTCAGTTTTTCCTTAACGAGATGTACAGCTCTTGCTGTGCTGCTGCTGTGTTTCTGCTGGACAGTAGGTATGTTACAGGGCAACCTTTGAAATAATTGGATCTTCACATCCATAAAGGAAAGGGTTTCAAAGACAGTTACTGAGTCTCCTGAGTTATCTCCACTCTTCTATTGTTATTCTCCCCTCGCCTCGCCGCCCCCCACCATCCTCACAAGCATTTCGGAATAATTAGAAATCAAATGGGATACTTTGAGGCTATGGGACCTTTGAGCTGATCTTGAACAGCAGCCACACACTCATGCATAGAACTGCTGCCTTGCTATTGCTCCCTTTTCAATCTCCACTATGAATAGAGCCAGTCAAGAAATTATTTTGTTCCCACAAAAATTATGATGAAAACCAGTAGTTTCCATTTTTGTTGCAATTTTTCTTCAGGTGGTCTTGTATTTTATCAGAAAATTGTTTTTGTTTGTTTTGTCTTTTGTTGCCCCAAACCAAAATATATTAATTTCAGATGAAATTTTCTATTTTGTTATTGTTGATGTTGAAAAAAGACGTGCATGGACATGTCTTACGGAGGTTTCCATGTTGATAAAAAGCTATTCTTCACTGAAAAAACTGTTTTGAACAAAGTATTTCAAACAGCTGCAGCTGTGAGTCATGAAAGAACTCCAGAAAGCTTTAATTTTTTTAGAGCTAAGTGTTATATGAATTCAGTTGTTCCTGATAGGTACTGATCTGTAGAAACATTCTTCTTATGACACCAAAATGTATGGGACTAAATTCCATTCTGATGTACACTACATGCAGTTCCATTAACTTAAGAGACATTGCACAGGAGGGAAATTAGCATAAAACAAAGCTCACTGTAAAAGGAAGCTTTCTCCTGCTGATAACCTTGTATAACAAAGTACCTTTTCCTTTCTTTTTTGTACATCTTGTATCCATGGTTCTTGTGTTATTGTATAATTCTGTCTGTGATTTGCTATTGTTTTTATTCCCAGAGTTATAAAAGTGAGAGATAGAAAAGACCTGTTGGATCTTCTAGTTCACTTCCTTGGCAATATACTTTTCTTTGTCCCTACTGTATATTTTCTAGTGTTTTTTTCCAGTCTAGCTTTAAAAGTTCCAAGCTATGGGGCTTTCACCATTTCCCTGCGGGATGCAGCTCCACAGCCTATACAATATATCTCTCACTTGAAGTGAGTGGGAACTTCAGGTAGGCAGCACCTCTCTAGTAGATCCTAATATTCTGCTTTTATATGTGCACTAATATTTCCTCAGCCTGTCCTTCCATTGGATGAAAGGCTGCACCTCTACAACTTTTCCATGTTACGTTAATTTTTTACTTAAAAGCTAGTGAGTGGAAAGAAACACCTTTGTCTTAACAAAGAAGGAGTCCGGTGGCACTTTTAAAGACTAACAAATTTATTTATCACATGAGCTATCGTGGGAGAAATTTCCACTTCGTATGACATTCAAACACTGGGGAACAGCGTACAGAGGAAGGTGAGGGCAAATCACCTATTGTAATGAATGTTTGAATTTTAACATCTATTTTGATTTGCTGTTACAGCCAGACCTGATTCTGTGTCAGACATTTCCCTGCATTTAACTTCCTCCCATTCGGTAAGTTCCCCATCTTCAAAGTGTCTGACGAAGTGGGATTTTCTCCCACGAAAGCTCATGCGATAAATAAATCTTAGTCTTTAAAAGTGCCATGGAACTCCTTGTTTGTTTTGCTGAACTAGACTAACGTGTATACCATTCCCCAAGTTGGATAAATAGATTGGGATTTTATGTCCTGCTGCACAGGGGCAGTGGAGGGCAAAAGTAGCTTTCCCCCTCTTGATTCTGTGCTGCTATAAGGGCCACAAGGGTGCCCAGTGAATTGCTGTAAGGTGTGGCAGCCTCCCTGCTGCTGCTTGTGGACTGTTCTGTAGCCTGGAGCAACTTGGAATGACCACAGTGGCATGCATCATTGAGACACACCTCCTCTTCCTGGCTGTACCTCCAACACGTCCGTCTCACCAGGGTTTGCAATGGAGGACAGCATAGGACTGCCTACAGTGACACTATGCAGTACCTGTGTCAGGGTTATCCTTCTCTGGTTCCTTGGGGGCTGTTTACAGCTCCTGTACAGCAACAAAAATGCAATGGCATATAGGAGTTGGGGTGGAGTCAGAGTCCCACCTCCAGTGCTGTAAGGTTAATTTTCCATTTAAGATAGGAACATGACATTTGAGGAAGATTCTTGTGTTTCAGGGGCATTATGAGACAAAGAGGGATAGATGATGTGATACTCTTTAAGAGCCATGTTTTCAAAGGTATCCTTTGTTAGTGTGAATACACATTTTATGCGTTATCACTTGTGCACATTCATGTCAAATTTACATGTCCCAAGCCCCATTTCTGGATGAAAAAAGAACACAAATGTGTTTATGTGCATAGGTTCTGCCCTGTGAGTGCGCAAGTGAATTCACAAAATGTGTGCTCCCACTAATGTGCAAAACTTGTGTGCACAAAGTAGTATGCACATAAATGGAGGCCAGGTTTTGAGAATTTTATCCTAGATGTTGTTTCATTTCCCTAAGCAGCTTGGTTTCATCCATAGACCAGGTTGTAGCCAGACCTGATTTTCAGGTTGGGCCTGTGAGTCATCCAGGTGGGCCTGGGCCACTTTCTGCTTCTGGTCATGTGACTGGAAGCAGGAAAGTTTGGAAACTGCAGATGCTGCAGTTGCTAGGTAGCTTTACTTGCTACCTAGCAACCAGAGTGTCAGGCAACTTTTAGTCGATTGTTTCCTGAACATTTGGCTTCTGGTCATGTAGCCAGAAGCAGGACGTTCAGGAGGTAGCCGGAAGCTGCCTGACTCCCGAGAGACTGCTGTTGCTGTAGCAAGTGAAGCATTTGGGTGGGCCTGTTTTCAAAGAGGATGGGCCAGGGCCCCCTCAGACCCACCCATAGCTACACCTTTGTCATAGACATGAAAAAAAGTGTCATGATTTTGTAATGAATGGATAAATTTATGGAATATTTTCAAATTATCTGGAGGTGCTAGGATTGTTTCCTTTTATCATTGTGGTGTTTTTGATACTCTATAACAGCTTTCAGCTAAGGATCTCTCACACTTTACACAGATGGGTAAGGTAAAGCACAGAGAGGTTAAGGCCAAACTCCACAACAGTATTTATATGCCCATTGATATCAGTGAGCGTTAGGTGCCAGAATACCCTTGTGACGCTAGGCCTAAGTGACTAGTTTAAGATCACACAGTGCGAAAGTGTCTAGGAGAAGAAGAACGGCCAGCAGGTCTTCTGGCATCCAGTATCAGGCTCTAACTATTTGTATTATGTAAATAGAGTCTCTTAAAAAAATCCTGCTGACAAAAAGATTAAATTCTTGTTTTATTGTTCATTGCAGACATGCATCCACTAGTTACAGTCTGTGGTAGGGCACAGCCACATATAATGAACTGACCCATTGTCTGCTAAATGCATGGGAACTTCAGAATGGAATATTAATACATTAGTTGTAAGTCTAACTGCAGGGTAAGAGAAAATTAAATCTATTAATCAAGGAATTATTTTTACCTCACTTAGGAAACTGATGTTGAAATAAGGGGATTATACTACCTAGGGAATCACTGCTGTTAGCTATTTGACAAAATCATACAAGTTTTTCATTTCTTTGTTTTTTGCAAAATTTATCTTCTTGCAAAATGAATTGACATTTATAGTTTAATATGATAAAATTACAGTATTCATTACACAATCCTGAATGTTTTTCAGATAACTTTTTTCTTATTTTTTTCATTTGTGTCCAGCTTTAGTATCTCAGTAATAATGAACAGAAATGTAAGGTGCTATTATTAATTATTCATAATTACTTTCACTTGAGCTCCAACATTTACAAACACCAAGTCCCTTGATGTCTCCATGAGGTACTATGGTTGCTGTTAAAACTCAATTTACTCTATCGCCACATCTGAGATCCCACAGTCATTGTAAATGTTGGAAAGTATTGTTGTATCTCAGGCAGCCTGTGTGATTCTTGGTAAACGTTGATTTTTGTGGGGGAGGCGTCTTGATTCATGATACCATCCTTATTCTACAAAGTGTTTTAATATATTTCATTTGAAGCAGGTGCCTAAATGCTTTGCTGAAGTGGGGCCTAACTGGGAACAACATAGATAGATGGTAGTAGCCCTGTTCTCCTTTGAGAGTGTCCCTGTGGGTGCTCCACAGTGGGTAGTGACGCGTTCTTGCGTTACAGTTCGGAGATTTCAAGCAGTGTTCGTTGGGGGCTGCGCACCGGGAGTTGTAGCCTCGCGAGATCTTGTTCGCGCCAAAGAGACGCGCGCGGCCCCAACCGCCTCAGTTCCTTCTCTACCGTTCACGGTTACAGTCAGAGCGACTCTCTTCTCTAGAAACCTTTAAACGGAAAACAAAAGAACCTTTAGCCTGTATTTTTTTTCTCCCCTCATAATTTCTTTCTACTTTTCATTTAATTTAGAACCCTCCATTTAAAAAAAAATAAAAAAAAAAATTTTTCCTCAGACCATGCCAGGGACACCAGGCTTCAAGCACTGCGAGACTTGCCGCGACGCAATGCCCGCTTCTGGTGGGCATAGCGTCTGCATAAAGTGCCTGGGCGAGGAGCACATCGCCCAGAAATGTTCCCACTGCAAGAACTTGAGTGCCAGGGCAAGGAGAGATAGAGACCTTCCTCTCAAACTCATCCTTATGGAGAAGTCTCTTCGCCCTGCCTCAGACCTGGGACAACAACAGGACTCCATGGGCTTGCGCCCTTCAAAGAGGCATCTAACCCCACCGCACTCATCTCTTAAAAAGACGAAATCTCTTACCAAAGGAGTCCGTACTAAAGAGGCTTCTGGTCCCTCAAGTACGTTGACCACCGGACATGACAAACGGCACCGACACACAGTATCGGAACCGAGACAGAGACCTGACAAGCGAACGAGGTCCTCACTCGGCACAGCGCCGTCATCACCGGCTCCGTCCATTACGGCACGGTCAGCGGTACCGATAACAAAAGGATTGGCACCGCAACCAATACCGACACCAGCTCCGACGGCACCTATAACAACGGCACCGCTGGAACGCCAGCAAGAGATACCTCAACCATCAACACCGGCACCGTCCGTGGTCGCGGCACCGCACCACGGCACCGACACCGCGGTTCCTTCTAAAAAGAAACACAAGTCAAAACACCTCGGAACCGAGGAAACCTCTGGGCTTCCCCGAGACTCGCCAGCCCAAAGTAGGGCCCCCTCCATGCCAAGCTCCCCACATTGTAGGAGCCCTTCTCCCATTCCCTTCTCTAGTGAGGATGAAGCAGAGCACGAGGAAGCCAGATTCTCTACACCACCGAGATCCCCACACAGACATGGAGTGTCAAGGCATGCTTATCAACACATGCCACCCTTTCCGTGGTATGGCCTCCCATGGTACGGTCCTCATTCATCTTCGGTTCCTCCTTGGCACAGATGGGAACAGTTCTCACAATTCTCTGCCAGAAGCAGCAAACGTTCTATCCCAAAGGCTCACAAGACACAGCCAAACGAGAAAAGGTCAGAGATTCAGAGTGTCGTAGATGAGGATGAGGCTTCACCCTCACCTTCTCCTCCTCACAACTCTTCATCTTCACCAGATGAGCAAATCATGCCATCTCCACCCTCCGCTGCGGATGATTTTAAGCAATTCCAAGATCTCTTCAAGCGTGTTGCAGAATCTATGGAAATTCAAACGCAGGAAGTAGCTGAGTCCCAGCACAAGCTGCTCAGGATTCTACAAACTTCTTCATCTGCCAAAATTGCCTTACCAATGAACGCGGCCCTGCTAGAACCCGCTGAAACAATCTGGCAAACACCTGCATCCATACCTCCTACGTCTAGGAGGGCAGACAGAAAGTACTATATTCCAGCAAAAGATTCTGAATATCTTTTCACGCACCCACCACCAAATTCCCTCGTCGTCGAGGCAGCAAATAACAGAGGCAAACAGCTTTACAACAAATCAACCCCCCATGAAAAGGAAGACAAAAAGATGGATCTCTTAGGAAGGAAAGTCTATACATCTTCGACACTTCAATTCCGCATCTCGAATTATTCTGCACTTTTGTCTAACTATGATCAGGACAACTATTTGAAACTTGCAGATTTTATCGAGTTCATTTCGGAAAACAGAAAGCAACAATTTTTAGCGGTAATTCAAGAAGGACAATTAATATCTAGAACAGCCCTGCAGGCTGCTCTTGACATGGCGGACACCTCAGCACGTATCATCGCAACAGGAGTGGTCATGCGGCGATCTTCATGGCTGCATTCAGCGGACCTTCCAAGGCAGCTACAAGCAACAATTGAGGATCTCCCTTTTGAAAAAAAGAGGCTTTTTTCGGACAAAACCGATGAAACCATGCACACCTCTAAGGATTCTCGAGCCACTTTGAGATCTTTTGGCATATATACTCCAGTTACTAGAAGGCGACCTTACCGTTACCAACCGTACAACTCACGCTACCAATACCAATATCCTTACAGAAATAATAGGAGGCAAGACCAACCACGTGGCAGACAACGACAACCACGCCGCAGACAGCCGAATAATCCGCCCTCGACATCACATCCACCTCAACCAAAACAGCAGTTTTGAAGGTGTGGTCGAGGGTCTGCACAATCACCATGTCCAAATAGAGCAAACCATCCCTGGAACTTATTTGAACAGGCTTCTCCCTTTTTACAACTCATGGGCTCAGATTACCAACGACAAATGGATCTTGGAAATCATAAATACCATTCCTTTCATCCAGAAGCCTACCCATTCTTACCCTTCCCCGTCCCTCTTCAGGGACACAACTCACGAACACCTCCTTCTACAGGAGGCAACTCGTTTGTTGCACATCGGGGCAATAGAGCATGTCCCAGCACAACACAGGGGAAAAGGGTTTTACTCCCCATACTTCCTGACAGAAAAGAAGTCAGGAGGATGGAGGCCTATCCTGGATCTCAGGAAATTAAACAAACTGATAGAAACCAGAAAGTTCAGAATAGTTACCCTCTCAACCATCATCCCCGCTCTGGAATTGGACGATTGGTATGCAGCCCTCGACCCGCAAGACGCGTACTTTCATATCCCAATCCACCCGTCCCACAGAAGATTCCTAAGATTCACCATTGGCACGGACCATTTTCAATATACGGTCCTCCCCTTTGGCCTTTCTTCTGCACCAAGGGTCTTCTCCAAGGTCCTAGCAGCAGTCATGGCACATCTAAGGAAAAACGGAATCACGGTATCCCCATATTTGGACGATTGCTTGATAAAAGCAAGATCCAAGATCCAGGCAAAAGATCACCTACACTTCTCTGTAGCCACACTCCGAAAGCTGGGATGGCTCATAAATACGGAAACATCAATCCTCATCCCTACGCAGACCATAGACTTCATAGGGGCTCGCCTAGATGCTCGAGCAGCAAGAGCATTTTTACCACAGCAACGATTCGAAAGGATTACACAGATGAACTACTCGATTCGTCAAGCTCCATCAACAACTGTAAGGGAATGTCTTCAATTACTAGGTCATATGTCAGCAACCACATTTGTGGTCAGACATGCAAGACTACGCATGAGACCACTCCAACTTTGGTTTTCCAGGACATACAAACCAAACAAACACTCCTACAGAAAATACTCCACCTGCCCCTCAAGATAAAAAACTTACTTCTTTGGTGGTGCTCTCCAGAAAATCTTCTGACCGGGGTACCATTCTTAGCGGACAACCTCACGATAATAATATCCACAGATGCATCTCTCCTCGGATGGGGTGCTCATCTGGGCCACATCACCGCGCAAGGCAAATGGTTGAGACAAGAAACCTGCCTACATATAAATCTTCTCGAACTCCGCGCTGTGAGGAACGCATGCATGCACTTTCGCACACACATCTCTCATCAACAGGTTCAGGTCATGACAGACAATACGGCCTGCATGTATTATATAAACCGCCAGGGTGGTGCACGCTCCAATTCCCTGTGTATGAAAGTGATAAAGCTATGGGAATGGTGTATACAATACCATATCACCATATCAGCGGTCTACCTTCCGGGAACTCAGAATGTCCTGGCAGATCACCTGAGCAGGTCCTTCTCGGATCAACACAAATGGGAAATTCACACATCAATCTCGAGCATGATATTCAAACGATGGGGTCATCCCCAAGTAGACCTCTTTGCCACTTACAAGAACACCAAGTGCCGCCTATTCTGCTCCCGAGGAGGAATAGGAAAGATCATTAGGGGATGCCTTCACACGGCACTGGTCCGGAACACAGTATTACCTTTTTCCTCCATTACCTCTTATTCACAGAACTCTAATAAAAATTAGGAGGAACGACACACGAGCAATCATGATAGCTCCTGCCTGGCCAAGACAACTGTGGTTCACCATGCTCACACAGATGTCGGTGAAACCACCTATCACGCTACCCCTCATCACGAATCTCTTGACACAGGACTCAGGGAAAACAATCCACCGAAACCCAGAAAGCCTTCATCTAACTGCATGGTTCCTCCATGGTTCCAGCACAAAGAGCTTCAATGTTCCGACAGGGTTCAACATATCCTGTTGAATAGCAGGAAGCCAACTACTAGGCGATCCTACTTGCAAAAGTGGAAGAGATTTGCGATATGGTGCAACACTTCACAAATTAACCCCTTTTCAGCACAAATTCATTCAATACTCGATTATCTCCTACATCTAAAAGACACCGGTTTATCGATACGCTCATTACGGGTTCATTTATCCGCAATATCGACATTCCACAATGCAATAGACTCCTGCTCTATTTTCTCCCATCCAATAACAAAAAGATTCTTGACGGGTATCCAAAACCTCTACCCAGAGGTCAGGAATCCGACGCCGTCTTGGGACCTACAGTTGGTCTTACGATCACTAATGAGAGGACCCTTCGAGCCATTGGCATCCTGCTCACTGCTACACCTATCCATGAAGGTGGCGTTCTTAATTGCCATAACTTCTGCCAGACGCGTAAGTGAGCTGGCAGCCCTCATGGCCCACCCCCCTTTCAATATATTCCATAAGGATATGGTTACCTTATGACCACATCCAAAATTCATCCCCAAGGTATCATCACAATTCCACCTAAACGAACCTATTCACTTACCTGTTTATTTTCCGAAACCGCACTCCAGTCCGCAACACGCTCTCCTCCACACCCTCGATGTCAGGCGAGCTTTAGCGTTTTACCTAGAAAGGACAAAAACATTTAGATCAACTCCTAGACTATTTGTCTCCATAGCAGACAGATGTAAAGGGAAAGAACTTACATCTCAAAGAATATCGAAGCTTATTTCCGGATGTATACTCGAAAGTTATAAATCATCGGGAGCTGAGCCACCGGATAACATAAGAGCGCATTCCACAAGATCTCTCGCCACAACAACGGCATTCCTTAATAACATACCTATACATGAAATTTGCAGGGCAGCTACGTGGGCTTCGGCTCACACATTTGTTAAATACTACGCCCTACAACAAATACCACGATCGGACACTGCTCTCGGCCGATCAGTACTACAATCTGTGCAAAACAATGATTCCAAAATCCCACCTTCCGTGTGAGGATACTGCTATAGGAGTTACCCACTGTGGAGCACCCACAGGGACATTCTCGAAGGAGAAAGGAAGGTTACTCACCTTGGTGCAGTAACTGGAGTTCTTCGAGATGATGTCCCTGTGGGTGCTCCACCAACCACCCTCCTCCCCTCTCTATTTCGGAACTCCTCGCGGGGCTACCGGATAGAGAAGGAACTGAGGCGGTTGGGGCCGCGCGCGTCTCTTTGGCGCGAACAAGATCTCACGAGGCTACGACTCCCGGCGCGCGGCCCCCAACGAACACTGCTTGAAATCTCCGAACTGTAATGCGAGAACGCGTCACTACCCACTGTGGAGCACCCACAGGGACATCATCTCGAAGAACTCCAGTTACTGCACCAAGGTGAGTAACCTTCCTTTTTTCAGATGAGGAATTTGACGCACAGGGAACTGTAGTGACTTGCCTTAGGGAAACACAAGTCAGGGGCAGATCTGGAATTAGAACATTAGAATGCCGGGCTTCTAACCAATGTCAAACTGCAATTTAATGTTATTTCTGAGAAATGAATCCACAAAGGCTAATTTCTAATTCCTTTCACTAATATTTGGCTGCTCCTCCCCCTACCTGGAATTATTATTATTTGTTATTATTATTATAGTATTTCAGAGCTGTTCGTGAGAAGGGCTATTTTGCTGCATACAGTGTTTTAAGATTTTAGTATCCTACTTCCACTCAGTGTCATAAGAATATATTGATATTGAAGCTAGAAAGGATCAAATGTTTAATTGTAAATTACTGAAACCCTATTAACTTCATTGTGATTATGCTGATTTCCACCAGCAGCTCTGTATTTCTTGGTCCAAGTCTAATCTATACTAACAAAATAACTGTTTTAATGGAACATAAACAAAGTTACTTCAAGTGTTACTACACTACCATAAAATAAACTTTAAATACAATTCATTTAAAAATTATAAACATTTAGCATAGTTTATTTTGAAAATATGTCATTTGGTTATTTTAAGCAAGGACCTGAAAATAAGGCCATTAAAGAGGCATCATTGGGTTTTGAAAAAAGTTTCCTAAAGGTCATAAAAAAAGGAGCATCAAATTTAAAACTACATTTTGGCTGCTGCACAAGTTGAAGGAAACCTCCCAGGTAAATGATCATCTCTAATGCTGTGTTCCATCCCTAGTGAATATTTTCACGAATATCTTCTTTTTTATAGAGTTGATTTGCATCCAAAATGCTGATGCAGCTCTGCTTGAGTGTCTCAGTCTTAAAACATTTATGCAGGCTCCACAAGAGCAGCATGCTTCACTGCCACAATTTCATTTAAGTTCTTATTTTATTGGTTGTTAATTCTCCCCAGTTTCTAAAGAAGAATGTTTAACTGGTATTTAATTTACTAGGGTGTGGACCTCCAAGAAGAAATTAACTTTTACCCACAAAAGAAAATAAGTATTATTGCATTGAATACCTCCAAATTGTCTTTCTAAACACATAATGAGTCCTGCAAGGCACCTAAAAATAAATAAATAAATAAAATTAAAAGAAAAAAACAGACCACCAATCTAAATCTAAAATGTGAAATATGCTCATTTTTATGGTAAAAAGGGAAAAAAATTGAAAATATTTTATTTTCTCTCCAGTATGGAGTGAGCACAGACTCCTTTTTTTCAATAAGGATCCTTATTTTAATTAAGTTAATTAATATTATATACATGCATGTTCACACCCATGTGAATTCACTTTAATGAGTTTATTTATAACATAGGTTCTGGAATGTACTGAAGGTTTTTAAGAGGGTTGTTTATTGTAGTTATTAAAAAAGAAAATTCATAAATCAGTCCTGGCATTATTAATAATGATTCAAAACTATCTGCTCTTGTAATACAAAACTCTTCTTGGGTGATAATTTATCCCATTTTTACCCTACCTAGGCAGATTTTAATACTGAACTGCCGATACCTCAAAATTATCAAAGGGCTAACAATAAATTATGCCCAAATTCTACTCCTCCTCCTGCATCCATTTCAGATTTGTCTAGATTACCATTCATGCACCTGATTTAACTCCAGCTAATTGCCAGTTAATTCAAGTTCACTAAGAGTTTCAACATTGCACAGCAAAGTACTCTAAAGGGATGTGATCTGTAAAGTGCTCTGACTGTCCCTTGTAGACCTTGCTGGCATGCTGTAAAAAGGTTCCTAGGTTAATGCCAGTAAGGTTTATATGGGGCAGTTAGAGAGCTTCACAAATCACATCCTGTTAGAGCACTTTGCCTTCCTATGTTGACAAACCCATATAGGACTGTAAATGCTAGTCTAGACATGGCAAATATATTTTAGGATAGAAACATTTGTGAAGTGTCACAAAAAGAATTTATTTTTAGTTAATTTGCATCGATTCACAATCAATGAACTGGACTTAAAATAGGACCATGGAATGCACATTTAAAAGAATTTATCTACTATAAACTCTTACTTCATTCTAGAGATCCCTGAAGATCCACAAATTGCAGAAGAATATTACAACGATGTGTTTGATTCTTGTTCAGAAACAAGTGAAGAAGAGGAGAAAGGGGAGGAGGAGGAGGAGAATATGGAAGTATCACAGACTGTGTCTAAAACTAATCTCCAGGTAGGTATACGTGCTTCTATGTGATAACAGCATAAGTCCTGATGCTAATTTTCCAATTAAAAAGCAAATAGTAAAATAACCAAGTGGCTAATCCTGAGAGGTTGAGCAGTTTTAATTGTCACCATAAAATATCCAAAGTGACTTAGGATCCTGAAAGTAAAATTTTCAAAAGTTGGAGCCCAAGTCTCATTGAAAACTAATAGGATGTAGGTTTCTACGTGCCTAAGTCACATCTGAAAGTGGATGTTAACCTTCTGAGTCTCTTAGGAGCTGTTGAAAATTTTACCCTGAGCCTCCAAGCTATATATTGTATGTCTCTGAATTGCATTATCTGTTTCTGATTTCAGTTGTAAGCTGTGGACTTTTTACATTTTTATGGATCCAAAAATACTGCTGCTGATAACCAAATTAGGATCCCCAAACACAGTGTTAGAAAGGCAGTTCTGCTTCTCAACAGAAAATAGCAAGCAACCTTGTTTGTGTCTTAAGAAGAAAAACTAAGGTTTGGGGCAATCATACAATTGAAAAATCCATCATAATATACTTCCAAAATACACCATTGCTCACTCTCCTCATTTTCCTTAGTCCTTATTGTTTTTTTCTTCTTAGTTTTATGCTTTAAGTTTTCATTTGACTTTCAGCTATGGTGTCAGAGTTCAATCAAAGTGTAAATCAATGGTGTTTTGAAATATGGAGACTGAGCCTTAGAATTAACAAAAGACAGCAGATATAAATAGAGTTCTTAATAATGCAGAGTAAATTAGGTATTGGCAGTCAGAGTTAGGCAGAATGACATTTAATCATTTCTTGGTGAGTCACAATTCAGTGACAACAAGAGATAGTATTTGGGGTTGGGAGAAATCTTCAAATGACACCACATGGCAGAGTCTGATCCCTCATCTACATATGTCTATTTGTTTTCCACTATAGCACACATGGATAAATTCTGTTAACATTATCAAAAGAAGTGTGTGCATAATGAGAAGAGAGCACACCCTGTAATAATCACTTTTTATCACTGCCTTTTTCAAAGAAGTGACTCTTTTTCTTTGGTTTTCCCCTGAACCATCATCCTTGTTGTGGCAGATGTTGATCCTGCTAAGAAATATTGTTAATACAATCAATCTTTCACTTTTCACAGGGGAAAAATGCAGAATTTTCAATTTTCCATTTCCCAAGTGGAGATTTACTCACTGAATCTGACCCAAAGCCCACTGAGGTTAATGTGAGTCTTTCTATTGATTTCCTTGGGCTCTTGGTCACATCCAATATGAGCAAAACTGAAGTCTAAAATATTTTTGGAAGAATCTGCCTTACTAGTAAATTTCAGGGACTGTTTCTGCTCCCATTGATTTAATGGTAAAACTCCCATTGACTTCCATGGGAATAGAATTGGACCCTTAATGTGGGGTAAAGCAATTTGGCGTATCCTTCATCTCTCCCTTTCTTGAAATAACCTGTAAAAATACAAGCACCAGTGATGTGTTTGAATGTATGTTTTGAAATGTATTGTACTGTGTTATAGTGCGAACCCCTGCAGAACCTTCTTTCTATAAGAAGTTTACCTTCATACTAGTGTAGTGGCAAAGTATATCAGAAAAGTAGTAGCATAATCAGTGGATCCTTGATTACATGCACAGGGCACAATCCCATTTCACTTAAGGGAGTGGAGTAGGTTATGCAAAGCAGCGGTGCACCTTTGCCATAATTTGGAATGGATTCAAATCCCAAACCTCTGCTTAATTCCCCTGCCCAAAGCCAGTTTACTCAAGGTTTGTGCAAGGGATGGGAAGATTTAACCTTTAATGTATCTGACAATTACTGTTCCAAGCTCCTGGCTCCCTGATGATCTTATATATGTATTTGTTCAAGGAACACTGATTCTCTAATTGCATGAGAGCTAACAAGGACAAATAGCAGGGGAATCTAAAAACTTTCTTTAAAAATCATCAGCAAAAAATGTTGGCTGTTTAATGAAAGTTTCATGGTGTCTGGTTTTGATTTAGCTCAAGTGATAATGGACACACTCCATTTCAGCCGATTAGTTTGCTTTTGATGCTAATACTAATATAGAGCCAGTCTTCAATAATTTGGTAAGGCAAAAGTCTTGTTAATTTGAGACATTAGCTTCCTATTTTGAATGCCTCCTTAGACTGTAGAGCCACATCTTCAGCTGGTGTAAATTGGCAAAGCTCCATTGGCTTCATCAGAGTTGTGCTGAATTACACCAATGAGAATCAGGCTCAAGATATCTGAGCTACAGCACAAACTTGCCTTTTTTCTTCTGCATCTAAAAACCCATATAGTATGTTTGAATATGTCAGTAAACCAGACTTGGTAGGCTATGGATGTTGGCAGACTGTGTGCTGTCAACCAACCAGAAGTGCTCTAGGAGGTTTCTAATGCATGCCTCTGCATAGGGTCTTGCCGTGAAAATAGGTTTCTTGACTTTTATGTTTTACATGTCTCTGTGTTTGTCCATAATAGTGTCTATTCATGGAAGAATCCTTCCATGCTGATATGCAAGGCCTCTGACCTTTCCTCATTTTGGGCTTTGCCTTCTCAGCAAAAAAAGATGTATTTTTTTACATTGAGATAACTATATTGATGTAAAATCTGAGTGAAGACAAGATGCAGGTAGTTTTTACATCAATGTAACTAACTGAAATCAACCATATGCCTCGCCCTAAAGTTGACCTTGACTGGGGTGAAAACTGTAGTCTTTGATTCACCAGGATTGTACAACACACACACCATTTTTGCAGGGAAGACTGCTCCCTCAGGGTACATCTGCACAGAGATAAAAGACTAATGGTATAGCTGCAGCTGGCTCAGGACAGCTGATTCAGGCTTATGGGGTATGGGCAGCAGGGCTAGAAAGCACCGTGTAGCCCTTCAGATCAGGACTGGAGCCTGAGCACTGGGACCCTCCTCTTTCACTGGTTCTCAGAGCTTGGACTTCAATCTGAGCCTGAACAGTTATACAGTGAGATTTTAGCCCTGGAGTTCAAGCCCTGCAAGCCCAAGCCAGCTGACCTGGGCCAACCATGGATTTTTTTTTTTTTTAATTTTTCTATGTAGACTTATTCTAAGTCTCTGTTGAAGAACCCACTCTGTTCTGAAGCCTACAGAAAATGTGCTACCTGATAATTACAAGCTAGAAGATCCATTTGGGAATAGTTTACGTATCCCATTTTTTAAAAAACTTTTGTTGACAAAAATCACATATAGATTGTGCTTAACGCCTTACCCACCTATATAGCTGTGTATCTTCATATTGTCCATTCCTTGGGGACTTCTTTTCATTGTTGGCACTACTGGAAATAAATAATCCTGTGTAAATACTCCATTTGTGAAGATAGTCAGAAAGGAGGGACTGTATCCTTCCACGAGTTCCTATTAGACAGCTAAGTGTAAATAAGGAAACAGTTATAAACACTTTTGCCCTGCAATTTTTAATATATTCCTTTTTGGTTAATTTTTTTAGAACCTCATTTCATTTTTTAAAAAGAGCTATTTAGTAACTGACATCTCCCTGATCGCACATGCGTGAATCTAAGTTAATTGAGAATATTAAGCAGTTCCCTTTTTAACTTTGACAGCAGAGAATGATTTCAAAGCAAACCCTCAAACTGCTGTTAAAAAGGCAACTTAGTTCTTTGGGGGTTGAGCAGCTAAAAACTGTCACTTTTCTCCTCCTGACCTTTCCTCCCTCTTCTCTTTTCACCATATGCCTGAATCCATACTGAGTGATGAAGTATTATATAGTAGAGATGAACTTCCTGGATACCCATAATCTGTTCATTTCCAGACCTAATTATTTGGGGTGTTCTGATCATGTAGGTTTTATATTGAATCTTTTTTTTTTCTGAGACTTGGGGTGGGGTGGGGTGGAGTGTGTGATCTGGACTCCACTGAAATATGCCTTTCCACATTAACTCTTTCTTGCAAAGTTTTTTTGATTGTGTATGTTACTCCATTAAACTACTGAACACACAGCTAGGATACTACGTTAGAGCTTTAGTATGTCAATTATATTATTTAATCCAGGATAAGCAAAAATGGAAAATTTGGAAAATCATTTCATCTCAGTAGCTTCAGGACACATCAAATGTATGAAGAAGAGAGAGGAGGGCAAAGCAAAATTATCAATAATTCAACTTTAACACTTTCAGCAAAATATGTTTCTGCAGAGACAATATATCCTTGTCTTACAAGACAATACATCCTCAATTTACATGCAGAAGGCTCTTTTCTCCATAACTGCTCATTGCCCAAGACCTCTTTCTTACCCAACAATGATTCCGTCCCTGATTAAGCCTAGCTTCCTTGCTGTGCCAGGAATGGGAACAAAACTCAAATATTTCCTTAAACTTAACTGTATTGCCATCAGGCACTGTAGGAAAAAGCTACACCGTTAGAATTCAGATACAAATGTTGGTGTTTCCTTTAGATATCTTAGATTCTACAGCCAGATTTTCAACTGTGTAAATCAATGGTAGCTTCATCAAAATTGGACTCAACATGAGATACAGCAATGCATTTGACTTTGTTGGTCTGCATATAAAACCTCATACAGTCTGTTTTAGTGTGTCAGCCAACCAGACATGGTAGGCTGTCGGTGCTGGCAGACTGTCAACGGTAGATCAGCAAGCTTGTCTGTGAACTTCTGGAGTTAGTAAACAGTGAGCCATATTCAGTGCTTTGGCCTGCTGTGTACTCACTCACCTTGTGGTCCCTGTTATTGCGCAATAAGCAATCCCTACCTTAAAGCATGCTATGATACTTTGGGGGGGGGGGGCGGAAGGCATGGCAAGCTAGTTCACAGTAGATTTACATTCTGGCACCACTAATGTGCCAGGTAGACAAGCCATACATTTATTACTGGTGAAAGATGCTAGTTTGACACATTTATTTACTTACAGAATGGATACAACGTTGGCAATAGTATTGCAGATTCCTCCACAATATATAGTCAGTCTGTTTCAACCCTGACGTAAGGGACTGTCCAGGTGGAAGGGATTGTTCAACCACCTGGACCACAGAGTCGTCAGCCTCTTTTATGAGATGGCCAGCAAAGATACAAATTAATGCCTTGCAAATCTAAGTTAAAAATATAAGAGTCTTTTTCAGATGTTAGCACATTGAACAACTTAGGGCCATAAAAAGATCATATCATGGTTAACCATAACAATTCTCATTTGACACAAATGAGCATTAGCTAAAGATCGCCAACTTAATTAGGAATGTAGTCAGTGAAGCACGGCTAGTAACCAATCATCTGCTAGTATTTGAAAACTTCTCATCTATTAGTGTACAAATAGCAGTTTGTGTACAAAGCCAGTTCCCCCAGCTGCAGGAGCCTAGAATGGACAGTTTAGTAAGATGATACAGAAACTTAAAATGGTGTGCCACTCTTAAAATATGAAGGTAGTTCCATGTGGCCAGCATTAGTTTGTTTTACACAATACTATACTTAGTTCCTTGCACAGGATAGTGATTTTAATTTAAGTTTTAGAATCATTGATACACAATTTTAAAATATTATGGATGAAATCCTGACTCCATCAAAGTTTTGCCATTAACTTTAATTGGGCCAAAGTTTTGTCCCATGGCTTCAAACAGTACATAAAAACCCACACTTTTAAATAGTGTACAGTGACCTGTCTTGAAAATTGCATTTAGATTTTACGTTTTGACTTCAACAGAATATTTTAACTTCTTGGTGAAACTTGTCCTGCTATATACTTTATATTCAGGTCTTCAGCCTGTCTTCACCAAAATGCATGTATAATTCTTGTAGGACTCAAGACCATAATTTCAGAAAACTCTGGTCTTTTTATCTAATGTTTCAAATGTTTTTTAAAAACTATAATTTTCTTAAAGTAAAAAGTCCCCAATTTGTAATTGCAGCTACAAATGATGGTATTTTCTATGACATGCAAGCAGGTAAAACATAAGGTATTAATTCTTTATGACATCTTCCATAGGCCTCAGAAATGTTGGAACAATAAAGGTGCTCTCATTTCCCCGCACCCAGCACGATATTCCTATAGTTATTTCAGAACTAATTGATGTTAAAAATGCTGATATTTTTGCCAAGAATGCTAGCGATAATAAACAGCAGCATAAATTCTATAAAACATCCTGCACATTTGTCCTACATGTTTGCAGTTCTGGGAGGCAACTAATATGAGAAGATTGTTGTCTCTAATGTCACCTGGAACTTGACATTGGGGAGAAAAAAAATGAGCAAATGGCCTTGAACAGTGGGTTCAGTTGTGTATATATTTTGTATTTTAAGGTTCCAATATTGACATCAGTAAGATCACTTATGGTCAATAGTGAGTGTTTGCAGGATCATGCTATTGGTATAGAATGTTTAACATTCATAGTTGTTCTAATTCAAATGTTCTTTCTCACTCTTTCATGACCAGGACAGTGATGTCGAGGCAATGGTCAGGTATTTGGAGAACGTCCTGAATAACAGCTCTCTAGGTAAGATGATGTCTCTTATCCAGAACTAACAGTTATCTTTAGTAAAGTTTTCTGCAGTCTTTGCAGCCTGCACTCCACTTACTCCTTTTCAATCCAACCGCTTTAAGGTGATTTTATAAAAAAATGGCTTTCTTAAAAATTGCTTCCTTTGTCAAATCCACAAAGCATCAAATACATGTAATGATGACATTGTTTTGCTATCATGTTATGAAGTGGGCATAAAGCATTATGGGTAGTAGAAAACAGAAGCATAGATTGGTAATCCACATAAGAAAATATTTTGAAAATAAGATATCAGAAGACATTCTCCTACAAAGAAAAAATCTTTAAACCTGTTATATATAAAGAAGCAGATTGTTTTCACTTAGGACAAAGGGGAATGATGCGGGAGTTTAGTTACAAGGAACATGTCAGGCATTTAAAAGCCTGTTTGAAGTGTCTTTATTGCTGTCATTTTCCTAGAGTGGCAAAAAAAAAAAAAAAAAAGGGTGCTTTAGGGATAAAGCCCGACTTTAAAATTTCTTCTTAGACTAGACCAGCTCTGAATTCACTAGCACTAATTAACGTTTTAGCACAAAATATGAAAGAGACCACACAAGAGAAATGGTATGTCACATGGGCCAGAAAAATAGTGCATTAGTATAATTGTGACTGCAAGGAAAAGAGAGAAAAAAATAACTTGTTGCTGTTTTACATGTTTCAGTATTTATGAACTTTATGACATTATGTGTGATTGAATTTCTTCCATTCCTCCTCATCTTCCCCAAACAGTGATCACAGCATGGGCTAGTCCAGTGAATAACAAGCAGAACTAGAGGTTTAGTGACATGGGGTGTATTCCTGGGCTCTGCCATTGACTTGCAATGAGACCTTGGGCAAGTTGCTTTATCTCAGTTTCTGCATTGCTGAAAAAGGGGGTAATAAGGCTTCACAATCCTCAGATGAAAAGTGCACTATAGCTATGTAGTCTGATGAAAATAGCACTTAAAAAGAAAATAAGTGGGGTTATGTCAAGTCAAAAATTGACTAAGACAAATGTGGTAATGTGCTTTATTATGTCTCATGGAAAAGATTTATTTTATAATATTCTTTACTAGAATTCTATAGATACTTCATAAATATTAGCATATATTAAAATGATAGAAAAAGCAATTAAAGTAAAATGTCTTTTTGAATTCACCCAGGATTGGAAAGAAAACAATATTTGCTTTAATATATAGTGTCTCACTCTTGGCAGATCTGCAATAATAATTGATTCCTAAGTTTGCAAGATTTTAGCCCTAAAGTCCCTTCTTCAAATCCAAGTTATGAATTTACATAGTATGAAACTTCAGGTTCCTAGGCTATATTTAGAAGTTAAAAGTACTGTAAAGTTTAAATGAGGGGAAAGTATTAGGATGAGATGGGCACTGTCACTATCCTAAAGAACACAGGGTGCATTTATTATTTCTGCTCCTGAGAGGTGTGAGTAATGGAATTTGAGCAAAGGCGACACTGCTAAGTTTTGGATCTCCCTTTACATTTTGAATAACAAAAAGGTATTTCTGGACTGGAATGTGAACTTACAGTGGGGCTAGGTGAAGTCTGTGACTGCATG
Source organism: Pelusios castaneus (assembly GCA_007922175.1). NCBI lineage: Eukaryota > Metazoa > Chordata > Testudines > Pelomedusidae > Pelusios > Pelusios castaneus. The sequence continues at coordinate 26,412,088 of ML685787.1, forward strand.
TAATGGAGCCTGAAAGCCTCCATAAAGCGAGGTCCTTCTCTAGACAGTGACATTGTCTGTCATGGGGCTGCAGAAATCATACTGAGGCAGAACTGCCACTGGACTCGGAATTTCGTTAAATGCTTTAGATCTGGGAGAAGGAATCATTTCCACAGTTTTTAGGAGTAAAAATGTTCAAAAAATCAAAATAAAATAAAAATTAAGTCATTAAATACTAGATACTATTAGGGATATACACAGGGAGAAGATATGTACAGCAAGAAGGTGCATCAGAACTTTACAGCATTCAATTGTACTTAAATTGTTGAAATAGGTGTGATCAGTTCTGTGATGAAAGTTAAAATCTTTCTCCAGACCGTGTTAATAACTAGATTTGTATGAGCTATTTTAAACAAATGTAAATGATAATGATGTTAGTGTCCATTTAATCATTATCTGCTCAATGTCCAGTGATGGTCTTTATTGTCTTAAGCAGAGGTGGTGCTAGCCCATTGGGGGCCCTAAGCGGGAATATTTTGCTCCTTCCACCAGCACATACTAAAAAAATGAATGGGGGCCTCCTTGAGCTGCATGTGGCCTAAGGAATTACTTCTTGGCTTATGCCTAGCACCGGCTCTTCTCTTAAGTGAAAAAATAAACTGAAAAGATGAGATAAACTCTCCATCACATCTGTAGACTCTATGGGTGCATCTACACTTATAAGTTAGGTCGACTTAAGGAGGCTTAAGTTGACCTAACTTACTCCCTGTCCACACTGGGCTTTTATTAAGTCGACTTAAGCTGTTCCTTAAGTCGATTTAAGGAAAGTTTAATTCAACTTAATAACACCTAGTTTTAGGTCGACTTAAGGCTTAACTCGACTTCTTAAGTTGACTTAAGCCAGTGTGGACGCCCTAAGTTGACTTATTCCATAAGACGACCTAGGGCAGGGGGACAAAGGAGCCCCACATGGCTCCCGGGCAGAAGGGAGCCATACGGCTCCCTTCTGCTGGGGAGCACAGCTCCCTTGTCCCCGGGGGAGCCCCTGCTCCCTTCTGCCCAGGACCCAGCTGCTTCCCGGCTGCCGCTCCCCTAGTCTGGGGAGCCTCGGCTCTCCCTCAACCTCTCCAGTCGACTTAGAGAGTCTAGTGTAGACTCTCTAAGTCGACTTAATAAGGTCCCCTTTAAGTCGACTTAAGAGTCTACACTAGACTCTCTAAGTTGACTTAATAAAGTCGACTTAACTTTCTGAGTGTAGACATAGCCTATAGATTCTTTGTCACATGAAATGTTTAAGCTTGGATGTCTTTCTACAAGATATGCCCTTCAACCACAAATTATTGGGCTGGGTATAAGAACCACTGTGTGAACGTCTCTGGCCTGTGTTATGAAAGAGCCGATCACATCTATGAGTAGATGTGGACCACAGCAGCTGTTGTTGTGGAGATCTTCTAGTCTTTTATCCCTATCCAATAGAGCAGGAGGGATGCTAGGGTCACAGAGGCTGCTGTTCTGTTACTTGAGGATGGGAGGATCTTCCCCCGACCTTTGTCCCACTAGCTAGCAAGGCTGGATGCTGGGGGTGTCATTTGCCCTAAAGTAAACCTAGAAAGCAGGCACCTTACAGTTTTGATATGTCAGTTCTCTGATTAGCTTACTTTAAATAACCTGAAGAATCAATAGAGATTTCACTGTGCTAAATAGGTGTGCAATGATAGTTATTTGGCCACCATAAAGACAGAATAGACATTCATTTAATGCTAATTTATGGGTAGATAAACTGCTCTGAACTAGAGGCAAAATATAGTGTTAATCCAGTGACTGCTTACAGAAAAATAACTTCGATGAAAAAAAGAAATACGTTCCTTGAAGCGAGGGTTACAGAGCACCATTGTAAAAGTTTGTGTGGATTGTTAGACGAGCAATGCAAAAATCTCTTCCCCAACTTTAACTGAAACCCCATTTTTATTATAACTGCCTCTTCTCAGGATACTCTAGCCTGCTGCCCTTGCATCAGCTACATAATACCCATAAGATGTTATTTAATGGAGAGGAAGATATTAGTTTGTGTTTTGAGACCAAGTATTTTTGGCCATTTGCCAGCGTGGAGAGAAGGCAAAGTAAGAATAGTTTATTCAGCCTGAGTTCGCAGAAAGTCATGAAGGATGTCTTTAATAATGGAATGTCGGATCAGAAGCAGCAAAAGTATTGGAGCAATAAATATACGAGGGCACTACTACAAGGAGAATAGACTAGCTACTTACCACATTGATCTATCTTGCAATGTTACTATTAGCCACAATTTAGCTGGGGTGTGCCAGGTTTAATACTATGTCTTAAGAAAAGTGCCATTTGTGCCTTTTTTTTAAGCCACATGTGGTCAGGACATCAGTTTTATATCATAGAGGTCCAGGGCCTTGATTCGATGCAGACTGAGAGAGAAGAGTGCCACCCACCAAATCATCAGCATCACTTTGTATGGCACATGAATTTCCTTCAGAGGCTCTTCGGTGAAGTACTGACCACTCCAACATTTCTTAGGCTTGGGGCGAGTCTATACTGATGGCGGCAAAGTCGCTGCCGTCAGCACAATCCTCAGTTTTCGATTAAAGCATCTGTGTAGACACGTTCAATTGAAAACTGAACCAGAGTTGTAACACCAGTTCCGTAACTGCACTAACCCTACGCCGACCAGATGCCATTTCCAGTCGACTTAGTGTTAGTGTGTAGTGAGGGTTTAAGAAGTCAGCGGGAGATACGCAAGGTATTTCACGTACCTTGTGAATCTGCCGTCGAGTGCTGCTGAAAACGGCGGCTAGTGTAGACTAGGGCTCAGTCTACACTAGTAACTCATGTTGGACAATCCACTCTCCTGAGTAACTCAGTTATATTGACGGACACTTCTTGTGTAGACCGCGCTAAGTCAACGGGAGGGCTTCTCCCAGTCAACCTAGCTGCCACCTCTCAGGGAGCTGGAGTAACCATACCCTGTCTGCACAGGAAGTCTCTTCACTGACGTGCAAAAGCAGCACAATTGCACCCAGTGCCTTTCAGCCTTTTAAGCGTAGGGAAGCCGTTAGTTTAGGAAATTGAATGATAACACAGCCCAAGTTAATAAGGGACTTCTGTACACGGAGACATTCGGGGACGTTAAACCACAGAAACTAAAGGTGGTGAATTAAAAATGCATTAGTTAAATTGCATTAAATCCCTACATGGATACTCTCATTCACAGTGAAAATGACCTTAATTCAGTTTAGTTTAATTCGGTTTTGCAGTGAATTAAATTAAACTGAATTAAGGACACTGTAATTCTTAATGAGTGTGTCCACACAATGTTTAATGCAGTGTATAGAATATACTTTAAATTCACACCTATAGTTTATTTGGATCAGTTTTCCTGAATGTCCCCCAATAGCCTATGGATACACAAGAAGAATGCTTGCGTTGTGCTTGACCAAATTACTGAAAGAGTGTTTACATAGTTTTGCCCTGCTAATGAACATTTAGAAGCATAGACACTTAGAATGAATTTTTTTAATAACTGTGGTGTAAATTATTAAATGTTGACAAGAACTGAGGACCTCATTTGTCACCATTTTAATTGTATGCACAAAAACAAAACGTAGATTACACATTAACATTTAGGCATCAGACAAGTAGCTGGGGCTACTGAACACATCTTCATCTATCTGGTAAATGGCTTTCAATAGTCTGTATTTCACCTTCACCAGTGATTGTTTTTGCTTCATAGAAGGGTAGTTAACATTTTGCAGTGCTAGAGGCTTGTGAGATGTAACCTTACTTTTAAAACATATTTGGCTGACTCCATTTGTCTTATCCCCCTTTCTCCAGTAACAACATCATTTTAGTGGCCAGTGTTGCAAAAAACATTAGAAACACAGCTGTGCACCATCTGCATGTTTTCAATGGGAGCAGCATTAATTATTAATGCTAACTGCTTGTGAGTATAATGGCTGGTAATATCATACTGGAACTGAAGTGACAGTAAAGGACTGGATTTTAAAGCATGAGTGTTGTGTACTTGATTGATTTCACCTCCCCCCATTATTTTGGTTGGCACTGAATAGTAGTTGTATAAGACCCCTCAGTTTCACAGAACATAAAAATATTAATCTTTTAGCTGCTATTTCTGAGGGCCTGTCTACACTAACATTTAGTTCATGGCAAGCAGGGTATGACTCAAGCATGCCATGGTTTAACTGCTCACGTGCACCTTGCTGGAGTGCAGTCACTTTGATCTAGTCTTGTTGCAGAGGACTAGATCAAAACACCCTAACAACGTATTAACACACATCAGCAGGGTGCATATGAAATTAGACCATGGCAGGCTAGAGTGTGTAGATTCACTCCCAGCTTGCTACAGCCTAATAGTTTGTATAGACAAGCCCTGGTAGAGCATTTGAAACCCAGGCAGCTGTTGCTATCCTAAGAATTCCCACTTTCCAGATACAGGGGGAGCTCTAACAGTCCTATAGCAAATTCAGACTCTATGGGACAAAATGGCTTGATTGTTGTGCTCCATTATGCAGAGAGCACAAGTTTAAGCTTGAATGGCATAAATAAAGACCTAGGGCCAAACTGAGGCAGGCCATTCATGGGTGAGGGGAACCCCTTTTCAGGCCCCTGGTATGCCCATGCAAGAAAGAGCCATTATTTGTAGGGATCAGCCAGCCTGTGGCTTTAGCAGCCATAAAAGTAAAGTAGGGGTGCTTCCATGGTCCCACTGCTTCTGCGCATCAGATGCTATTGAAGGGTGTTGGCTATGCTTTATTAAAGACAAACCAAGAACCAGAGCCCTGCATCTTCCTGCATGGCCTGGAAGGTATTATGTCCTGCATTGCCATCATAACCCTTCCAGAGCATTCAGACACCTTTCTCCTATACCCAACATCCAGAATAGCACTGTCTCTTTGACCATTTCTAAAAGGGATGGAACTAGTCTTCCTCTGACAATGGATCTTTCAGTTACAGTCCGAAAATCACTGGGGAATTCACAATGCCCTGTATGGAAGGTGAATGATGTTTACTGTAGGAATCCCTTTACCTATGACAGAAGATGACTGAAAGTTGTAAACAGAACACTGAAACCTTATTATATGATCAAGCCAAAGGTTCAGATGAAGTATCTTGTTCCTATAAATGACTACAAATAAAGCGAATGAAAAAGAGAATGGTGCTGTCCAAGTAAATTTCTTTTTGTTCAATATTTTCTCTGTCCCAGTTCTTTCCCATACGAAAGTCCTTTTTATGTAATACAATGCTTGTGTACACTGCATTGAAAGATAATTATTGTAAACTGTGAATCTGCTTATCACTCTGAAATGGGTTGTCTTAATGTTCATTTAATAAGTTAATTCATATTTAATCAATGCAGCAATACAGTCTGACAAAGGTGAATTATCTTCCATTTACTGATTGCCCTTGAATATTGCCTGGAATCTGCAGTACTATTGATGAGATAAAGGTGAATAAGGTTGAGTGTCTGTGCATTGATTTGTAGGTTCTCAGACTGCCATCAGCATGGCTCCAGCGGTGCCCCGGGGATCGAGAGCTATCAACAACACTATGGCTGAGACCAAGTTGAAACACATGCGGGAGTAAGTAGTGTGTGTGTGTGTGTGTGTGTGTGTGTGTGTGTATGCATGTGTGAGTGTGAAATCAAGGTATAGACCAAGTTGACAGTTTTGAATGACTACAGAACAAAGGAGGGAAAAAGAGAGAGAGAGAGAGAGAGAGAGAGAGAGAGAGAGAGAGAGATTGCAAAATGGATCCCAGAATGTTCCTTACAATGGCATGCTCATCTGCAGTGGCTATGACAGAAGGATTAACCATTGCTTCTGAACATTTCTCCTCTAGTCTGCACAATCTCTGTCATCCTTTCCAGGAGTGTACTTTGTCTTCATTGCTTTCTGTGTTGTTCCGAACTTCCCCCGTTTTTTCTGCTTTCAACAAAAACCCCATAAATCAGCTGCAGATGTTCATGTCGTGATGTATTCTCTCCTTCACCTGTCCTTTGACTTTCATTCCTTCATTCCTGCAAAGGATTTTTTCTTATGGTCTTGTACCAGTTAAATAAGAATGCTATTGCTGTAGGCTGA
>ML685787.1:26423188-26440152 GCA_007922175.1 Pelusios castaneus
GAGCTGGGGGGCTGGCTCGAACCGGCATGGGCAGCCGGTTCGGGCCAGCCCCCTAGCTCAGTCCAGGGGAGCTGCCAAACCGGGCAGCTCCCAAAAATACTCAATTTCACTGCTCTGCTAGAGCAGTGAAATTGACATATTTGACAGCTCCAATGTCCCAGAGTGGCCTCGATTGGCACTCTGGGACATTTCCAGAGGCTGTCTATTGCGCAAAATGAGTACACATGAGCATTACCGCGGAACAGGTGTTCCGCGATAATGCTTCCACTCTCGTTTTGAGTGGTTTAACTGTTGCGCGGCAAGAGGGTGTTGCCGCGCAACAGAGAAATTGATCGTGTGTACGCTATTGGCTTTATTGCGTGGTAAGGAGCCTTACCACGCAATAAAGTGATCGTGTGTACATAGCCTAAGTGTGTTGCATGAAAATGGAGATGGAAATTCAAGTGGAAGGAAAAGGCTGATAAACAGCATACACGCAAACACACACACACTGAGATCATAGCAAATGCCTGTGTGACCAGTGCACGCTTAGAGCACTGTGGGTGGAGTAGCATATAAAGGGAGTTGAATGGAGAGATGGGGTGTCTGGCTGGCAGGGGGTTCCAGGTATCAGCTGTTCTGTGCTCTCCTAAAAATCCCCAGCATATAATGCACTGTAAATCCATGCAAGTCATTGCTGCTCAGAGTAAAATGAATATAATTCAGAATTGTATTGTTCAGTTTTACTCAGGAAACTGCAGCTTTACAAACTTTACTGTAGGGTCTTCCAATTGACAGATTTCAGTAAAAGAGAAAGATTGTGTATTTTGCTATCATGAAAACTCAGCCAATCAAGAGTGCTCTTTGGGCTGTAGACAGTAAGATCAGTAAGGACGGAATGAAAGTGCGGTGGAATCCTTCTAACTGGTACATTTTTATGGAAACAGAAGCATGCCAATTAATGGTTGTTCCCATTATCTGATGCTAATAGGAACATATTGTGCTGAAAGAGCTCCTTATTTTATGAATTGTTTTAAAGGTAAGCACTGTACATGACAAACTACAAATTACATTAACGAAAGAAAGTCATTTAGTCAACAGAGGGTCAAACAGCAAAAAGTGTGCATTAGCAAATGTTAATTGACATCTGTAAATAATGTGAATGGGCTTGCAGACAGCAGCAGCTGGGACACTCAATCAAATAGATGCCATGTATTCACTGTTTGGAGTCATTGCTATGACGCCGTTCCCTGGCAGTAAAAAGACATTCTGTTTATTAAGGTGCTAATTTAAGCAGATTTGGCTATATTGGTGTACAAGGATTTTTATAATGTATTCCTATTAGAGGATGTCAGGAGTTGGTGCTAAAAGAACATCTCAGTCCTTACAGAAACGTAGAATGAAGTCATTGAGCTTTTTTAATATAGCAACTTTTAAATACCCCTGTGCAGTTTGCAATGGTTAGGAAAACTATTTTTCCATCTTTGAGTGGTTGTTTACATGGATTCAACTCATGGTGTACATGAACCGCTGGCACTTAAGATTGGTATCTCCTGGCTAGCAGTGTCTGTTGGGGCCACACCTGCACCCTCCATGTTCTTGCACTACTCCTCTTGAGGTCTCAAAGGGCAGGGTGGAGCAGACTGGTAGTGACCACAAAACAGAACTTAGAGAGCCAGCTTCATCTCTTGGACTTGTGCTCCTTCAGCTGAACTTGTTGCTATATAGTAACCCCCAGTGCTTTTTGTTGGAGGGGAAAAATGGTGCCAGTACTCAGATCTTGATAGTAAGTTTGAAAAATGGCTCTCCTACCCCTCTTCTTCCAGTGGCACGCTCCTTTTCCCTGCTGACTCTGCTCCCCCAGCTGGGCAGCGGGGCCAGCAAAAAAGGTGCCAGTACTCCATACCCCTGCTTACTGTCACAAAAAGAGCTCTGGTCATCCCAGTAGTGTCGTTTGTAGCTACTTAGGATAGTAGTTTTATTAGGTTTTGGTGTAAGTGAACTTTTTTCCTAGTGTTTGTTTACCTGGTAATGGATGGTTAGCTTTCGCAATTGAATGAAAATCTCCTGGTTTTAAGTATTGTTCATCTTCTGAGACAGCTCTACCCCTCCATGATGGACACTCAGAATATTTGGTTGGTTGGTCTCAGGGAGGGGCATATCTCTGAGAAATGCTCTGTTTACCATTCTTTCTCCAAACAAGCTTTATAAGTGAGGGATTCTTTTTCTTTTTTGGGCAAATCAATGAGACCTGCCACAGAGCCAAGCAGACAAACCCCTTCTGGCTCTGAGTAGTTCTCCTCTGAAAGTTCTCTGGCTGCTGCTTCCTCACTTCCTTGGATGCTCCTGCTATCCAGTCTTCCTCTGTAGCCAAATGTCACAGGATGCAGCACTGTTCCTCTGAGGAGCACAGGTGAACGTCTCCATCCGAGGAACCTAGCAAAAACGAAAACAACTCCTCTTTCCACTTTAAATAAGAGTAACTCAAGACCTGACCTAAGTCTCTCTGGCCTACAGAGGGCCAACAGAGACACCAGTACTGTGCTTCAGGATTGTCTAAAATCAGTCATAAGCTGCCTTACATACAGAGTCTATGGTACTCCCCCCGAGCTCTCAATACTGGCACAAGCACCAACTCTTTTGGTACCAGCCTCATCAGCACTCTGAACCAAAGTCTTCAGCACCAAAGTTTACAGCATTAGGATATTTAACTATTGCAACCCCACTGGAGTCCACTTTATTTTATTTTCTTCCATAGTTAAGATATCTTCATGAGGAACAGGGGAAGGAGTAATCTTTTTTTTTTTTAAAAAAAGTCCATTCACCACTCAAGCAGACATGACATACATATGACAGGTCAAATACCACATAGTCTCATAGGCTATGTCTAGACTTGCATTTTTAAGTCAACTTTAGCTAAGTCGACTTAGTGAGTCTACACTTAAAATTAAAGTCGACTTAAAGGGGAACTGACAAAGTCGACCTAGAGTGTCCACACTGGATGCTCTAGGTCGACTTTGTGGAGCTAGGGGGACCTTGGGTAGGTCCACGGTGGCAGGGGGGGCACCCCCCTTGTGTGCAATGGGGCAAAGAGGGATGCTGTCTGGATTTAGGAAGCATTTATGATATTATTTTCAATGGATATCTCATAAATGCTCTATAATCCATAGGAACTATGTCATGTTTGGTATCAATAGAAAGGTAGTAATTTGCTGGGAATGATTATATAGCTTATGTCTAGGAATTCTATTGCGATTAGAAGTTAAAATTTGGTGTTATATCCATACTTTAACTTATGTTAAAACCATTGTGTCCTTAATGTTTAGGAATGTGCCAGGACAATGGTCCCAGGGTATTACCTGATGAGCCATTAAAGACATAAGGAATACAACCATAATATCATAATGCTTCCCTAAATCCAGACAGCGTCACACCCTGCCCACATGCCCTGCCCTTTGGGGGGCATGCCAGGCTCCCCCTGTGCCCCCCCTGGCAGGGAGGGCATTGGTGTAGTCCTTGGGTAGCCCTAAGTCAACTTAGGGCTACCCCAGGGCTACACTGGCTTAATTTGACTTTAAAAAGTCAAATTAAGCCTTAGGTCGAGTAGAAAGGTGGTTTAATAAAGTCGACTTAATTTTCATTAAGTCGACTTAATTTTCATTAAGTCGACTTAAGCAAGCTGCTTAAGTCGACTTAAGCAAAGTGTAGTGTAGATGCAAGGCCAATTAAGTCAACTTAAGCCAAGCGTAAGTCAACTTAATTTACCAGTGTAGACGCAGCCATAGGGTGCATCCACACTTGTAAATTAAGTCGACTTAAGCTTGCTTAAGTCGACTTAATTTACTCTGCGTCTACACTACACTTTCTTTAAGTGAACTTAAGCAGCTGCTTAAGTTGACTTAAGGAAAAATTAAGTTGACTTTGTTAAACCTACTTTTAAGTCGACTTTCTGCTTAAGTCAACTTTCTAAAGTCGACTTAAGCCAGTGTAGACGTGGAGTAGCCCTGAGTCGACTCTAAGTGGCAGACTTGAAGTCGACTTAGGGCTCTCCAGGACTTCCCCACTGCCCTCCCTGCCAGGGTGGCTGGCACAGGGAGAGCCTGGCATGCCCCCCACAAGGCAGGGCAGAGCCCTGCCCACCCTGCCCCTATGCCCTGCCAGGGTCCCTGTCCCCCTTTGCCCCATTGTACCAAGGTACAGTGGGGCAAAGGCTGAGCCCCCTGGCACTTGGCAAGGGGTGCCCCTCCTGCCACTGTGGACCAGTCCCAGGTCCACCTAGCCCCTACAAGTCGACCTAGGCGTCCAGTGTGGATGCTCTAGGTCGACTTTGTAGGGTCCCCTGAAAGTTGACTTAAAATGTAAGTGTGGACATGCTAAGTCGACTTAACAAAGTCAACTTAAATTAACAAGTGTAGATATAGCCATAGACTCTAAGGAAAGAAGGGACCAGTATGGTCATCTAGTCTGACCTCCTGCACAATGTAGGCCACAGAACCTCACCTACTCCCTCCTGCAGTAAACCTCTAGAAGTCCTATTATTACAAAGTTGGTGAAAGAACCAAGATCAAATTTGCAAAGTCATTCCGTTTTCTCCATTTCTACCAACAAAGATTTTGTCCAAAGTCCTTAGAGAGTTTCATCTGAACTAAATGATATGTTTACATTTCCCCCCTGGGGTTGTGGGGCTAGGCTTCACACATTGGAGTTCTATAGATTCCTATTTTTTTATCTGAATAGAACTAAAACCTTTAGGGTTTCACCAAAGTTATTTGTTGCTTTTGCTGAAAAAATGAATAGACAAACTAAATCATCCTGAACACTGTCCAAATGGGTTTCAGACTGGTAACAGATTGGCTAGAATAGAATCCCCTGCCAGGTGAGAGCCCACTCTGTCAGAGCACAAGCTGTTTGTGCAGAATTTTTTAGAATTGTTTCCACTGCTGAAATTTGTGAAGCAGCCATCTGAGGCTCAGAACATACAATGTCTAAATCCTTTTCTTTGATACTGGCATCTAGATCTGATGCCTGTTCTGGCAGGCCTGTTTTGCAATCTCTATTTAAGTAGATTCCGAGTCCCACCTCTTTGTATGAGGGCACCACTTGTGAGTTGCTAAGAGTGGAACACATATGGACAATTACTCAAAGAAGACCAGTTACTTCCTTTACAGTAACTATTGTTCTTTGAGATGTGTTCTCTCTGTATGTTTCACAGCCTGTCCTCTTTCCCCACTATTACAGAATCTGATAACACCCCCATTTGCTATTGATGAAGGATCTGAGGGCTAGTGGGCCCTGCTCTGCCTTCTGGTTGATGGCTAAAAGGGCACTCAGGGTCTGGACACAGCCCCACTGAACACTTCTGGCCAAGAGATTCTGATCTTGAGTGCATGGTGTGCATGTGCACCAAGAGTGAAACCCATGTGGACAACACATCGCAAAGAACCACAGTTGCCATAAAACTGTTCTTTGTTTTGTTTGGAAAAAAAATAGGAGATGTGTACTATATAGATATATATATAAAAAGGTTTTGGGGGATATTCTTAAATGCTTTCCAGTTTCCTAGATGTGATGTGATTATATAACCAAGAGGAAATTAAGAGGCTTATTCAAGACAAGGGTGAGAGGTGACTGGATTATCTTCTATATATACAGGCCTGCAGAAAAGATTTTGTTGCTAATAAAGGTCTCTTTTATTTAGCAGACAAAGGTATAACAAGACCCATTGGCTAGAAACGTAAGAAAGACAAATTCAGAGTGAAAAATAATACACACTTTTAACAGTGAGTGTAATGAGCCATTGGAGCAACTTAACTAGGGATGTGGTGGATTCTCTGTCATATGATGTCTTTATATCAAGATGAATACCTATCTACAAGATATTCTGTGTGTCAACCAGAATTGATGGGCTGGATACTGGAGATACTGAATGGGGTTTTATAGCCTGCATAATACAGGAGGTCAGACTAGATGATCAAAATGATGTTTTCTAGCCTTAAAATTTGTGAATCTATGAACATCCCATCTTTCTAAGGGGAGAGTAAGGTCCTTAAATCTTAGTCCTGTGCTCAGAGTATTATGGTCAAAAGCAGTTTTGAATTTATGGTGTTAGTGCTGTGGGGAACAGTGCGTATTGGGTCAAAGCAGTGGAGATCCCAGGCAGGAAAATTTTAACCCCCTATGTGCCACACAGAAGATCTCCATAAAGGAGTTCATGTCTCAGTGTGGAAGGGTGTGATGGGGTGGACTAGGAATAAGACTGATGTATGCCTTTCTTAGAGCCATTGGGAAACACCTTGGGGATAGAGGTGAAGTTGGTCACATTTACTTTTTAAACTCTTAGGCTATGTCTACACTTACTAAAATTAGTTCAAATTAGTTAGTTCGAACTAACTAATTCGAACTAATTTTAGTTAGTTCAAATTAGCTTAATTCGAACTAGTATGGCCACACAGGAATGTTAATTCGAACTAAGCAAGCACTTGCTTAGTTCGAATTAGCGATCCCCATTCATTTCAATGGCTGGTTAGTTCGAACTAAGAAATTAGTTCAAATTAACATGGCCACATTGGTTAATTTGAACTAGTTAGTTCGAATTAACCCCTTAGTTCGAATACCCTATTCAAATTTATTAGTTCGAATTAAGGAAGCCCTTAATTCGAACTAACTAAAGCCTAGTGTAGCCATGGCTTTAATTAGTTCAAATTAAGCCTCTTTAATTCGAACTAACTTGCCAGTGTAGACATAGCCTTAGAGTGTAGTAGCATTTGCAGTCTATCTGTGCAAGAGACAAGGATTTTGTTCCCCTGAAGCCTTCAAAATATTATATGCAAGACTCTTTTACTTGGGCTTTGCTTTCAGGGTTGGGATTTGGGCCTTATTGCGTATAGCTGATTTTAGAATAACAGAATATATACCAAATAAAATGTATATCTTTTTCTTTCAATCCTGAAAATATCAAAAGGAATAAAAACATTAAAAGGGAGAAAAGACTACAAATGCAGAGTGTTTCATGCTCCTTTACAAAGGTATCCACGAACACATACAATGAGTCAGTTGAATAGAAATGAACTTTACTGTGCAGGTGAGAATTTAATATGGGTAAAAAGGAAGGCCTTTTGTGCCCCAAATTTTAAGTAAATTAAGATCCTACAGCACAGCAATAAATGCCTCTTATTCAGTTCCCAAAGTCTTGCACACAGCAGCATACCATGATCAAGCAAAAGACTTCATCATCACCTGCTGAGTGTAAGTAAAATTGTCTTTCAGACGCTGCAGAGAAAGGCATTTGGTGATATTTTTGTTCTGTTCCTCTGATTGCTCATAGCACTGTTGGCTTAGATTCATGAATGGTAAGTATATGTGCTGTTTATGATGTTGGCACTGAATGTGATATTTCTCTTAAAAATTCAGAAGGAAAGGTCAAGTGACGTAATGAGCATCATGTAGTCTTTAAGATTAGTCTCTCAGATTATGCCTAAACTAAGGAACAGTTTCTCTAAATGTATTTGTGCAAGTTTCCTAAGAACTGGAGTAAAGCGTCTAATAGGTTTGACTTTATTTATAGCTGTCAGCTTTTATAGCTGTCAGGCTAGTAATAAACACTTTTGAAAATCTAAGGCTGCTGCCATTAGAGTTTTACCTTTGACATTAATGGAAACAGCATTAGGCCATTGCTCCCAAAAGAAAAGTGCCCACATTCAAAACACTATCACTACATTTGCTGGTGCTCACTTGCCAGCATTCATTGGAAAGGTGATGTTTGAAAGGACAATAATTATTGGAGAAGAAATATCCTGCCACTCTCTGAGCCATACCTGATTTTTGCATCTGAACAGTGGGCTTTATTCCCCAGTGCTATTAATCTGTCCAGGAACGTCCAGGAACACTAAATTCTCTCTCACGCATACATTTAACAGCTCTGTATTTTAGTTCAGAACTTTACATTTATTTCTTCAATAGTAATTTCTGCATTATGACAAAAGGAGCTTTTAAAATATAGTTACCTTTCTTGTGTCAGTGGTTTAATCCTCATGGGTTTTTATATAAATCAGTGATTTCCAACCTGTGGTCCGAGGGCCCAAAGTGGCCCAGTGGGGCTTTCGGAGTGGCCTGCATCTCCCTTCCTGCTGGCTGGAGAAGAGACTCACTGAGTAAGGACCCAGATGGAATGTGTTGCCACGGTGCTAAAAGACAGGTGCAGGCTCCTGAAGGGATGGGAGATCAACACTTCTCTCCCTCTAGCTGTAGGAGGGAACACGGAAAAGCACGCCGCCTGAGTCCCTAAGTGCTGTGGTTTCTGCTGGAGCCAGAAAGAAGGGAGCACTGATCTTCCATCCCCTGGCTGCAGAAGAGAGCCACTGCCTAGGGATCCAGATGGAGCACAGAGGGCTATATGACTCCCTGCTGCCACCAGGGAGATGGGAGAAAACTCCTTCCATTAGGCTGAAGTTGGGGGGGCAACCTGCTGGTGGAAACTTTTGGCCCTTCAGAGTTGTAAAACTGTTATCTGTGACACACACACACCCTGTCTCAATCCCATATATACTGTGGGCTTGTCTACATGAACAGTTAGTTTGTGAAAAGCTGGGATGGGATTCTATCCTGCACTAGCCTGCCATCCTATAACTATCCATGTGGATTCTTCTGACCTGTATTAACACCAGGATACGATAACCTCTTGCCGGAATTCCACAAGCACTTTGGATCAAAGTCATCAGAGTGGCTTACTAACTTCTATATACAGCTCACTAATGAGAAGAATTACCACACACTTGGTGTAAAGCAAAGACTATTGCCATTTTAAGATGGTCAAGGACCCCAACAATTTGTTGAGTTACTGCCGAATATCCTTGCTCTTAGTGTGTTTCAAGATGTTTGGTCCTCCAACAAGTCACTCTGGATATGAACGATGTCTTGCAAGTTGAGTGGGCATTGTTTAAGAAAGGACACATCACCTGTGATCAAGTCCTGGCCTTGACCATCTTTATCAAAAACTATTTTCAGAAAAATCTAAGAACAGTAGCCATCTTCTTGGATTTGACTGCCATCTATGATGCAGGCTTTTTGTTTAAACTCTTGAATTTGCCCCATACTGGGTGGGCAAAGTATAGAGCTCTTTCTCCAAAACAGACAATGTAGAGTACACATGAACAAGTGCTGTAGCTCTTGGAAGTGTCAGATCAATGGCCTCTCTCCAGGCTGAGTTCTTTCAACAATACTGTTCCATATGTACCTCAACAATCTGCCATCTATGCTCTCATGGAAGTTTATCTATGCCAATGACATTTGCTGCATCTACTAAGCTCAGTTCTTCTCAAAGATTGATGAAGTCTTGAATGAAGATATGAAGCTCATAGTAGACTGTGGTTTCTAGTGCATTTCATCTGCATAATGCAATAGCAAGCCATGAATTAAATGCTTTGCTCAATGGCCAATGTGTGCAACATGATCCAAACCTGGTTTATCTCTGGGTGACACTGGGCAGGTCATTCATGTACCACAACAACTTAAGGAAGATAACAGCTAATGTCAGCACTCAGAGCAACCTGCTCAGAAAATTGACTGGTTCCACCTGGGGTGCAAGCTCCCAGATGCATAGAATATTAGCCCTTGCCCTCTGCTATTTAATAAAAGATTATTGTGCTTCTGTATGGTGTTACTCTTCTCACACGAGACTATTCAATGTAGAGTTTAACAAAGCTATGTGTATTGGACTTTACCAGGACTTTATGGGCAACCCCCTTACCATGGCTACCAATACTTAGCAACATAGCACTGCCCTACATTTGCCATGAGAAGCCTCTGTCATGCTGTTGGCCAAGATTCATGAGAATAGTGACTGCTGTTGTACCTTCTCAACAACTCACCAGCTCACCTGTCTTCTAGGCCCCCCTTATACCACAACAGGACATGGTGGCGCAATGAGTGCTCAACTATGAGTCGTTAATCATTCTTATCACTGACCCAACCATCTGTTCGTGTTTTGATCTGCCAAGGCACCTCTGGTTATCACTGAACTGTTTTTGAACAGGACAATCTCTTCAAATGGGTTTTTTCTAATGACCCACAATGCAGGTGTGGTCAACTTCAAACCAACTCACATATTGTTGACACCTGACTTATGTCAACAGCGGACTACTGGCTCTCCACCATTGATGACATCATTAAAAGGCTGGGTACATTGCACGTATGCTGATGATAATGCACTATTATCTAATCCTGTTTCAAAGATAAACATATTAGCGTGCATTAATGAACTATTAAATGCCTCAGCATGGTCCATGTGGATAGTTAGTATGTGACCTGCGAGGTAGAGTAGATTCCCACCCCAGCTTGCAGCAAACCAAATATTTATGTAAACAAGCCCAAAGTCTCCCTCGCACTTAGTTTAAAGATATATTTCTTTATCCGTTAATTATTTAGGCTCTGAGGCTATGTCTACACTTGCACTTTTAAGTCGACTTAGTGTCTCTACACTTAAAATTAAAGTTGACTTAAAGGGGAACTTACAAAGTCAACCTAGAGTGTCCACACTGGATGCTCTAGGTCGACTTTGTGGGGCAAGGGGGACCTTGGGCAAGTCCATGGTGGCGGGGGGGGCACTCCTTGTGTGCAATGGGGCAAAGGGGGACAGGGACCCTGACAGGGCAGAGCCCTATGTGTGATGCTGTCTGGGTTTAGGGAAGCATTTATGATATTATTTTCAATGGATATCTCATAAATGCTATACTCCATAGGAACTATGTCATGTTTGGTATTAATAGAAAGGTAGTAATTTGCTGGGAATGATTATATAGTTTATCTCGAGGAATTCTATTTCAATTAGAAGTTAGGAATATGGTGTTCTATCTAGACTTTAACTTATGTTGTTTTATGGAAATGTCTGATGAGCCATTAAGGACATAAGGAATACAACCATTGTGTCCTTAATGGCTCATCAGGTAACTCCCTGGGACCATTGTCCTGGCACATTCCTAAACATTAAGGACACAATGGTTTTGCACAGACGCCTCTGTCAGACATTCCTATAAAATAACAAGTTAAAGTCTAGATAGAACACCATATTCCTAACTTCTAATTAAAATAGAATTCCTAGACATAAACTATATAATCATTTCCAGCAAATTACTACCTTTCTATTGATACCAAACATGACATAGTTCCTATGGATTATAGCATTTATGAGATATCCATTGAAAATAATATCATAAATGCTTCCCTAAATCCAGACAGTGTCACACCCTGCCCACATGCCCTGCCCTTTAGGGGGTATGCCAGGCTCCCCCTGTGTCCCCCCCAGCAGGGAGGGCATTGGTGTAGTCCTGGGGTAGCCCTAAGTCGACTTAGGGCTACCCCAGGGCTACACTAGCTTAATTCGACTTTAAAAAGTCGAATTAAGCCTTAAATCTAATGAAAAGATGGTTTAATAAAGTCGACTTAATTTTCATTAAGTCGACTTTATTTTCCTTAAGTCGACTTAAGCAAGCTGCTTAAGTTGACTTAAGCAAAGTGTAGTGTAGACGCAGGGCACATTAAGTTGACTTAAGCCATGCTTAAGTCGACTTAATTTACCAGTGTAGATGCAGCCTGAGTCAGCAAACCACAGAAATAAAGCCTCACTTTAAACACGTTAACATCAGTGGGACTGCTCAGGTACTTAAAGTTAAATGCATGGCTAACTTTAGGCCTTAATAAATATATCAAAATGTTTGATTAACTCACATTTTTTCTAGAAGGTAATGCCTTACCCATGACTGCTCCATTCCACTGACTACATGCAGAATCACACACACAATGCTGGAAACAGAATCAATGCATCTTAGGATTCACATTCACAGGTATCATTTTTATCCTCCTGCTGAACAGGAAAAACATTCTGTACTTTGAGCCTGAAGGTACGTCATCTTTAAAAATGTCAAGATGATTCCTTCTGTGCACCCAAATAATGCAGTGGGGTGACATTCATTTAGCTTGTTATTCAACGTTATGGCATCTGCCATTGTTATAAACAGGAATCCATAAATAATACTAGGCATTTATTTTGTGATTGTTCTTATTTATTTAGAAGGAAGCATTGGCAAATACTGAATAATCTGACTTTAGTAAGGGATGGAACTGAGCTGCAGTTTTAATTATTATACTCTGTACAAAGTAGTAAAGCCTGGCAGACAGAGGTATATGCATGTAATGAGCTACCTGTTTCTGCCCACAAGCACTGGGGGAATTGGACAGCTCCTACCTACAGATACTTCAGGTAACAACTAGTTTCTATCATTTTTGTTTATGTGAATATGATGTTTCTGGATGGTTGCAGATTGGTGGCTTTGGAAAATGAAATCACATACCTCCATTCCAAATAAAAACATGCCCCAGAGCTCTCCCATTGGCATAAAAAAAAAAAATCACATCTGCGAATGGCAGAAACTGTGGCAGCAGGAGAAGCTCTCCCAGCGACATAGTGCTGTGAACATGAGCACCTTTGTCAGTTTAACTTGCGTCACTCGGAGGTAGCTAATTCACACCACTGAGTGATGTAAGTCTTGCCAACATACACTGTCTGCACTGAGGCCTAAGTGAATTAGTGGTCCTACTTCATTTGCTAGTCCTCACTACAAAGGGTACCAGCACAATGGGTACTGATTAGTATCCTTGATTGCTCTCCCAGCTGAGATGCCAAAGAGTAAGGCCCCAGTTCAGCAAAACATTTAAGAATGCACATCACTTGATGCACAGGAATTGTCTCCTTGTCTTGAGTGAGATTGTGACAGACTGCCCCCCGAATCTGGTCCTGTGTGCCACTGTGACCCCCTGACCTCCACTCCTGAACCCTGATTCACACTGCTTTGCCAGGTGACCACTCACTCCTGAGGCAGTCCACACCAGCCTTCTGCATGTAACTGGCTCCAGGCAGGAACCGTGTGCTTTCCAGCCACACAAGTGAACCTCTGTCCCCCAGATACCACAGTGGGAACTTCTGTCTTACAGGGATTGGGATCCTTCTCCAATCACCATACACTCACGTCTATCCATTTAACAAAGAAATGGATCATGCCCAGCATCCCTCACACATGCCCTCTTTAGTTCACACAGCTTTAGATAAAACAACCACTAGTTTATTGATTAGACTATGATTTTATGTGACTATCTAGCAAATCAATGCACAATCATTTTAATAAAGCATTCAGAAATAACCACACTCAAATAAAAGGTATAAAAACACATGCTAACTATTATCAGTCTCCAAGGTTACCCACAAGATCTGGCTAAATAAATGATGGTTTAGCAGCGAGTCTCTCTGCCTGATCTCAGGCAGGACCCAATTCTTCTTGTAGATATTTCATGATGGAGTTTTCCAGGCAAAAAGCCTCAAGCCATTCAAAGTAACTCTTTGTTTACAGACTCCCTCAATTCCTCCCTTTTTGGGAACAGGTGATCTCTTTGTCCTGTCTGAGCCAGGCCATCTAATTTGCATTGTCTTTGTCATGTAATTCTCCAGCTTCTGTGCTAGAGAGGTGGTCCTGAGGGTCTGTGCTATGTAACATACTTCACATCTGTACATATACATGATGCTACAGGAAACATGATACCATAGTAATCCTGTAGAATAGGATTGGAGCATTCATAAAGGAACCTTGCATAGCATCACTAGCATCAAATCATACAATCACAGTGCAAAAGGGAACCAAAAAACCATATAGTTCATAGTCCAGGGGTACACAGATGTGCATCCTGTGACAGAAACTATTCGTGCTTAAAATATATATACTTAAATGTGCTGCTGAACTAGCCACTGAATGTACATAGAGATTGAACATACCCTCTTAAGTGTAGGGACCATTCTTGCAGGTCAGAGTGGTCTCTCTAGATCATCCTCAGGGCAGTGCAGGGAAGGTTACATTGCTCCTCCTTTCTGAGTAGTACCTGTGGCTAAAGAGACTGTCACTTTACAGGGCTGTCACTTCCAGTTTTCACCAGCACTAAATTCATGATGAGTAAATTTAAAATAAGTGAAGATGGCAATCAGAGTAGGCAGAGAAGCAAGATCTAGAGATCCTAGCAACCACAATGCAAAAAAGCATTTTTAAGTCTTGATACAGTCATTGTCTTGGGGAAATTAAATGAGTTCTGGGACTCTTAACAAGAAACAAAATTCTAACCTCTAATAGAAAACAATAAGCTTTAATGAATACATATGTGCGTTTTATGTATAAACATTGTTCATCTCCTTTAAATTTCTTAATTGAGATAGGAGTTGTAGATCCATGGTATATTCCACTATTTCTTGCTACCCCTTAATTGTTTATTGTGACATTTATTGTTTATAGAGGAAGATGTGCCTGAAACGGCTTTAAATACCTATGATCATTTATATACAGTTGATAATTACTTTCCACTAATTTACATAGCACAGATTACTACAAATATGCATTAGGCTCATTTTAAAGAAATGTCAGGTAGCCCATAACATTCACAACATTAAGGAAATTTTATGGCTGTCGCATCTTATTTTGTTTGAAAAGCATAGATTATTCCTCTTCTTATGCTGTGCATGTATAATACTACACAAATTGATCTATTCAGATTTCAAGCTTATAAGAGCTTAATAAGAGAGTTGATTTTGCCAATATTTTGCAAATATGAGAGTGTTTTCACACATCATTAATGATAGTCTATTTCAATACGGTACCATTTAATATACCGTTGCAATGGTTAGTAAACTCAAAATTTTGACCCTGCAAAATTTACAAATGTGCACAGAAATAACTTAGCTAATTAAAATGTGTTCATTTGTTCTAGCTCCTATGTAGACCTACAAATGTAGTTGCTCCATCATTTTTGTTTTCAGAGGTATGCCCACTAAGCTAATACCACACAGTTATCTGAAGAGAAAGTCAGTGTTTATTTTTCTCATGTAGTCAGCGCAATATACTTTGTCATACTGTGCTATATTCGTTGCACATCATGCAGCCTATGTATGTCATAAAGGGGTAAATGTGGCCCTCCCCTAACACACAGAAGGTATGGAACATCTTGAATACAACAGAACTGCTGAGGTTGCACCATGCTTGAATGATGTTTGGGAAGGAACTAGTGTATGTGGAATAATGCTTGGGCATCTGAACCGTGTGTTGGCTGCTGTGCATTCCTAAGGAGCACCGCAGTTCTGAGAATGTGATAATGTCTATGAAGTGACTCCCCTGCTGCTCTGCAGCTTGAGGGACTGGGCTGCCTTTTTGCTCCTTCATAGATCTCCCCGTTGCTCAGCCCATTTTCTTGGGTTGTCACTTGGATGCAAGATTTGGGAGCCGTTCCTCAGCACAACACATAATTGTGCTCTGTTGACAAATGATGATATTGAACTGACATGGACAGGTTATGTGTTAAAAGCAGAGGGCACTCGTTAGAAGTGAGGTCGTTCAGTAAACAAAAATGTCTGCGGATTGTAACCAGAAGGAGAAGCTTGGTACTAAAAAAGGAACTGTTACCAAAATGAATATTACAAATATGGGTTCAGGAGTTTTTATTCCTCTCTTGATTTCTGTGTGTACAGTGTTGAAGATGCAAATGTAGAATAGTGAGGCATTCCTCAGCTATAAATGGTAGTACACAACACAACGGCAATTATTTTGAACTCAGACATAGTTCAGAGACTATTTTAAATTTTATCTTTGCCAACATACTACCAGACACTAATTAAAGTAAATATTGGATTTTGCTATTTATATTCAGTAAATTTAAAAAGTCTTTAAGTTGTTGAAAAAAATTTTAGGCACTGAGGCTGTCTTCAAGTTTTAGGAAGACTCTTCACTGGTGACATTATAGATCTGGTTAATGCAGTTTTTCCATTTGTATACCATTTCTCCACTTTTTCTATTGCTGTGTTGTTCTACAGGATCTAGTGGGAAGTTGCCTTAGCACATTGCTCTCCAGCCTGCAATATTGTTGCTGTTATTGATGACAAGCCAGGTCCAACTTTTTATTAGCTGACTCCATTAATCAGTCCTTTGACATGACTTCATGTTGTTCTTGTAGCTTTAACAGAGTTGGCTCTTTTCTGCCTAGAAAATAGGACTTTGTACATCTAGTATTAACTTATAAAGCAAGATACCAAAAGAGGATTTTTCCCATTATTCAGCTGTCTAGATTTATAGTACTGTCTTGTTAATTACATGAATAAGTCTGCTCATTCCTTCTTTTTTCTGTTATTCACATTCTCGTTATTTATGCTTACGTGTGAATTTAATTTAAAAAGAAATCAGTTACCGTATTTTTCGGACTATAAGACGCACTTTTTTCCCCCCAAAAGTGGGGGGAAAATGAGGGTGCGTCTTATAGTCCGAATGCTGTCCAGCAAGCAGTGTTCCCGCCAGGGGGCGTTGCTGGATAGCAAAAAGATCCAGGGCTGTAGCCCTCCAGCCCACTCCCTGCTAGCCCCCACCCCCTGGCCAAGCCACTAGGCCCCTCCCCCAGTTCACAACCCCACACCCGCCCGGCTCCCAGCTCGGTCCCTCACCCGGCTCCCAGCTCGGTCCCTCGCCCGGCTCCCAGCTCGGTCCCTCGCCCGGCCTCCCGCCCGGCTCCCAGCTCGGTCCCTCGCCCGGCCTCCCACCCGGCTCCCAGCTCGGTCTCTCGCCCGGCCTCCTGCCCGGCTCCCAGCTCGGTCCCTCGCCCGGCCTCCCGCCCGGCTCCCAGCTCGGGCCCCTGCTTGGCCTCCCGCCCGGCTCCCAGCTCGGCCCCCCGCCCGGCTCCCAGCTCGGCTCCCAGCTCGGCCTCCCGCCCGGCTCCCAGCTCGGGCCCCTGCTTGGCCCTCACTCGGCTCCCAGCTCGGACCCCCGCCCGGCCCGGCCTCCCAGCTCAGCCCCTGAACCAGCCTTCCGCCCAGCTCAGGCCCCTGCTCGGCCCCCCGCCCGGCTCCCAGCCCAGCCCTCCCCCCCAGCTCGGCCCCTCGCCCAGCTCCCAGCTCAGGCTCCCGCCCAGCTCGGACC
>ML685787.1:26440252-26463136 GCA_007922175.1 Pelusios castaneus
CTCCCAGCTCGGGCCCCTGCTTGGCCCCCCACCCGGCTCCCCGCCAGCTTCCTAAACTATCCCCCTTACCTGGCCAGAGCTGCAAGGACGTCCAGGGGCCGGGGCCGGGCTAATCCATGGCCTCGGCCTCCCAGCACGGGGCCGGGATCAGCCTCCGGGGCTGGGGTCTTCTCCGCCGCACCGGCGGCTTCCCAGAGCCGCAGTAGGGTCCTCCCCTGCCAGGGGCCTTGGCTTTTCTTTCTTTCTTTCTTTCTTTCTTTCTTTCTTTCTTTCTCTTTGCCTTCCTTTTTTCTTTCTTCCTCTCTTTCTCTTCCTCTCTTTTTCCTTCTTTGTCTTCCTTTTTCTTTCCTTTTTTCTTTCTTTCTCTTCTTTCCTTCCTCTTTCTTCTTTCTCTTCCTTCTTTCCTCTTCTTTCCTTCTCTCTTTCTTTTTCTCTTCCCTTCCTTTTCTCTTCTTTGCCTTCCTTTCTCTTCCCTTCCTTTTCTCTTCTATTTAGTTTACCAGTACTATTTGGTTCAGAATATTTTTTTCTTGTTTTCCGGCTCTAAAAACTGGGTGCGTCTTATGGTCGGGTGCGTCTTATGGTCCGAAAAATACGGTACTTCTTGGTTTTTGTAAGGAATATATAAAGAAATTTCACCTGATTCTGAGCATTTCATATGTCAGCTATCAATGTTAGGCAGAGTCCTCTAACTGATTTTTTATGTGTAGGCCCTGGGCCACAGAGGGACCCACAGAAATCAAGTCACCCTTTAAAACAGTAATAATCAGTTTTCATCCTCAGTGACCACACAGTGGTATATGTAATGCTGCAGTTACCCTGTTCTAAGTAAATCTTGGATGGTGATTGAGGCTAATTGTTCCCTTTTTAATTGCACCCATTTCATTTTAGGATTCATGAAGCAGCAATATATGGAAGAAAGCTGCTATTCAGACATACTTGCATCTGTTCTAGTATAATAAATACAACAAATGTTAATAATCAAAGTAAATGCGGTCAAGAATTTGTCTAAAGTGTTGTGAATTTTTGCTTGATCTGGCTCAGAGATGGATGGTGTTGGACTTCTAGGAAGTCTTTGTATGCTATGATAGTGCTGAATGCCAGAGTATTTACAATATTAATTTTATTGAGGCCATAAAATGGCAGTATGTTTAGTAACAGTTGGCAGTCTTGGGACTATCTTCAGATCATTTTTTTCCCTGTGGACCAGTATACTAGCAATTGTTTCAAGCTAAATCCAGAAAATAGATAAATACTGACTTGGCTTCATGAGTGAAATTGCTCCTGGGTCCATTAGATTATATATAATCTTATTTCTCACTCAACAAATGGGCAGTCCCTTAAAATGACCCATCTGAAAAAACAAAGTGGGTGAGGGTAATATCTTTTCAACTCTTTATTGAAAAAGTAACCTTCTGCCTTCTGGAGTTACACTTGGTCTTCTGTGCTACAGCTGTGCTAACTGTTGCGTATAGTACAGTTCAGTAGTCTTATTGCAGCTTTCTCAAGCACTGGAACAGAGAAAAACAATTGCTTTCAGCACTTTTATGTCTAAGCCTTGTAATAAAATATATTATTTTAATCAATTATTGACCATTTTCTTTCCTGATTATTTTAAATAAAACTTACTTTGTTACTATTAATCACTGATATTTAGACAGAAATTTTGCATCAAGTGTAAAACACATGTAAGGACTAGAAACTCCAATATTAGCCCATAAACATAAATTGACTATTATTTGTCATTATTAAATCTCACCCCGGAGTCGCTTGCTCTCTCTCCTCCCTATGGATTTGCATATGTCGGTAGAGGGGACTACCTTGCTGATTCTTATCAGCTTTACCAGAACAGACCTTAGAAGTACATGGCAACATAAAGTGGTAAAATGTACTGGAGGCTTATAGTTTCTACTAGTACCTTTCAGAAGGGAAGTGCTAAGGGGAGAACAAATTAAATCTGTGATATATGGTATGTGATAAGAAGAAATAATTGGTTTGTGATCTGGATTCCACTGCGTAGGTCTAAATCAAGTGGCAGGACAAGTTAAATGATTTTTTTGTCTTCAGCACTGGACATAGAGCATACAGCACAAAATAAAGCTCTATTTTGTCTCTTTAATGAGTGTTTTATAGTCTTGGCATTCAGAACTCAGCCCATACTAGGTGCAGTTGTACAGCTAGCTTTCAATTCACACTCCTTTCAAGAGCAGGTGTCAGCTTCAATTACTGTTCTACAGATTCATTTTAGTCAGTTAATGAAATCCACTGGAGAATCATATTGATATTTTTCTCCAGCTGCCTGTCTAAAGCCTTATATAACATGTTTCTTCTCACCTCATGGGAAAATCTGTTCCAGACTTCATGGGTTGTTCAGAGAGTCAGTCATGTGCTATCAAATTATGATGTCATAATGCAGGAATTATGAAGTTAATGTATTATGAAAATTATCATTGCATCTTCATGTGAAGAAATTTCCACTCTACAATGAAAGTCAAAATGCATTGGGTGTTGAAGGTGAAGATAGATGCTAATTTTCCATAATTCAATTCTGTTCTTTTTGCTATTAAATAGTAACTTCTTGTCATCCTTTTTGTTCCCCAGTGCTTGTCCTTGTGTATATTCCACTCAAAGTATGCAAGCACCCCACATACTCGAGTGTGGACATTTTATTGCTAGTAGTGTCTGGTCTAAATCTGCACCCAAACTATCCTTATTCCCCATTCAAAGGGTATAAACTTGGGTGTGGAGCAGGACCAACCATCATTCCATTTTCTTCTTACCACTTTTGGCCTGAGAGAAAGTGCTTTGGTGCCCACACTCTTTCAGCTCAGCTCGTAGCTCACTTACACTTTAGTAGTATTTATTGTATGAAGGAGTTTTCACTCCCATCATGACTCCCCCCTTTGTTATTAGCTCGAGGACAGTTTTCTTTGTACTGCATAAATCCACGGGATTTCAGTTTTGGACCTCTTATGAGGGAGACTGTCCCTTTAATGATGGTCATACTCTCTGCATTTTTTGTTTGGGTTAGAGCCAGTCTTATGACCAGGACTGGAAAGGTGTTGGTACCTGTGAAATTCTCTTGCTCCATACCAGGGAAGATGCAACTTCCCCAACAGTAGAGGAGCAACTCGGGTGCATTAAAGATCTCTTGGTCCTTTGGTACCATCTAACTACTAGAGCAGGTGAAGGAGGGAAGCCCTGTGTTAGGGATGGTCCATGGAATGAAGTGCTCAGTATTGGCCTCCATGGCACCAATAGTTTGCTTGGTGGCTTAAAAATCTAGGGGCGCACCTACACTTGTAAATTAAGTCAAGTCCACTTAATTTACTGTGCATCTACACTACAGTTTCCTTTAGTCGACTTAAACAAGCTGCTTAAGTCGATTTAAGGAAAATAAAGTCAACTTAATGAAAATTAAGTCGACTTTATTAAACCTACTTTTAGTTCGACTTTAGGCTTAAGTCAACTTTTTAAAGTCGACTTAAGCCAGTGTAGACCTGGAGTAACCCTAAGTCGACTTAGGGCTAATCCAGGACTTCCCCACTGCCCTCCCTGCTGGGGGTGGGGGGGCCACAGGGGGAGCCTGGCATGCCTCCCCACAGGGCAGGGCAAAGCCCTACCCACCCTGCCCCTATGCCCTGCCAGGGTCCCTGTCCCCCTTTGCCCCATTGTACCTAGGTACAATGGGGCAAAGGCTGAGCCCCCTGGCACTGGGTAAGGGGTGCCTCTCCTGCCCCTGTGGACCTGCCCAAGATCCCCCTAGCCTCTAGAAGTCAACCTGTCCAGTGTGGATGCTCTATGTCGACTTTGTAAGTTTCCCCCTAAGTCGACTTAAAATTTAGGTGTAGACATGCTAAGTCGACTTAAATAAGTCGACTTAGCTAAAGTCGACCTAAATTTACAAGTGTAGACATAGCCTAGGAGCCTTAACTGGCTTAGTCCTGGCCCATTTTAGGATGTTTCTTCTTACATTTTAATATTTGATCCCAATCTGTATTTTAACATTGCATTTACAGAAATAAATGTCAGCTGAGTGTTTTTATTTTCTAAGCCCAAAAGGCTGCTTAATTCTAACACACACACGATTTGACATGAATACAGTTTGCATTTCACAATACCTGAATTTCCTACAACTTATTCTGAAGCAGTGTTGAAGGCTCTCTAGTATGTTATAGATGAAATATTATTTTTGATGTCTAGCAAATATATATGCACTTTCATCTGCATTTCATTATTCTGGTATCTTACAATGTTACTTCAGTACAATATATATAGACTTAGAAATTAGGAAGTAGTGTCTCCTGTATCAAAGTACAATTGCTTAAAGGTAGAAGCAAAAACTGCTCCTCATTGTTTTGGTGATAGAGGAACGGAGAGCAGGTTTCAGTGGTTGCTATGTTGTTAAATGAAATTTGGAAGGAAGACGCTGAAAAACCCCATGGGTGCAGATTTCTGCCATCATTGCCTCACACAGAGACAAGTTGTTGGGCAATATTAGCCCAGCTGTTAACACTCACAGAGGAGAGTTGAGTCTAAGCATTAATCTTACTTTGCAGCTTTTGTCATTGATACATAGTGGTAGATAGAGTCTAATTGATCACCAAGCCAGCAGGAAGATGTTAATGGACAGGTAGTCACGCAATCTTTTTCTATACAAAAGGTACAGATTCACAGGCTGACTAATGGCAACTTCCATATTAGCCTGGGAGAAAGTCTGTAAACATCACAGATTGCTGAGATTACACCATTAATATTTTATAGAATATTGGTAAATCACATTAATGCGAGAGAGATCCCCTGCAATTAGTAAGAAAGTGAACTGGCACCTTAAAAAAAATTTAAGACCTTGCATCACAAATTCTGTTTTATTAATTTGTTTTCCTAGTTGTGGCCTGGTTTTAATTTGTAAGTGTATTAGTAAACATAACAGTGGGCTAGATTCTCAGATGCTATAAATCGGCATAATTCCATTGACTTCCATGGAGCCAAAGCCAGGTTAGGCCAGGTGGAGAACTGGCCTACTATATTTGGCCAAAGAAACAGAGGTGGCATAATAGGATCTCATTAATATCACTTGGTTATGAATGCTTTTGTTAAAACAATTTTTGTTTGTTAGCTCTTAGGGACAGGGAATGTCTTTTATTTTGCATTTGTACAGCTCTTAACACATGACTAGGTAACTTAACTCCATGCTATGGTAATTCAGATAACAATTCTTGGCTGAAAAAAAGAATGATGACATGGAATGCAAAATAATAAATAATGCAATGGCCCTGGATGCCAGATTAAAGTCCACGGCCGTGTGTAAAATGTAGGGGTATGCACATACCCATCTACATTTGTGAATGCGACCACCACAGTGCATACACAGATTGGGCATTTAACCTTGAGGCACTCACACGCCTTTCTTGAATTCACAGTTGTAACTGCTTGGACAAATGTAATGTAGACTCCTGTGCATGTGTCTCAGTGGGACTCAAAAAGAAATCAACATTAGCACACTTTGATACAGGATAAGAATATCATTTATATCAGCTTCCAATGGTTTTGATGCTGCTGTCAGGCTAATTTAAATCCTTTGATTTCAAGAGTTACCCCTCATTTTTTAAGTTGGATGGTAAAATCTATTTGAAATTTCATGGCATAGATTTTCCCCCCTCCCGCCCCCGACATCTGCTAGGAAATGCATCATGTTGCAACTGCCTTTCCCTAGGGTCTCAAGTACAAATAGCACCTAATGATTTCTTTCAAGGAAGCAGATGTTAAAATTTTTACAACATGATCCTTTGTCACCAGCCTTTGAACATGTCTTCCCTAATCCTATTGGTATCAGTTTTACACATATTAGCTTTCCTGGATACTAATCTGCATGCTTTTGGCCACCTAAACAGAAAAGATATAATCCACAGGTCACATTTATTAGCAGAAGCATGGCTCCTGAAGTGCCCATTTACTTCATTTCACATCTCTAATTAGATGGCAGGAGCAAACATTAACATGTTCCTTTAGAAGGAAGGAAGCAGTTAATAAAAGAATCAATGCAGTAGGAATTATTTCAAAATATTTTCTCATTAATGTATTTTAACTCCTCAAAGTAAGTGCTGTAATATTGCTGCAGAAGATGGGTTAAGATATATAAGTTACGCACAAAAGGTAACCCTATTTAACTCTTAAAAATCAGCTAAGGAGTAGGTACCCATCATTATCTGAGCACTAGCTAATTTCTAAGGTTTTAATTCCTCCATGAATGGATGCTAGTGGCAGAGAGCAGTGAGGGTTTCTAGTTCTGGGAGACAGGGATGGGTCAGATCTTATACCTGTAGGGACTCCAGACTGGCCCCATACTCACATGTAGTGTGTCCCATCTACACTTGCTTCTGGTTCCTAACCCATTCCTTGTGTCAGGAATCAGCAAGGGATGACAACACATAATTGAAGGGCAGATCAGAAGTGGGGATGAACAACACGGAAGGAACAAGGTGACAGCAGGAGGGAACTGGGGAGGTGTTCGGTTCTGGTTGTGCATAAAAACTAAATAGTAATGCAGTCATCAGTTAAGGAACAGTTTATAAGTCCTGGGGGCTAGTGTGATCTGTAGGCCCTACAATGCATAAGTCTGTGATTTGGGGGAATTGTATATGCTAATAAGGATACTTTTTGTTACCAGTTACACGCAATTAAAAAAAAAAAAAAGGAAAGAAAGAAATAGCAAATAAAAAGGTTT
Source organism: Pelusios castaneus (assembly GCA_007922175.1). Taxonomy (NCBI): domain Eukaryota; kingdom Metazoa; phylum Chordata; order Testudines; family Pelomedusidae; genus Pelusios; species Pelusios castaneus. Next base: position 26,446,980 of record ML685787.1, read on the forward strand.
TTTGGTAATTTTAACAGCAATCCAAGAAAACAAGGGTTCACATTAAATGGGAATTCAGCCATCATTTAGAATCATGGCACTTCTGGGATCTTAGTATTCAGTGCTGATTTAGCAGGATGTGGGGGTGATCATGGTCGTCCTGTGGACATACAGGGAGCAGTACCATGACACTGTGCGCAAGGCTGCCTTCTCTGTTCATGTGCTGTTCCATTCCCTTTCTCCCTTTCGTTATAGTGCAGACATGAGGTTGGTCCTGGCCCTTCAGCTCATTGTGTTGCCTAGTTAAGATTCTCAGCACCGGAAGGCTGCTAGCAGTGTGGCTGAGCAGTGTAGCTCTTCCTGTACAGAAGTGGGGAGTTTGATGTTTTTTCTGAACATTTAAACAAATATTTGTAGGGAAACCTGCTGCTCGATAAGTGGAGCTTGCACACCCCACATGTATGCAAAACATTGCAGCTTTAAACCCTGGTGCCAGCACCATGGTGCTCCTGTGAGCCCTCCTAGAGGCAGTGAACATGGAAGGGCATGCTCAGGCCTGTAATGGCAGTGTACTGAGGGGATAGATTACTCATTCTTGAAGCCATGAGTGTGCTGATTGCCAACATGCAGGTGTCAGCTGCAATATGTGACTGTGATGGGGGTGAACTCAGCACTCTAGCATCTCCTGCTGGCCAGTGTCCCCTTCCGGCAATGCCTCACCATCAACTCATGTTCTCCAGGATTTACATCACTCCCAGGACCCCAGCATTCTCTTCAGTGACACAGCCCTCTAGCTGTGCCACGCTGTGCTCCCCACCACTTTCCAGGGGATCTTCACTCTGCTGTGTAGCTACTTGCCTCAGAGGCTACTGCAGCCAACTGTCTAGCCACTTGCCCTCTGGCGAGAGGGATGGAAGAGACCCAGGCCCACCCACTACTCTGAGTAGTGCCCAAGGACTCTGTAGAAGGTAGCCATTTGCTGCATCTCCTCCAATTACTCCAAACCTTTCACCAGGCTACTTCTCTGCAACCCCAGCATCCTCTTTGCCTTGTCACAGGGCCTCAGCCTGCTAGTCTCAGCTCTGAGCCAGGAGCTGTTTTTAGCTTCCCCGGTCCCTGCCTACCACACTGCTCTGTCCAGTGGGCTAGCTGCCTTTAGCCTGCAAGGCAGGCAGTCCTCCCTCTTCAAGCTCCAAAGAGTGACTGTCTCTGCTGTGCTTTGCAGTTCTTATATGGGCTTGCCTGACCCTGACTGGCTGCTCTTCATGGGTCCCTTCCTATTGGCTGCTTTTTGTGCTGCCTCCCCAAGGCTATATTAATAGCTCAGTGGCCAGTGGGGCAGGTGATCCATCACAGTAAAAGAGACCCAATATGAGGGATACAAAAACATTTATTCATGCTAGAAACTTAAAATGGTTCAGGTCGTTTCTTTACTATATGCAACTTTGTATAAGCTTGTAGATATTTGATCTCTGTTGTGAAAAATTAACAATAAAAGGGACATGGCACCAAATGTGCAGAATGTGGGTTTCTTTGGCAGGGGCACCAGTTACGGAGGTGTAATTTCCGTAACAACAACTGGGAGCAACTCTCCTTAGTTCCCTCCACCTTCCCCTCAGTGGCCTCTTCTGTACTCAGCAGAGAATGCAGCGGTGTATTGGCAGGGCCAATAGCAGGGCTGGGCACCTCTGCAGCACTTTCTCATTCCTGAAGCAAACTCGTTTAGCGGGTAGTAGGAAGGAAGCTCTCAAGCTCTGTGCTTAGATGTGAAGATGCTGCAGAGTTCGGCATGAGCTGCCTCTCCCCTTCATATGCTGACATGTTAAAAATGCACTTTTCTAGAACCTTTTTCCCCAGAATATCTTTTGAGGAGCTGCTGGTCTTTTATATGAGCAGATATAAGCAACTACTGCCCTCGAGCAGCCATTTTGTAGCTGTGTGTGTTCGCTGTGATGTATGTGCTTCTCTTCCACCTGGTAAGTAATCTTAGCTCCTCTTGTATTTACTCTTTAATATTCCTGAGGGTGGCAGAGTCTCACAAACTTCAGTGCCTTACATTGAAGTGATGTTTACTCTCTCAAATCCTTGCAGGTGTACATTAGAAACCTGCATCCAACTTAATCCTTTGTATTTATCATAACTATTTATATAAAATCTTCAGGGCACATACAATTGAGCCAATCGGGACAATTTGTAAGATTTGGCTGCCAAAATTTGTTCATTATAGATCCATGAAGCTAATATCCATCATTTAATTACATGCTAGACAGTGGGTTCTTCTAGGGATTTTGATTTGGTTTGGTTTTTAGTTTTGGGGTTTTTTTAAAATTTGGTATTTCAGCTGTTTTTGAGCAATCATTAATTTTGTCCCCTTCTTCATCTGTTAATTAATGCACACATTTATAATACTACATTCCCCTTGACAAACTTTTAAATGTTCAGTTTAACACCTGTGGTAGCATCAGCTCATTCATGTTAGTGGTGAAAGATCAAGTTACAACACATAATCTGAAAATTTCTTTTATAATGGATTAGAAGGATCTCCAAAAACACCATGCCCAAGAATAATTTAGAGATTGTGCAGCCACTGTGCTGACACTATTTATGCTGGAAACCACTTCAAACCAGGGGGTGCTGTACCCCCATCATCCTTAGTTCCAGCACCTATTTTTTAAAAAAAATAACCAAAGTTATAAAACAATAGACTACAAAAAAGGTGCTAAAACCTTTTTTTAAAGGCTACATGTCTGACTGAAAACAGTCCTTAGACCAAGATTCCTTTCCAGTGTTTGGAGCATTCACTAGGACACTGAGGCTATGTCTACACTTGAAAAGTTAAGTTGACTTTATAAAGTTGACTTAATAAGGTCGACTTTAAGTTGACTTAAAGTCGATTTAACAGAAGTGGACTTAACTTTTCAAGTGTAGATGTGGCCCCTTTTTGACCTTATTAAGTCGACTTAACGTTTTAAGTCGACTTAAAAAGGTCCACCTAGGCACTACTCCGCGTCTCCACTGACTTAAATCGACTTAATAAAGTCGACTTAAGTGCTAGTTCGATTTAAAACAAGGTGTTATTAATTCGAACTAACTTTTCCTTAATTCGACTTAAGGAGCAGCTTACGTCGAATTAAGGAAAGCCCAGTGTAGACACGGAGTAAATTAAGTCGACTTAAACCTCCTTAAATCAACTTAATTTGTAAGTGTAGATACACTATGAAAGAGAAATGAATTAAAAGTAGTAGATCTGATTTTTTTCATTGTCTACACTTGGAGAAATGCAGAAAATAAAGCACAGACGTGGTTACCAACTACATTACATTTTTAAAATTCTTTCACTTGCAGTGGTCTAAATCAGTGCTGTCATTATTATCCACCTAGTCAGATTTGGGATTGGGAATATTTTGCTGTATTACCTCCTGATTGTTCTAAATTTATAAATAAACTTAAAATGTGGCTTTAATTGGAGTTTTTTTTTTTAAATAGTAGTCTTTCTTTATATAGGAATTAGTTACAGTGCTCCTGTCAGCTCATTTCTAAAATATTACCCGCAAAAAACTAGAATTTTGAGGTACCTAAGTAGCCCTGGAATCATGTTTAAAGTTGTCCCTCACCCTCCAATCTGAAATAGCGCCCCTGATCTTTGAGAGTATATTCAATGACAATCCTCCAGATGAAAGACACTTGAGATTGAAGGGTATGTTGAAAGTGCTAATACAGTGGCCCCAGGAAAATGGAGGCTACTAATCTATTTTAATAGATGAAAAATAAATTAATATGTCAGATAAAGCCCTCAAGATAGATAAAGAAGCCTTTTCCAAGAATGCCTGCATCCCAGAATGAATTTCTAGGGAAATCCTCCAAAATAGCAGCATCTGTTCATTACTGAAATGCTGGCAAAAGTACACAAGTACCTTTGGGAGGAAAGGTTGCACTATGCAACTGCTGCTAACTGAAATCAGCTAATGCTATGCAAGCAAATGTATTCAAGGGAATCCCATTTGGCTTGCTGATGTTTTTGCCAACTGCAGGAAATAATTGCTTCTTAAAGGAGAAACCATGCAACTGATATTAAAACAAAATACATTCAGAGAACATTAAGCTTGCATCTTACAATGCAAAGAGACAAGAAATGACAAATGTAAGCCTGTACATACAGCAACAACTCATAACTCCGACTCATTGTGTGCAGGCATTATGGTCTCACACAATCACATATGCTATAATAATAAATACAAATAATACACTCTCTGTTGTTTACTTTAGAAAAAGGACTTGATTGCACCTGGAGAGACAGTTTTTAGGCCCCCTTATGAGGGAGTCATCTCTCTCTCTCTTTCAAAATTATTCAGGTTAAATGCTGTGCTGTATGTTTCAGCATATTTTTCAGAAACAAGGTATAAATAGGTCCAGCACAAAGAATTTTAATGCTGTATTTTAATGCTAATTGCAATCCTGCAATGAGCTCTACATGGCTACTAAAGCTGGACATTTTTAAATCAGTGGGTCAGCAGAACTTGCATCCAAGAGTTTTAAAGAAGCTGATTGGCCCAATAATACTGATTTTCAGTAACTCTTGGAACACTGGAGAAGTTCCAGACAACTGGAAGAAAGATAATGTGCCAATATTTAAAAAGAGAAAATGGGATGACTCAGATAATTACAGGCCTGTATCTCAAGGTGCTCACTTATCATAGGTCATGTGTCCTGGCTGCTCTGGAGAATAGTTCTCTTCCAGGTGTGAAGCCTCCCTTTGTGGTCTCTTCACCTGTAGTCCCCTATCTCACTCTCTGGCCCCCCTGTTGCACCAAGACCTACCGCTTTCTTTTCATCACTCAGTCCTCCAGTCAGGTCATTATGTGGTTACCCCTTCTGGGTTACAGAGTCTCACTGGACCGACCGGCTGTCCAGGCACTTCTACTCCTCAGTGGCTAGTAGATGAACAGGGCTCACCCACCATTCTGGGTTCCAGCACAGCGACCCTACAACGCATAGCCAAGATCTGCTCAGTTCCTAACCTCATAGCCTAGATATCTCCCACAGGCTTTCTTCTCCACCCTTTTCTTGTCAGAGTATTCCCTTCCCTCAGCACCAGGATCTAGTCTTTCCCTGGGTTCCCACCTTCCCTGTCTTATTTACCAAGAATGGTTGCAGACTTCCTCACTGCAACTATTTCTGTTGCCAGCTTCCTGAGTTTATACTAGCCTTTTCCCCACCTACTCAGCTGAGCATCACCTTCTAATCAGGGGTCACCTTTATGTGTGGCCTTACTCACTAACTGGCCCTTTCACAGGGGTGGTATGGGGTGAACATCCTCTCACTCTCTGCTAGTCTGACAGTCCCGGGCAAGATAATGGAGCCACTGATACATGATGCTATTAATAAAGAATTAAAGGAGGGTGTTGTAGAATCATAGAACCAGAGAAACTGGAAGAGACCATGAGAGGTCATTGAGTCCAGTCCCCTGTACTCATGGCAGGACCAAGTACCCTCTTGAATCATCCCAGACAGGTGCTTGTCTAACCTGCTCTTAAAAACTTCCAATGATGGAGATTCCACAACCCGCCTAGGGAACTTATTCCAGTGGTTAATCACCCTGACTGTTAGGAATTTTTTTGTAATGTTCTATAATTAATGCCATTCAATGTGGGTTTATGGGAAACAGATCATGTCAAACTAACTAGATATCTTTTCTTTTATGGGATAATCAATTTGAAAAACTTTTTCACTACAACAGCGGTAAAGCACTGGAATGGATTACCTAAGGAGGTGGTGGAATCTCCATCCTTAGAGGTCTTTAAGTTTGGGATGATTTAGTTGGTGTTGTTTCGGCTTTGAGCAGGGAGTTGTACTAGAGGACCTCCTGAAATTACTTTCAGACCGAATGTTCTGTGAGATAGGTAATACTGTTGATGTAATATATTTAATCTTCTGTAAAGCATTTGACTTGGGACTCCCTAACATTTTGATTAAAAAGAACTAGAGAGCTATAAAATTAACATGACACATGTTAAATGGATGGTTAACTGAGAAGTCTCAAAATGTAATTGTAAACAGTCATCAAACAGAGGTGTTTCTTGTGTGGGTCCCTGAAGGATCGATTCTTGGCTCTATGCTACTTAACATTTTATTAATGACCTGGAAGAAAACATAAAATCATGACCGATAAAGTGTGCAGATGACAGCAAAATTGGGGGTGTGATTAATAATGAAGAGCACAGGCTTCTAATTCAAAGTGATCTGAATTGTTTGCTAAGCTGAGCGCAAGCAAATAAAATGCATTTTAATATGGTTAAATGTAAATGTATACATCTTGGAACAAAGAATATAGGCCCTACTTACAGGATGAGGGACTCTGTCCTGGAAAGCAGTGACTCTGAAAAGGATTTATGGGTGTAGGTGACTAATCAGCTGAACATGAACTCCCAGTGTGACTCTGTTGCCAAAAGAGCGTATGCGATTTGTGGATGCATAATCAGAGGAATCTCAAGTAAGAATGGAGAGGTTGTTTTGCCTCTGTATTTGTCACTGGCGTGACTGCTGCTGGAATAAGGGGGGGTCCATTTCTGGTGTCCACAATTCAAGAAGAACATTGATTAATTGGGAAGAGTTCATGGAAGAGCCATTAGAATAATTAATGGATTACAAAACATGCTGTATAGCTATAGACTCAAAAAACTCAATCTATGTAGCATAATAAAGAGAAAGTTAAGAGGAGGCTTGATTACAGTCTATATGTACCTACACGGAGAACAAATATTTCACAATAGGCTCTTCAATCTAGACAACAGAAAAGGTATAACATGATCCAATGGCTGGAAGTTGAAGCTAGATAAAAATCAATTTAAAAATAAGGTGTTAACTTTTAACAGTGAGGGTAATTAACCATTGAAATAACTGAACAAGAGTCTTGACCGAGTGTCCATCAGTGGCAATTTTTAAATTGAGATCAGATGTTTTTCTAAAAGATCTGCTCTAGGAATTATTTGGAGGAAGTTCTGTGGCCTGTGTTGTACAAGAGGTCAGACTAGATAAGCACCATGGTCTTTTCTGCTTGTAATCTATGAAATCTCTGAAAGGATCCACCTGGAATTCATTGATGTTCCTAAATTTATATTCCAAGTGGTGCTACCTCTCTCTTTGGTCACGTTTAGGAGAAAACTGTTTTGTTCCAAAGGTAAAATGAATAAAATCCCTTCTGCAAACATGTTCCCTGACAACTTATAGTTTTATGACAGCCTAAAGTTAGTATAAGAGCCTCTTGTTAAAATATCGGCAGCATGCCACTGACTATAGCGCTATCTATCACTTGAAGATTTTTACATGTGCAGTTAATAACTTTTACAAAAAAGAAATCAATTAGTAATCTTACAGTTTTCAGCTAGAACCTTCCTGTAAACCAGTATTAGGTGATCATGAGTGTATTCTTCATCATTGAAGTACAGCTTTCCCTTCTCATTAAAAAGAGAGAATGTTGTTATAGCAGAAGACTAACGTCTGTGCAGTTATCTTGTACAACAGGTTTTTTTTATAAGAGTTTAAAGGATGATTTACGGATAGTGAATGCTCACAATATGCTGCTGGCATATTGTTTAATGTATTTCAGTATAAAATTCCCAAGCAGTAAATATGTATATATAAACTTTTTGGAATCACTATAGAATGTGTTATAAAGTCATTTATCAAGTTAGACATAAAGGATGATATCCTGGCTTCACTGAAGAGAAAGGCAAAATTCTCACTGACTTCAGTAGTGTCAGGATTTCAGCTGAGGACTCTCTTTCATATTAAAAAATGCCCATAGGGAAATTTCATTGTGAGCTTTGTTCTAGTCCAATAATTGCACAAATTACAAACATAGTTATACTTTGATCTTAAGCAGAAAGCCATTTTGAGAGCTACAGTAATTTACCAGATCAGTGTTTCTTGCTACATGTTTTAATATGTAAAATAGATGAACTTGTGAATAACCTTTATGTAACATTTGTCTGTAGATCAGCAATTCAGAAGCTGGGAGCAGAAGTATTTGAAAAGGTTTACCACTATCTCAAGAAAGCAAGAGAGCAGAATGCAAGTGAAGATGAGATCCAAGAGTGCCTAGAGAAAGTGGTTTCTAGAGCAAGCGACTGTTTTGAAGTGGATCAACTTCTGTACTTCGAGGAACAGCTGCATGCCTTAGCTGAAGATGCTCCAGTGTGAAATATACATTAGGAATGGGTAACATTGGAGATGTGTGAAAATGCTAAGCTATATCCTTGCATGCCAGCAAACAATTACTGTCTTATTCAGGGCAGGGATGTGCACATCATCCTGTGAATCTTTTTTGTCTCCACTTGTTTTAGATATAGATTCTTCACCCAGGGTTTGTTCCCATTGACTTTAATCGTGCAGGATCAGGTTTCCAATGAGCTCAATGGGAGTTTTGCCATTGATTTCTATGGTAGCAGTAGCTGGCTCTGATCCATCAAGACATTTGAGCACATACTTAAATGTTTTGCTGGATTTGACTTTAGACAGCAATGTGTGTGTGCGTTTATATACACACACTTTTATGTGTATATGTGGTTACTTGGTTATCAGAAATTACCCCTTAGTTATTGCTCTGTTGAAGGCCTATATGAAAGAGTTATGCAAAAGAGGGAGAAAGAGAGAATGAGGCCTGGCCTGACACCTGTTGAAATACGTGAAAATGTTTCTATGAACTTCTGTAGGTTTTGGATCAGGTCCATAATGTACAAATAGAAAATCCATTTTTGGCTGGTTAACTTTTATCTCTGTATTTATGTTGCTTTTCTAAATGCACCACTCTTCCAGTTATATCAAGCACCCTTCACCCCACTTATTATACCAGCTTATATTCTCTTCCTAACATTTTCCCTTATTGTTCTGTATATTGATCACTTTAATCACTGTTGTTAAACTCTAGATAAAGAATAAATACCACACTATATAACAGGTTCTCATGTGAGCATTGGGTCAAATTCATTTTAGACTCCAAGCCTTCATCACATTCCTTACATTGCCTAATACACTGCAGCTTTTAAAAAGTACTCAGGTAGGGAGTGGGAATCAATGGCCTTCAAAATCATTGCTATTTGATCTTGGGCAGGTCATTTATGGCTGGGAGCTGCAGATATGTAGCACCTCTGGGAAAAAAGTCAGCCATTAATCTCTCTGTCTCAGTTTGTCAAGCTATAAAATGGAAATAATGATAGTCTTTGTGGTGTGTGGCTTCTGATGACACAAACAATGCATTAGGCGTTATTTAAATGATACACGAATCTATCACGGTTAGCATCACATGAAGACATCAAAAGTATCCATCCACTATCAAAAGGATAATAAGGGCAGTCCATAACCAGATGGCACACTGTTTGGGTGTGTCTACATTTAGAAATTAACTCGACTTAAGCAGCTTGCTTAAGTTGACTTAAGGAAAATAAAGTCGACTTTATTAAACCTCATTTTAAGTCGACTTAAGGCTTAAGTCAACTTTTTAAAGTCGACTTAAGCCAGTGTAGACCTGCTACTCCAGGACTCCCTCACTGCCTTCCCTGCCAGAATGGGGGGGAGGGGCACACGGGGAGCCTGGCATTCCCCCCCCAAAGGGCAGGGTAGAGCCCTGCCCCTATGCCCTGCCAGGGTCCCTGTCCTCCTTTGCCCCGTTGTACCCTGGTATAATGGGGTAAAAACTGAGCCCCTGGGCACTGGGCAAGGGGTGCCCCCCTGCCCCTGTGGACCTGCCCTAGGTCTCCCTAGCCCCTAGAAGTCGACCTAGGCATCCAGTGTGGACACTCTAGGTCGACTTTGTAAGTTCCCCCCTAAGTCGACTTTAATTTTAAGTGTGGACATGCTAAGTCAACTTAGTTAAAGTCGACTTAAAATTACAAGTGTAGACATAGCCTTTGTTCCTAAGACCCACACTGGCAGGATGGGGAGCTTAAGAAACTCCAGTGGTTAAGATGCAAGTTAAATTGCCTGTGACCACAACATAGCTTGTTGTAACGAGGAAGGATCTTTTGGTTCATATGGTTGTTCTGAAGGGCATGCAAATGCTCTTCCAGCAAGACTAGAGGATGCACTATCTACCAAGAAAGGTGCCATTGATCCAAACTATTTTCCCACACCACCTGTTGCCACTGTTCCTTAGAAAGGTCATGTCTGATGCATTTTCTGAGTGGCTTAGCTATTACAGAGATGGGACAACTTTACTTTAGCCAATGTTTATGCTGTGGCTTTGAGATGAAATTGTGAAGTAAGTTGTCTTGATGTTTGGCTGTGCAGTAATACGGCCAGGGCCTTGCCTTCATGACTAATCACAGAAGGAGCAATGGCAGCCGGGACCGGAAGGTTGGAGACTGGAGTTGTCCTGGTCACACAAGCGATGATGCAAAGGACAGAGTTGATCGTTGAGTCCAACTTGCCACATAAACTTCTGGGGCTCCATGCTGCCACACAATATTAAACAGGTGGTAACTAGAGCTTTGGTAAATGTCCGTAAGGTTGCAGTGCTAGCACCCCCATGAGATGCCAGCAAACCTGCAGAGATGTGCGATTCTCAATTTTAACAGGTCTTCTTGATGATGTTAAAAATGACAGAGAGTAGTCACACTTTATAATGATTCTGACCTGACTTCATAAAGCACTTTGGGTGTGTCTACACTTACAAGTTAGGTTGACTTAAGGAGGGTTCAGTCAATCTAAACTACTCTGCGTCCATACTGGGCTTTTCTTAAGTCAACTTAAGCTTTTGTAGGGGTCCACAAATGAAAAAAAGTTGGCAAAACCACTGAAACAAGGAGCTGAGGGGCCTTACTTAGAGATGTGGATTTCATAGGGGGCAGGGAACCTAAATATTAGGCACTGTGACCTTGAAGTCCACCTTTTGGATCTAGCCACAAAGTGTCCCATGATTGCATGTAGCTGTCCAAAATACATATTTCACAAACATCTGTTGACCTTGCTCCTTTCTATTCACAGTCCTAAAAATGACATAAGCAGTATTATTTGATGAAGAGATATGGCATGCCAAGGAATTGATGGGAGTTAATTATTGAACTGGTCTTTGGGACCTGGAAGCCGGAAAAAGAGCTTGGACTATTAAGAGAAAAAGAACATATGACCATTTTGATAAGAAGTATAGCTGTCAACATGTCCACAGCTGGATTAGAAGGCAGACCAATTACAGTTATAGCAGCACACAAGAAGTAAGTAAGTCCCTTCTCAGAGGTGACTGGACTGCCAATTAATTTTACAGATGGAAACAGAGCCACCTGTCTCTCAGATGAATTTGCAGAGAATTACAGGACCTGAAAATTCCACCTGCAGGAAAGGAGTGTCATTTATTTATGTATTTTGCAAGCACTCAGTGTTACTTGATGGCATTCACTGTCTAGGGCAAGCAGTCTCGAACAGGACAGATGAACAGCAAGGCACCTGGAGTGTATAGCTATACAAATGTCTTTATGGGTTGTTTTTATCTATAGTCACTGTACAAGTTTAAGAACACATTTTGAAGAGCTGAAAGGGGGCAACTTTTTTTTTTTAATGGGTACAACATAGCTCAGGTTTTCCGCACAGCAAAGAAATGGCCACCAGCAGTTAATGAAACTACCCCATCGCCATGAATAGCCCCACCCTTCCCCAATGATTTTTGGTTGATGCACACACAGAGGAAGGTAAAAGTGTTTATGATACTGTTGTACTCACCAAATCCTAGATGTGAGGTATGCTATGATAAATTAATTAAGCCAGTAACCCAGGTAAAATATTTTTTCTTAGCTTTCTACAGATGGGGAAACTGAGACAGAGTAAATGATTTCCCAAAAGTCACTGAAACATCATGGCCTCGGACCATTATTCAGTAGTTCCTAATCCTGTGTCCATGGCACAAGATAATGCTCATTGGCTCTCTGTGTATTTCCACCACTATGGGTCCAATGCTGCTTTCGGTGTATTGTAAATTACTCCTGATCTGTATAAATGCATTTGTTATTTGTAAGTCATTCACCCAATAATTTATGCAAACAACATTCACTTAAACTCTTCTCTGTTCCTGGAGCGTGCAGTTTCTTTCCTAGTTCACGTGCTATTTTTGCTGCACCATGATTGAAACAAACATTTTAGAAGGGAAACTAATAAAAATAATAGAGAATGCATCATGTATAATTTGCTTCCAAAAATATGTTATCAAATGAATAGTTATTCATGATATTCTTAGGATTCCTGATTATTTTTGCAAACCAACTACTCATATACAATGGTTATATAACACCTCCTCCCTCCCCCAGGAACAATAAAAGGAGTTTGTTTGTTTTTTTTGTGATTATCTGGCCAACTCTAATCCAAAAGCAACAATCATTTCAAAAAAAGAAAAACACTTAACAGTTACATAGAAGATTAGTCCCCGTCCTGCTAACTAAATGATTGTGCAAGTGATCTGTCCATGCATTCACTGATGCATTTAGAATCTATGGTATCCCTTGGTGTAAATGGGTGCAACTACACTTGTAAATTAAATTGACTTAAACTTGCTTAAGTCAACTTAATTTATTCTGCGTCTACACTACACTTTCCTTAAGTCGATTTAAGCAAGCTGCTTAAGTCGACTTAAGGAAAATTAAGTCAAAGTGTGATTCTCTTTGTCCCACCTGAGCTAGGGAGCTCAATTTGCATTGTCTTTGTCATGTACCTCTTCAGTCTCCATGCTGAGAGATAGCCCTGATGGTCTGAGCCATGTAAAATATTTAGGAACATGCTTCACGTCTGTACACATACATGATGCTGCAGGAAACATAACATCACAGCAGTGATGTGGAATATGTTACGTTCATTCATAAAGGAACCTGGCATGGCATATATGGCATCAAACCATGCAATTACATTGAAAAAATAAACAGGATAGTTACACAGAACATACCCTATGGGTGCATGGATGTGCATCCCATGACACTCCCGTATCTGTTGGAGTCATGCTGCCAAAGGAATGTGGGGAACACAGGGCCCTAAACATCTCTCTATTGAGAAGCTACTTGGCAGGGTCCCTTTACACAGATGCCCTCTTCCTCTGGATCCATCGGTTACTTTTCAGAAGAGTAAGATTTAGCCCGAAGTTTTTCCTCAGCCCCTAATTAGACAAACTAGCCAATGATTTAAGTAAGAGTTTTGCCTCAGTAAGGACTAAGTAAGGACTACAGGACTGTGTCTGATATTTTCTAGAATGTGCAAGCCATTTCATCTCACTGATCTTTGGCAAGAGGTGACCTCATGATACTCAGCTCCATGACTTCGATATATCTCATGTTGACTGTGGCTCTTGCTTCTCAACATTTCAGTGAAACATCCCCCCTTTACCTTTGCCCCTTTCTACTTGTCTGTTCTTAGGTTGCGAGCTCATGGGGGCAGCGACCATCTTCTTCAGTGTTTGGAAAGCATCTTGATCACAGGGGTTATTACCACATGCAAAACAAACTATTAATAATAAATAATAGATTACAGAGATACAAATAACAGGCTGGCATCCTCACTCTCAAATGGAATAGTTTTGCAGTTTAATGTACTATATTCGACATGTCATATATGACTTTAAAAAGTTAATAGTTATCACTTATTCTATGTTTCTTATAGTAAATATGGATGTTGTCAGTAATTTGCTGGTGATGAGACCTTTGAATTGCTTATTAGAATGCAGAGACTCCATGAAAACCACATTCTGCAAGTGAAGCATTGTAGTTATGGGCAAATACTGACTTTTTAATGGTACCGGCTGTGACGCTGTCAGGATTTAAGGAACCATTTATGATGTTATTTTGTATTATTTTATAATTGTTATAATCCATAGGAACTATGCCATGTTTGATGTCAATAGAAAGGTAATAATTTGTGGGAATGATCATATAGTTTGTGTAGGATTTGTATTCATATTAGAAGTTAGGAATGTGATTGTTATATTTTAACTTGTGTAAGGTTGGGAAAATGCCCCAGACTGAATGTCTGCCCAGCCATTGTCTCCTTAAGGGCCTATTAAGGAAGCTCCTCAGATAACAGGATAAAGAAGAAAACCTGTTGAGCCACTAGGACTTAAACATGTGACCCAGCTCCAGTTTGATTGGAGAGACCTGCACACAGCATGGAGAAGGCCAGAGACGATATAAGGCAGCAAGTCCAACTCCATTTTGCTCTCAAGTCCTCAGTCTACAGCCAACACCCATCTCTGGAACTATTCCTCTGAGACTGAACAAAGGATTGAGGCCCACCCTAATGCTGGGTGTTTACCAGAGGAACAAGCCTGCAACTGCTTTTCATGAACTTTAAATCATTTGTATGTATGTGATTCGCTTTGACCCTTTAACATCTCTCATATTTTGCTGCTTTTCTTCTTATATTAAACCTTTAGTTGTAGTTGCTAAAGGATTGGCTATCAGTGTGGTATTTTGGGTAAGATCCAAACCTATATTGTTCTGTGTGCTATGGCTGACCCTTTGGGGTCAGGAGAACCTATATCTTTAAGGGACCGTGTGGCTAGGTGGGAGCCAGAGGAGCTGGAGTGCAATAAAGGGAGCTGTTTCTATTTTGGACAGACTTCTTGGTACCCAGTGTGGGGAACCAGAGGCCTGTGTGTGACTGATAGGGAGACTGGTTTAAGTACCACCCATCAGTGTTTGGGGAGTTTAGCTCCCGGTTTTGCAGCTTGCCCTGATTTTTGCACGTCCAGGAAGGTATCCCAGGAGGCCCCGGTCACACCGGCTATAAGCCCAGTAAGTAATATGTATTTTAAAATGATAAAAGAAAGTCATTGCATCCCATTTCTAGAAAGATGAAAATGTTTTACTATCATTTGACATTACTGTATATGAGCCGCACAGTGTTTTATTTTATTGTTTTGTGCAATATATCATGATGTTTGATTCTGGATGATATCGTGGTATAATGCAGCTTTGCCGTTAGGAATGACTCAAAACTTTTCCCACCGGGAAGCTATAGAGACCATCAATATTTTAAATCAGAATTAGATTATGTCTGTATTTATTATTTGTACAATCGCAGTGCCTAGTAACGCCAATCATGATCAGTGCTTGGAACTGTTCAAACAAACAATAAAAAAAGTCCTTGAACCAGCAAGCTGATAATGGAGGTACTAGACGGGAGGCCATCAAGTGCACAAAATAGACACAAGGTGTAGACGTGAGTGGGAGAAAAAGGCAACAAAACCAAACAGAGTTTAGTAGAAAAAACAGATGTGTCACCTTGCCACTTGCACAACCAATTGACTGGTAGGCGTACGTGTTAAGAAGGATTTAAAATAAGATAAGAGGCTGAATGAAGCCAATTTTTCATGGAATATTAAACACACTGTAGTACAGAAGGATATATTTTTGATATAGAACCTGGAAAACCAGTAATTCTGTATAAGGATGTTATCCCAAATAAGTGACTGAAATGAAACAGAAATGAGTTTCCTATTTATTAGTCATATAAAGATGCTGTTCTCTATAATCTATTTCAGTTTTCTCATTGTGACAGCCTGTACCCCCACATTCCCGGCATGCTCCCAGGCATCCGGGTGGGCAGATTCCAGCCCCTGGCAGGCCAGATTCTGGCCCAGAGCCACCACTTCTGGCCCCTGCTGGCCCCACTGCTCAGCTGGGGGCCAGAGTCAGCAGGGGAAAGGAGACCTGCTTCTTTTCCTGCCCTGCTGACCCCAGCCCCCAGCTGAGAAGTGGGGTCGGCCAGGGAAAAATAGGTGGCGGTACGCCATACTGGTGCGTTCTGGCTCAAAAAAACCCTGCTTATGACTGAGTCACTGAAGTCCCCAAATCATGGTTTAAGCACTTTATGGTACAGAGAAACCACCAGCAAGTGACCTATACCTAGGGTTACCAGATGTCAGGCAAAAGGAGAACATGTCCTCCTTTTTACCTTCATGTCCTCCGTCCGGCAGTTAATCTGCCCCCTAAGAATATTTCTGTGTTCAACTTGTTCTCCATTTTTTTCATGCTGCCATGCATTCATTAATCATTCTTCGACGAGTGTGCTCATGCCGATTCCAATTCAGGTGTACGCGCGCGCGTGCACAGTCGTCGGAGACTTTTTTTTTTCCCCCAGCGGTACCCGTCGGGTCGTAGCAGGCGTCCCCTGGAGTGGCGCCTTATGGCGCTGTATAAGTACTCCTGCCGACC
>ML685787.1:26473573-26498957 GCA_007922175.1 Pelusios castaneus
TTTCTTTCTTTCTTTCTTTCTTTCTTTCTTTCTTTCTTTCTTTCTTTTAAAAAAAACAGCAGAAATATGTACTCCCTTGGAAACAGATGAATCAATCCAGTAAAGGAACATGGAGGAGATGGCTCAGGGCAAAGTAGGTCAAACATTAAATCACTGCAAAGCAGACTGTCAAGATCTGGGAAAGGAGCCAACACAGAGAATCTGGATGTTTGGGGTGAAATAAGAAAGAAAGAAAATCAAGGTTGCTTTGCACTTCCATTTTCAATAACCTCATTGCTCACCTACAGTCAGTATCTGAGGTGTACCTAGAGTACATTTAACAATTTGCAGCAATGATGTGAAGATCCAAAAGATGTGTGGTATATAAAGGAGGGTTTTAACGAGTGAGTTCGCCTACAAACTGCAAGATACGCACTTTAAAAGGTCTCTAGAGTGACAATTAGAGGTTTCCACAGGAGTCTCAGCTGCTGGTGGAGAACTCAAATACAAGAAAGTTGAGAAATTGCCTCTCCAGATTTCTCTCCACTATCATACTGAAGCCTGATTCTTCACTCACTCACACTGGTGTAAATCAGGAACGATGCCACTGAAATAAATGATCCAGCGTCTGGTCCCTGTTTCACCCTGCTCCAGTTCTGTACAGGGACAGTAATGGGCAGTGCTTTTTTTTGTGATCGTACGCAGGGGTACAGAGTACTGGCATCTTTTTTGCTGCCCCCCCCTCCCCACTGTCCAGCTGGGGAGGGGGCAAGGTCAGCAGGGGAAAGGAGCATGCCGCTGGAAGAAGAGGGGTGGCTCAGGAAGAAGAGGGATGGGAGAGGCATTTTTCAAATGTACTATCAAGCTATGAATAATTTGCTATCGAGATATGAGTACCGGCGCCATTTTTTTTTAATACAAAAAAAAGCTCTGGTAATGGGGTAATTTATCCACTGAAATAGCTAATGATCATGGGAGTGTAATGGTAGCAAAAGCAATCCTAACTCCCCAGATAGGTCCGGTTCTGAGCACAGCTTATCTATAGCCAAAGATTGACCCCAAAGGTCTCAAGAACATTTAAACTGTTTTTCATCTTGGGGCATGGCTACAGTACAAAATTAAGTTGACCGAAGTTGTGTGGATGTACAGCCTCTGCAGTAAGTAAATCATTTTGGTGCGTCCGTCCACACTAGCGCTTTCTTTTAGCCACGTGCATCTGCATGAGGAGTCCTTGCAGGGTGGGCTCTGTGGATCATTGACAGTTGATTCTCTGCTGCCTGGGGTAGACACTCAGCGGCCAGCCCCAAGTGGCAGGGGGCCAGCTGTAAATGAGGTGGACCTCCAACTGTCATCCCTAAATGCCTGTCGGCCGAGTGAGGTCTGGCCTTTCAGCCACCAGCCCGAACAGTCAATGTAACAATACATAGACAAAAAGGAGTTATTGCCCGAACTACGCCAACCTAAGAGCTACATCTTTTGTGGAGGCATTATGAAGTTGGTGTAACGAGTAACTTACATAGGCAGGAGCACCACTGTAACATTGACACTTACAAAGCTAAGTTGATATACGCTGCCGTATGTCGCCCTAACTCTAGCGTAGGCCAGGCTTTGGTGCCAGCAAATGCTTTCAGAAACCTCTAGTGAAGTACAAGGAAAAGCAATGCTCATGTACAGACAGAAAATCACACCGACTTGCTTATATTTCTCAGACATGACAGACTGTCTATCACTTTAATTGATTTTCCTTTGCAGTTATCGCTTCATCTCATTTGAGCCACCAATTGTGGGAGAACTATTGATCAACGTAAAGGTAAAGCATGTGAGACAAGGTTTTAATGATCAATAGGTTAATTTGCTACGTCTGGACATTCAAATTGCTCCTTTGAGAAAAAAGATTACTTTTTATTTCAAGACTAATTCATTATGAATTAACTTTTATATACACAACATTTTATATATATATATATACACACACACACACACACACACACACACACACACACACACACACACACACACACCCTAATCCTGGACATCAGCATGCCATCCTCAACCTGCATTATTGGCACTTCACTGCTGACTGGAGAGCCACGATATGGCTGCTTCACATGGCTGAATTACATTTCATTCTTAACTGGAGGATTTCCCCCCCCCCCCTATTGTAACACAGAGTGACCATAGGAAAAAGAGGGGAACTGAGCTACCAAGGAACCCAGAAATCTAGCTTGGTATCGTTGGATGAGTGGAGGAAATTGACATGTCTGTAATGAATTTCTTCTTGAATCAGAAAATGTCCTAAATCAGTATTTACTATAAACCCAAAGAACTCTACCTAGGGGGAATTGGTTAAAATAGAGTACCAAAATATCCCAGGGCTCCCAGCCAGACCCCGTCAAAAAAGTCTGACTCTGCAACCCGTGTTTTCTCTGTGTGGCTGGAATCCAGGATGTCAATGTGGCCAGGAAAATACAGGTCATGTCTGAAAAAGGATGTCCATGCAAGATAGGTTGGATTTTTACTGCACTTTCTCCTACAGAATGAATACAGAGCGAGCTGCGGGGTCTGCTCCTTACTGCACATCATCAAGAGAACTCTTAGCTAAATTCCAATCTGCTGTACCTGGGCGAATCCACTTTTGGCATTGGGACTGCACAGACGTTATCAAAGACATACTCTGAGGACAGTGGGATTGTTCAGGCATTACTGATGTCCCTATTGGACCATGGAATTTCTGTTTCCAGTGATGATGCATGAAAAGCAAAGAATCCCACTTGAACTTTCCAGGTCTGGGAGTCTCTTTACTTGTAATTTGTGCACATTTGGAATGTGTATCCTTGAGAGGCAATAAACACAGTTCTACTCTAAGGTCCAGTCTACACTGCCAGTGAAATCCATCAGTAGTCGACTGGAGTTACACAAGTTATGCAGAGTAGCTTGCATAATGCCCGTCGACATAGTAACTTCCTATAATGCGTTGTCTCCATTATGCTTTGCTGACAGGAAACGCGTTCCCATCGACGTAGCACTGCACCACCTGAGGAGGTGGTTTTACTAGACCAACTTCTAGATCAACTGAGCGTGTCTTTACTGACAACTCAGTTGAATTGGATAAAGCAATGTGACAGCAGCAAATTTAGAGTTTCTTTCGGAGCAGAACTGCATTGGAAGTATTAGTCATCTTCACGTACCTTAGATTTGTACTCAAAGGCTATATTTGTCACTGGTGCCAGTAAACTGTTGGATAATGGAGGGACTTAACTTCTGTAGCTAGGTCAGACTCTTTTTTCCAGTCAAACTTCTTTCACATGTCACAAGTCAGGTACTATCAGGCTGACTGGGGGCTCAGGCCCAGCTTGCTGCCCCATCAAGTATTCTTGGCTCTGCAAGTCTACATGAAAAACTGGCCTCCCTTGCCCTTGCTCTTTGCTCTTGTCTCTGGAGAACTTCTCCTTGGGCAACTTTAGAATACAGGCGTCTCTGAATTGTTACAGCCATTTCCAGGCTCCCTTTGGTACCACAGAAAAAGCTTCTCAGGCCAGATTGTCAGCAAGCTGTGGGTGCAGTTGCATCTCCAACTGTGATGGTTTCACATGCAAGTGACTAGTTAGCCATGTGGACGTGCAATCTCTGTGGCTTAGAAGTTCAGTTACAGAGCCAGTTTGCCGCATTCTGTATAAAGTGCCAAGATTGTCATCTCAGTCCATGGTCATGTTTAAGTTAAGGCTTAAACTAGGGAAGGGAAATGTTATGTGCAGTGGTTATGCATTCGACTAGTCTGCTGCTCACTTTGGGTTTTGAATTATGCCAGGGCTACAGCACTAGAGATACTCAGTTTCTCCTCATGCAGTCCTTATAGTGGTGCCCAACTGGTGTAGTGTGCTGCAGGAACTCCTGACGGAGGCCGCATGATCTGCCGTCTGGGATCCAGGGTCATTTAACTCTCTCTCATCCTGCTCAGCCCAGCCATGTGCAGATACATGTGGGCTGTGTAAGGGGGGGGCGGGTGAATAGGGTTGTGGGGGCATTGGGATTGGGGGGCTATTGGGGATCCCAGTGGGGGGGGCATGGGATTGGGGGGGAGGGGGCTACAGGCGTTGTGGGAAGGTGGGATGGCTGTTGCAGCGGCCCAATCCGGCGGCCCTGGGCGCTGGTGGCGGTCTGATCCGGCAGCCCTGGGAGCTGGCGGCAGCCCAATCTGGCAGGCCCTGATGGCTCCGGGAGCCGGCAGCAGCTCGATCCGGCCTTCCCTGTGGTCCAGCAGCGACAGGCTTCTTCTGCCCCAGACCCGGGGTTGCCCATGGTGGCGGGATCTGGCCCCAGCCTGGAACAAGCCCACCTGGTAGCGACGGGCCCTGGACCTGGCCCCAGTAGCTGGAGCTGGGTCAGGTGGGGTGGGGGTGTATTTTTTGTGGCTACCTCTCCGAGGGACAGCTTAAAAACCATCCATGGGCGTGACGCTGATGGGGCTGGGGTTGGCATGGCTTCAGGAAGGCCTGCAGGGCTCTGCTGAGCCCTTTGGGGGGCCAGTGAGGGCCTGATGAGGCGGGGGCTGGTGCTGGCCCCTGCAGTGGGAGGAGGGTTCGTATCAAGCAGCAGGGAATCCATGGAGGAGAGAGGGACCCACTGGCGGGAGCGAGCCACCATGGCGTAAGGGTCTGCCCTGGGTGGAAAGAGCCACTGGGGAAAAAGTGTGCTGTGCCATGCTCCCCTGTCCTGCCCTTCCACTCCCCAGGAACCCTGCACATAGCCACGCCTGTTCTCCCTTCCCCTCTTCTCTCATGCCACCCTTCCCCTGCTCCCCAAATGGCTACGCTTGTCCTCTTTTGCCACCCCTGCCCTGTTCTGCTCCCCACACTCTCGCCCGCCACTCTACACAACTCCTGACCTTCCCTCCCCCTCTCTTGCCACCCCTGCCCTGCTACCCCCTACCACCCCACAACAGCATTTCCCAACCAGTGTGCCATGGCTCATGAATATTCACGAGTTAATTTGAATATTAATTAGTTTTTTAATGGTGGTGTGCCTCGAAACAATTTGAAGGTATCAAAGTGTGCCATGGTAGAGAAAAGGTTAAAAAAACACCCCTGTCCTACGTATTTCTTGCCTTTAAGTTTGACCCTTTCCCATACAGGTCAGCTTCGCCAACTGTTGCTTTTTTCTTCTTGCTGTTTGTATTTCCTTTAAACCTTTGAAATAATTATAATTATATCAAAGGATGATTGATAGGCAGTCAGCACCAAACAATACTTCACATACAAGATTCTATATCTAGAAAAATATAATAAATCCTTGTTAAATAAAGTCCTCCAAAGAAAATAACACAGAGCCAGTTCGGTTAAAAAAGACAAGTTTTTTTTTTTTTTTTAAGCTAATGCTTGTTAAATGAATTAGGATTCAAGGTTTCTTGGCACATAACGAAATCCCGCGTAAGAAAAATACAAAGCACAATAAGATGCTTTTGATAGTCAGGAAGCAATGATGTATTAATAAGATCAGCATCTGAATCTAGTTATTCATCTTCAAAAATGGGTTGTTTCATTACTATTAATTAAAAAAACTGAGGCAACAGAAGACCATACAATTATATTAAAAAAAAAATTACAGCTTTTCAAGTATTTCGCCAAAGTTGGGCAGGAGAATACACACAGACACAAAAAAAGCAGAGACATGCATTTGGAAGATAAATTTAATGTTTTTCTCTAAGACTTCTGGGCTATTTGAGAACTATAAAAGAAATTTTAGTTTTACAAAACTGCAAGTTGCCTGACTACTTCAACCTGGTTATCTGATGTTACAATAATGATTTAAAGACCGGGGGGAGGATGGCGGGGGGGGGGGGAGGGGGGCGAGGGAGCTAGCGTTAAAGCGAATGTGAGACACTTCACACTCCTACTATAGGACAAATCTTCTATAGCCGTGGATCCAGAGTCAAATGTGAGTAGTTGTTGTTTTAATAACATTCCCCAGAAGTTGTAATATGTGGTGCACTAACACAAGTGGGAAGGGAGGGGAAATCTTCCCTTTGCTCCTGCAGTATACAGAGGCCATAAAAGTTGTGGGGGGAGGAATTCTCCTGACAGTCACGGTGAAGGCCAGCCAGAGGATGCCCTACATAAGTCTGTTCACAAGACCCAGCTTGGGTCATAGGTTGGGGACTGGAGGGCGCAGAGGTACAGTCAGAAACGGAGTCCTTGAAGCATCTCTATCCATATCTATCTGTGGAGTGGTCCATTGATAGCCTGAATGACAGGCACTCCTTTACATTAGAGGCTGTGTTGGCCCTGGGCGCATCCCAGAGCAGTGAGGTCACAAAGGAGGCTCAAGTCAAAGCCACTAGGCTTTTCCAGGAGGCACAGGACAGAAACTCAGCTCTGACCACTAATAAGTCCTCCAGGCTAATGCTTTAGCCATTTTACAAATAAATTCCTTCAATCTCACCACCATCCTCACTATTCCCTAAAGATATAGGTCCTTGTGCTAATTTTGACCCAAATGAGTCAAATTTAGTTTGAGGTGTCTCTTTCAGCAAAAAAGGTCTCTCCAATGTGACATGACATAGCCAATCTACTGCTAAAACAACTGTGTGGCTGAGGAAAATGAGGGCCACCAGACCATTCTCATCTTTTCTGAGCTCTCGGTGAGGGTTTGTGATTAGGCCATGTATGTAGGGTTACTTTTTCTTTCTGCCTTCTCTTGGGTGGTAGGAGGATGGCCCTGAAACATGGCCACTGTAAAGGCACGCACTTATGGAGACAATAAAATAGAGTATAACCTCAGATAGAAAAATTATTCTCCATGAAGGAAAAGGTAAGTGGAGGCCAAACAAAAGACAAAAAAAAAATATAGTGGAAGTATCTCTTTTTTAGTAGATATAACAGGTCTTCACATCAGGTGGGCAGAGTCTAGGGTTAGCAGCCCTGAGCTAGTTCTGACAGCAACAGGATGGTGTATGGGGCTTTCTAAACCTTTCACCACCTCACAGGAGCAGGTCTGTTGGTAGTAGCCTTCAGTTGGATCCTTACTGTTATTGTTCCCGGCTGCCTGGGGCCCTGATGGAAAGTAGCAGCAATAGTGGCCATGTGCTGATACCAGAGCCAGTGAAGCTGGGGTGCTTGGACAATTACCATCACTTCTTGGAGACTAGCTGGATCTGACACCAGGAACGTGGCAGCAGACCAACAGCAAACTGACTGCGGAGACTAAATGATGGTGTCCAAAGCTTAGCCCACCTCTGCCTGCTCTGGGGGGGTCTTACATCTTCCCATGGAGCATGTGATACTGGACAGTGGCCATGGCAGGATCCTGGACTGGATGAACCCCGCATCTGATGCAGTCAAGCAATTCCTATGTTGGTTTCTGAAGATGGGGTAAAATCTAAGCAGCGTTGCCACTCCTGGAACAGACCCTCAGGTTACTGGTGCCTCCCAAGTCTAAGTTAGTACGTCTGAATGATAATTCAAACAGAGCAAAGAAGACACTAAAAAAAAAGTGACTACTGAAGTGTCAAGTATTATTATTCTTTACGTCTAATGGCTTTTTGCATATTGTTTACATTTACCTCCATTCCGTATGCTTCTCTTTGTAATACTCTTCTCTGGTGTATTAGGTGCAGTGGGAGGTTGCTGCTAAAGAGTGGAAGCAATTAACCAGTCCCACTACCCACAGGTTACTAATTATAGTCTAGGTTTGAACAGAAGGAAGCAGCCAGTTACATTATGAATTTATTTTTATTAATGAGGAAGTGGATAGACACTGGGATTCCAGTTATACTGCACTGCATCTTGAATGGATTTGCTTATAGTCAAGCCTCATTGCAACTAATCATTGACACAGCCTGCCAGGGGAGAAGTGTGGCCTTGTTCTGAACTGGATCATAGGTGGCTGACCTGATTGTAATGGCTTTACATAGCCCTAGCAGAGATTTATGTATTGCTTAAAGACAATTACAATGAATCCTGAATGTACACTTAGTCTACCCATAGCCAGGACAGGAGCAGGCCACGAAGCAGGGACGTAGCAAGCCCATTTTCTGGCTGGGCCATGCAAGTGCAGGGTGGGCCCAGGCAAGGGCAGTTTCTGGTCATGTGACTGGAAGCTCCCCACCAGGGTCGGGGAGAGCCACAGCACCTGGGCCAGCAGCGACTCATAGACTCTAAGGTCAGAACGGACCAGTACGATCATCTAGTCTGACCTCCTGCAAAATGCAGCCCTCAAGACCTCACCCATCCACTCCGGCAATAGGCCACCAACCTATGACTGAGTTATTTACCTCCTTAAATCATGATTTAAGGCCTTTAAGATGCAGAGAATTCACCAGTAGGAGAGCCATGCCCTGTGCTACAGAGGAAGGCGAAACCCCCCACAGAGCCCAGGCCAATTAGCCCTGGGGGGAAATTCCTTCCCGACCCCAAATATGGCGATCAGTTAAACCCTGAGCACGTGGGCAAGTCTCAACAGCCAGTTACTCAAGAAACAGGTCTCTGTAATAACTCAGAACCCAACCCATGTACTCTCCCTTCTTAGGCCACTTGTATATCCACACACGTAGCCAAAGATCAGTCAATTTCCAAAATAGGCTATCTGATCACACCATCCCCAGCCAGCAGAGGTGAAGTTTGCGCCGCTGCCAGGGACTAAATTGGGCAGGCCTCAGGGCTAAATTGGTGGGCCCCAGCCCACCTGTGGGTATGCCTCTACACCCCTGCCACAAAGCCATTTGGGGGTGAGGTGCACCTCATGTAAATGTATCCTTCACTCTTCCCAGAGCCCTCCATGGATTGGTGAGTCCCATGTTACCCACACAAGAGTTTCAGGGATCACAGCAGTCTTAGGGCATCAATAACTCTGATGCATGGGAGACATAGGGTCAAGGATGTGAAAAAGTCAATGCCTTCTCCTCCCCCCCCCCCAATTACACTTTGGTACTGAGGTAAGGGCTGTATGTGTGTCAGGTAGAAAGACTAACTTTTTGGAGTGCAGGGTATATTTCAGGTATTCCATGCCTGCATATCACTCAGCCAAAGGTACCCATCCCATTAACAAAGCGTGCGTGTGTGTGTGTGTGTGTGTATGCGTGTGCATGTGCGCGCGCACGCACGTGCCCACATGCATGCACAGGTCCCTCTACATGATCAGGGCCAAGGCGGCAGAAGAGTAGAGCAATGCAATAGATTAAGCCCTTGGGAAGGGTTCAGCAGCCATACACAGACTATGCTGCCAACACTGAGAGGTACCTACAGCATTTGGGATCTGTAGAAACCTCTGTGGATGAAAGGCCCATCTCCAGAAGCTGATAGAGGCAGGATTGATACATAATTTTTAAACAGAAAGGCAAGAGTTAGCTTGGATCATGGAAGGTAGAGCTCTTCATCTGATTCAGTAAAAAAAAAAATGAATAGGAAATTTCAAAATGTGTGTCTTTTAATATCTAAGGATTTCTAAACATAGTGGCGCCTTTAAGTACAAGGGATCTAATTCAACGAATCAAACTTTATAAAAAAGACCATGTTAGTTACCTTTCTGTATTAATAAAACACAGTAATAAGCTATTTGTATTTTCCATCATGCTGGAGCGGTGAGGAGAGAAATTTGAAATTTCTCAAATTCTCACTGGTGTTCCTCATGGGTGAATGTGGGAAGAGTGGGAGTGTGGAAGGATACACTGGATAAACAGCATGTGTTACGTTGGTGATCTTTTTATTTGCCATTTATATTTTCATTGTGTATAGAGTCCGCAGCCAGGTTGGGGCTCTATTGTGCTAGACACTGTATAAGTATACAGTAATGACAATGCCTGCTTTAAAGACAAGTCATAGCTCTGCACACAGGGACCAAGCAACTTACTTTTCATCTGAGAAGGATTAAGTTCACTACATGGTTACTCAGAAGTGCCACATGAGCTGAGGTCATTGGAACTTAACTGCCCTTTTTGAACACAGCCATGTAGTTGAATAATATCAGTAAGAAGTTGGCAATATATTTTAGAACCAACATTTTGGAATATGTGAGTTTATTCCAGCTGTCATCCAGAATTCGGTCTATAGTCTTCCCCCCACCTGCTTTACCAGCTTCATGGCTGGTCCTCTTTTGCATCTGTGCTGTGACAGCATCCTGTTGATGTTCTGAGATTCCACTGAAATCAGAGTGAAATATCACAATGTACCTGTTTCACCAGGCAGCCCTAAAAATTAACATTATACAGTATCATTATAAAGCGCATGTTAAATGGATTGAGAACCAGCTGACAGGTCTCAGGAGGTACATATCAATGGCTATGTCTACACTTAAAAAGTTAAGTCCTCTGGGGATCCCCTGTCTGCGGAGTGCCGGAGAAGACAGTCACCGGCAGCTCCCGGGACTGGGGAGCCCCTGGGACTCCTTTGTCCCCCAGCCGTGGCTCCCTTCCCCCAGCCCTAGGTTGATTTAAGGAATTAAGTTGACCTAGGGTGTCCACACTGGTGTTAGGTCGACTTAATAAGGTCGACTTCGACATTAAGTCAACCTGACAGACAGTAGTTATTAAATCGACTTAAGGACGCCCTTAAGTCGACTTAATGAAAGTCCGGTGTAGATATGGAGTAATTTAGGTCGACTTAAGCATTCTTAAGTAACCTAAATTGCTCGTGTAGACATAGCCAATGAGCCATCTCATGGATTGTAAGCACCTGTACTGGGATTTGGCAGGGATCAGTTCTAGACCTGACACTACTCAACATTTTTATCAATGACCTGGAAGTAAATATAAAATCATTGCTGAGAAAATTCCCAGATGATATGAAGATTAGTAGAGTGGTGATTAACGAGGAGGACAAGGCAATCTGGTAAACTGGGCCCATTCAAACAAAATGTGGAGGGTGGCCCTGCATCCTGCAAAGCTGTGATTCTGAAAAGGATTGAGGGGGTCACAGTGAATGAGCGACTCCACATGCATTCCCAGTGTGGTGCTGTGGCAAAAAAGGCCACGGTGAACTTGGTGTGTCTAAGTGGGGGAGCAGTGAGTAGAAGGGCAGGGGTGATTTTATCTCTGTATACAGCACCGGTGAGCCTGACACTGGAATACTGCGTCCAATTCTGGTGTCCACATGTGTGAAAGGATGTTGGAAACTGGAGATAATGCAGGAAAAGTGCTCCAGAAAATTATTCAGGGGGGCTGAAGAAAATGCCTTCTGGGGAGAGCCCTATAGAGTTCAGTTTCTTCCTCTGATCAAAAAGTTGATTACAATGTTTAGTACCTTCACAGGGAAAAAATACTAAAGGGCTCATAAAGTTAGCAGAGAAAGGCATAACAACAACATTGGAAAAAGATGAAGCTAGAGAAATTCAAACCAGAAATAGGGTACAAATTTTAACAGCAAGAGTGATTAACCATTAGAACAAATTACTAAGAGTAGTGGTGGCTTCTTTATCTCTTGAGGTCTTCAAATCAAGATTGGATGCTTTCTGGAAGACATCGTTTTTTGCAGGGGGATGTGATGAGACTTTCCACTCATAGGGTCACAACACCCACTTGCAGTCCTCAAAGCTGAAATTTGTGAAACAGTTGACCGAGAACTTTATGGTTATTTAGGTATGTGCTTTTAAAAGATTTCCTAGCCTATGCACAGACAGCTGGATCAAAGGACTGATTTATTTAAAGTAGAAACCCCTTTATTGGAATTGGAGTATTAATGGCTCCAGTTCCCAGTTCAATATAATTGCATTGAGAAGTCCCATTTTGTATAGGAAACATTTAAAAACATGTTAGTAGGGGATGTGATTGAGAAAAAGATTGAGAACTTCTCCTGTAACCAAACACAAGTTACTGGGTTCAGTACAGGGGTAAGTGGGTAAAATTTAATGACTTGAGGTCATGCTATCGACTGAGTGGTCCCTTCTGGTTGTAAATGTTATTGACCTATGAAGCATTGCAGCTATGTTTTTTAGATAGCAGTGTACACATTAAGGAGCAGTTACTTTGTGAACAGGGCCCTTAATAGAACATGGGATTTAAAGGGTTTGGAAGAAAGAGCAGAGCTAATTTTTTTAAAAAAAGCAGCCAGGAGCTTCTAACATTTATTCAATTCTTTTCTGAGAGGAAAGAGACAAAAAGATGCACAGAATTTCTGTCTTCCAATAGACAGCCCTTCTTAGCGGATCAAATAACAAAGGTTCTCAGGCACACTTATTTCCAATTGCAAAATGTGAAGCCTTCTCTTTTTACATGCGATGTATGCTACTTTGCAAAGACTAAATTCAGCCATTAGATCTTATTAAAAGCGCTCCAGCCTATGAATAACTGCTATTATTCAGTTAGAAATAAGCTGCTGCTAACTAATCTATTAATTCTTCTTGGACTGGGCTGATGTAACGTGGATAAGGGCTTCCATTGAAAGGAGATGATGCAGCAGAGTAGGCTTGCCACATTCTGGTTTAATTGGCTTAATTCCCAGGCACCGAGCATTCAGAGCAAGTCCACACAACTGAAATGACACTCCGGCACAAAATGGTTCTGTTTAATGTTAACTATTTTGAAGCCTGGCACAAATTCACTCTCACCATAATAGATCACACAAGTGTACTTGCTATGAAACACTGAACTTTGATGGGACCTGTGTCTGCATTTTAAAGACAAGTGTTACATGGTGTGTCGACACAAGGTAGAATGCATTGCAAATCCTAAATTAGGTAACAACCTGAATTTGGTTCCAGGTAGATGTAAACTCTGATTAGGAAGTACAAAATTTAATTTAAATATTAAACATTTAATATGAATACAGAATCTGCACCCAACAGAAGTAAAAATATTGTAGACAGCATACAAATAGATTGTTTCTTTTTAAAGATTAGGAAACAGCATATCATGCACTGCCTACCTGTCTGGTCTGACTGGACAGAGGGAGGAGGGTGTACCAAGTGAATTCTCCCAATTTAGTGTCTGTACAGAACTATGAATGTGAAAAGTGATAGTTGTTATTACTATCATTCTTGTTCATTTGTTTATTTTCACATAGGCAGACATGGCAGTAGTTATTGGCAGATGTCTGCAGGGTAAGGTGGTATTGCTCTAAACAGCTGACACGACAAATTAGATATTCAGGGAAAGCTGTCCGCTACCAGAAGACATTCCAACACTGGAACTCTGTTAGGAGTATCTGTGATGCTTGAAACAAGGCAATGGTTTTCTCTTGCTTACATGGATACGCTGTAGGCAACAATTTTTTGCCTAAGAATTTATTTAATTAGAGAAACTCAGGCACTGAGCAAACTTTACTGGTGAGACGCTCAGCTTTAAAAAAAAGGTGGACCACAACTTAGAATTCAGCTTTCTTTCAAAATGTAGCTACTTCTTCATTCAGTTACACAGAACGTGTAACACTCTCTTTAATACTGTCTGGTGACTCTTGATAATATTATAACACCCATTTTATAAGAACAAAGAGGTACTTCTATTTCCCATGATTGCTATTCTTCCAATGTTCCTGTAGAAGCTAAGATTATCAATTCCAACCCTGTATTTGGCCAGTTGCTTTGTTACTCCAGAGAAACTAAAGCCTTATTTTACTCCTAGATTCCATAGATTTCCTGGATACGGCTGACCTTCTGGGAATATAAATGGCTATAACTGAGCCTTCGTATCCAGGGCTGTAAGCAAACTGTTGCAGAATTGGAAAAATGAAAATGTTGCTCCATTATTCCTAGTCCTTCTATTTGGGGGAAGAAAGTCCCTGCTGCTGGCCTACTCAAATCTTCCAAATCCCCAGTGAAAGGTGGCTCTTCAAATCAAATGAAGTCTATACTATAGCTGCAAAACATGCTTCACTTTCAGCCTGTGAGTAATCTCATTATTTCAATGATATTAGTCATGTGCTTAATTTAGGCATATGAATAATTGCTGGCAGGGTCAGGACCTAGGATTGCTGGAAAGGATTGAACAAATTGCCTCATTATCACTGCTGTGCCTTCTTGCTGGACTAGGAACGCAGGATGTGCAAGAGTGGAAGAACAAAACCATTATTAGTACAAAGATAAATGAGGTCAGAGAGGCCGGTTTCTTTCCTGTGAATGGTCTGAAAAGATACAGATAGAAAACTGGACAATTTATAGCCAAGGAGTTGGTCTCATTTTAAAATAGCTTCTCAGACATATTCTTTGTGCTAGCTAGGATGCTGCAATGGCTATAGTGATGAGGAAACCTAAAAAGGGTAGGAGTTCTAATTCAGTCTGAGTAATCAGGCAAAATGAAGACTTGTCTTTCAGCTCATACTCAGATTGTAAACTCTTTGGGGCAGGAATAATCTCTTTGTTATATGATTGTACAGGGCCTACCACAATCTGATCCACAATTGGGCCCTTAGCTGCTATGCCAAGATGTAAATACCACAATACTATGGATGCTTATTATACTTGTTTACAAAATGGGGTTGGAAGCAACACAAGAACAGGTTTACACGTGAAACTTGCAGCTGGTAGTATCATGGGAAAGTCTGGTCTTACAGTATCATGAGTGGAACGATGGTCCAGTGCTTTGGTAGACCTGGTTTCAATGTCCTCCTCTAGCACATGCTTCTGGTGCAGCCTTAGGTAAATCACTTAGGGTGCGCCTATACTTACAAATGAAGTCGACCTAAGCTTGCTTAGGTTGACTTAATTTAATCTGCGTCCACACTACATTTTCCTTAAGTCGACTTAAGGAAAATTAAAGTCGACTTTATTAAACCTTGTTTTAAGTTGACTTTGCTGGCTAAATCGACTTTATTAAGTCGACTTAGCCAGTGTGGACGCAAAGGAGCCCTAAGTCGACTTTAAGTCAACTTAAAGGGCTCCAGGGCTCCCCCACTGCCCTCCCTGCCAGGGTGGCTGGCACAGCCACAGCTTGGCGTGTCCCTCCACAGGGCAGGAGAGAGCCCTGCCCACCCTGCTCCTATGCCCTGCCAGTGTCTCTGTCCGGCTCAGCCCCCATTGTACCCAGGTACAATGGGGCAAATACTGAGTCCCCTGGCACTTGGCAAGGGGTGCCCCCTGCCACCGTGGACCTCTCCCAGGTCCACCTAGCCCCTACAAGTTGACTTAGGCATCCAATGTGGCAGGGTCCCCTTTAAGTCGACTTAATTTTTGAGTGGGGACATTAACAAGTGTAGACATAGCCTTAGTTTCTCTGGGCCCCAGTGACTTATCTGTAAAACGGTGATAACATTTCCCCACTAGAGTGATGGGGATGGATTGATGGATGGATGGATACATCTGACACTTCACATTCCAGCCTGCATGGAATCTAGAAATGCAAAGGAGGACAACACTGAAAAATAGCTGTTCCATGAGAAGACGAAGGTACCAGGGATGCAATCAAATGCATAAAATTGAGGGAACCAAGAGTGAAAATGCATAAGATGTGTAACTGCCCTGAGGGGGACATTAACAAGAAATGTACCTTCCCATATGTAAAAAGCACATTCATATATGCACCCAGCCTTTGAGTATTTCTATTGTGTAAATGAGATAGTTTTCTATCTGAGGCTGCAAAAATAGACAGTTGCATATAGTGTTAGGATTGATTTAAAGGGAGAGATGCCAGGCACTGAATCCATGTCCTACCCATAACAGTCTATGCCTATGCTATGATAAAAACACACAACACTGAGTCTCAGAGCCTAGGTCAGTTGGATTCACGGAGGTTGGGCTGAAGGGCTAAAAACTGCAGAGTAGGCATTCAGGCTCAGCTGGAGCCTCAGCTCTGAGATCCTCATGGAGGGAATGATCTCAGAACCCAGGTTCTAGTCCAAGCCTGAATGTCTACACTGCAATTTTACAGCCATGCAGTCCACACCCTGTGAGTTCCAGTCAGGCAATCTGGGACATCCACAGTCATGTCGCAGGTCTTTTATCACAGTGACATACGCTGGAAACAGACAAGCTGGAAAAGGCTCAGTCATTGAAACCTTTATAATTCAGTTTGGCAAGATGAGATTACATGTATATAACTAGTTTTGCCACCAATTTCCTCTCAGCATTCAAGTTCAGTGATTGCCCTCCAAATTGCAGTAGGGTGAACCCTCATCTGTCTCCTGCTTCCCTAGCATCTATACTGGAATGAAGGCGCAACCCACAACTCCCAGCTGTAGGTTTGTGTTTCTTGGCTTCTTTCCCAAGATCTCTCCAGGGACTTCAGACTTACCAGCTGACTGCCACTCATGACAGAATGTGCAGCTCAAGGCTTATACAAAACCATTTAAAGGGGCAGCACACATTCTCATTTATTACCTAGGAAAAGGTCCCTTATCAGTCTAAACTGAAAGTACAACAGTTCTCTAACATATCCACAGCATGAAAGGGTTTACTGAATAAAAAAATAAGTGAAGGAAACAGGAAAGTCAGAATGATTAGTCCTGTTATGCACAGTATATGGAGATGGATGGCAAAAAGACCATAATGTGTGTATGACATGGTCCAAAGGGGTAGCCGTGTTAGTCCATTGTAGAAAAACAACAGAGTCCTGTGGCACTTTTAAAGACTAACAGATTTATTTATTGCATGAGCTTTCGTGGGAGAAAATCCCACTTCGTGACATATTAGCAAGTTACCAGACACTTCCATAGATAATTCTTCTGGAAAATTCTGACTTCTCTCAGTCTCAAAAAGCTTGCTGACCATCAGTGGCTGGATCCATCTGGAGTAAATCAGGGTAGAGCCACTGGTTTCAAAAAAGCTACGCCACTTTACCCCAGCTGAGGATCTGGCTCCATGAGCTTTCTGAGTCTGTTCTAGACTTTGACCAGCTTGTTTCTTAAGTCTGCTGGCTACAGGCCTGTTTACTGTTAGATAGGATCCTGAAATAAAATGTCAGAGCCAAATGAGCCCAAATGGTTGTGAAATTTTGGATCCTCTTCCAAACTTTTGTGGCTTAATTGTAGTTTACTTCTACCTCTCAAGCTCAGCAACAGTGGAGCCAACAAAGGGTCTTGACACTGTGATGTTAGAAGGAGACACATGAAAGGGGAACCTGGCCAATACGCTCTTCCCGAGTATTTTCCTATCTGCTCTGAGTAAGATTTAAAATTCTGATAAATGGCAGATACCAGAGACAGAAACAGACTTTTGAGGAGCGAATTAAAGAAATAATGAAGGAACATGGGTCATAATGGAACAGGTTAAAAAGGACTTAGCGTAGAGCACTAACGCGCAAAGACAAGACAAAGATTCCATCCCAGAATACATGTAACATGAAATGATGCAGGACCCTGAAAGAAAAATGATGAAATGCCCTAGTGGAAACCAGGGACAAAGCATAGTTCTGAATTAAATTTGTGTTATCCCCATATTTAAAGATGATCCTGGAAATTAATAGACCATGGTCCTGATTTACGATGGGGTTACTTCAGTTTTATGCTAAGGTTATTCAGTTGATCAGGCCGTGATGAATGAGGCATCTTGACCTCAGAAGTTTGGAGGCTGCTAACTGAAGAGTCTGGCTAGAAGCCACCCAGAGAAATACAGTTTGACTAAAAATAAGGTGCATGTATTTACAAAAGAAAATAATGTCTAATAAGCTAGTTAGGATCGTCTTGTTCCTGAAGAAGGTAACTTTAAGAGCTGACAGGTGGTTGCTCTGGGTGTAATTTACCTGACCTTCAATATAGCATGAATGAACACATTTTATTTGCATTTAGATAGTTACTTTTCATCCACATGCTATAGCAAAACACTTTGCAAACATCGCATCAACCACACAAAGGATGCATCTATGACAAGAGAACAAATGGATTGTTGGGGATGAGCTGTTTGAACAGAATACCGGTTTGGACACAAGAGACCGGTGCTTCCAAAGGCGCTGCATATCCTAGTAAATATGGCAAATGACTATATATTAACATCACATTCAAAGGCTGCAATTAGAACTGGTCAAAAATGGAAACTTTTTTCATTGAAAAGTGGACTGTTTTCAACTATGAGAGTGTTTTAAAAAGCAAGAATTGTCAACCTTTTGGACAATTTTCAATGTTAACATTTTTCATTTATCAAAACCGGGCATTTTTAAAATAATCTTTTCAATAACATTTTTGCTAATGTTTCTGATAAAAAAAGTTGTGACCTACATTGAAAAAGTAACACATGTGTCTGTTATAGTTGGAAATGCAAACAACTTCAAAATGTTGTCATATAAATAGGCTGGAGTTCTCAACCAAGCTTATTCCTAGTATATTGTTCTGGGCTCTGCACAGCCATATATGAGGGAACAGCTCCTGCCGCAGACAAAGGCAACCTAAAGCAAAGAAAGATTAGGGCCTTATGGGATATTCAACAGCTGAAAATTGTGGATGGGTGAATTTGTTTAGCTTCATTTCAAATCCTTGTTGAACCTCAAATGTTCTTCTTATACTTAAGAGAGACTGAAAATAACCAGAAGGGAGAGATGTGGAAGTAGGGCTTGGTCATGTCTCTCTTTTCCACGCAAATAGTTGCGTGGTGTCCAGAGAGACTCAGAGGAGAAACAGAGAAACAGAGAAATAAAAAGATTATATCAGCCCAGCCATGAGGCCACATATAAACCTAACTCTTATTGACTATGTCCACACCAGAAAAGTTAAGTCAACTTTATTAAGTCGACTTAATAAGGTCAACTTAAAGTCAACCTTATTAAATCGACTTAACAAAAGTCAACTTAACTTTTCTAGTGTAGACATAGCCCCTTTTCGACCTTATTAAGTTGACTTAACACTTTAAGTCAACTTAAAGTCAACTTAGGTGCTAATCCCTGTCTACACTGCCTTAAATTGACCTAATAAGGTCAATTTAAGCGATAAACCGACCTAAAATGAGGTGTTCTTAAGTCGACTTAACTTTTCCTTAAGTCGACTTAAGGAAAGCCCAGTGTGAACGCAGAGTAGTTTAGGTCGACTTAAGCCTCCTTAAGTCAACTTAACTTGTAAGTACAGACATACCCATTGAGACACATACTCACAAACTCATTCTTTCCAATACTTGGTTACTTATGGCATTAACTATATAACTCTAACCTGTGTGTGTGTGTGTGTGTGTGTGTGTGCGCGCGCGCGCGCATGTGCCCAACTCATATATAGACTATTCCCTCATGACTAGCTTTATGGTCCCTCAATTTCTGCTATGTGCACTGTGCAGCAGGAGGGCGCAAATAATTTTTTATATGTCAGTCATGTTTTAGTGTAATTAGGCAAAGCGGCAGAGGTGGACCTGACACGTCACATGCAGTTTGCACAGGATTGTTTAAACTACCAATTACTGTACTATAGTTCACAGTTGCAAGCATTTCATTGGCACCAGCACATCTATATGCTCATCCAAATACCAGAACATTCCTTACCACAGGATATGCCTGGGAGCCCTTCTTTATCCTGCCACATACAATCTAAGCTGTGGTGAAATTTAGAAGGATAGAATACACCATTCCAAAACTGACAGCTTCCTGTGCGCTCACACAGAGATAGACAGAGAAATTTGGAGGGTCATAGTACAACACTTAAGATCCTCTCCATTTCTGCTCCACACATCCCCTCCCTCCTACTCCTGGTCTGAGGACTTGGAGAGATATAGCAACCCCATACAACTTACATCACTCCTCTTGTTTGCATACTCAGTCCAGAAGGGAAAAAAAATCTGAGGTTTCTCTCTGTCCCATTAATCCAAAAGGGACCAAATTCCAAGCAAGAGAGCACATCCTTAACGGTCTCTGCACAGCGTCAGATCTACTTCACAGCCACTAATGTTCACGTGCAGGTGGTACACACTTGTGCATTAAGGGTTAAATGCCCAAAACAGCTTTCTCTAGGAGGGGCCATTTGTCTGCTTCTACTTCCGGTGATGGGGAAAAGGCCTTGAGAGATATTGAGCTAGTTTCACTGATGGTATAATTTGGTGCAGCTTCCCTACCTGCAATTAGCCTCAACACATCATCTGGCTCATGGAAAACCCCCCATCTGGTATTTTCTGGGTTTCAGAGGGATGACGAGACCAGGCTAATTAAGGGTACCATATTTGTAACTGCACCTGAATACCTACATCTGGCCTGCTAGAGCTGACTCAGGATGAGTACAAGCATGCGGACCCTTCCCCAAGCCTGAATGTCTGCACCACCATTTTAGAATGCTGCATCCCAAGCCCTGGAAGCTCAGTCAGCTGACACGGGCCAACTGCGGGGGCTTAATTGCAACGTAGACAAACCTTTCTGCTCTTTAGCTACGTTGCTTTTCCTAATATGTTGCTTACTCCAGAAAGCTACTCTTGTAACTCTTCAAGTTAACTTAAAGGATGCTTACTAATTATGTGAGGGGAAACATCATGAAAATTGCATTAGGATTTGTTGATTTGCTGGAAGAATGCACAACAACATACGGGAGAGAACCTCTTAAACCTTTCAGATGGGACCTCAAAAAAAAAATGCAGGACAAAATGTGCAGCTTCTCTTGAAGAAGCAGGTGATACTGAGCTGTCAATTAAATGAATATTTATCAGTTACTTTACATGATTTTCCATAGACATTGGTGAGAATTTTGTGTTTGTCTGATTTAATCTTTCCCCAGGGTTCTGCATAACTTGTATCCATTAGTTCAGATTTAAGTCAGTGCTGGACATAAAGACTTTTACAAGCTTTGCTGTTAGGAATAATAATTTTTTTAAAAAAAATCAACTTCAGACCAGTCTCTTATTCAAACAGCCTCTGTAATTTTTCTAAAAAGATTTACCACATGAAATGGCTGTGAGAAGTGCTGCTATGGGTCTGATTCAGATCTTATACTGGTGTAAATTCAGAGGAATTCCATTGGAGACAGTGGAGTTACATCCTAGGAAGTGAGAACAGAATCAGACTCTAGTGTGCTACAATGCACTTTCTCTGCTAATTCTCCACTTCAGGCAGTTTAGATCAAGGGAAATCATATAATCAGTTGAAGACATATCGGTCTAGATTTCAATTCTCAGTTAGTTGATCTCCATTCGAGGAGACCAAGTTGATGGCAAGCTAGAGAGACGGTTTGCGACAGTCTTTAAACTTATCTGTCTGAAGTTAATCCACATAAATCTTAAATATGTATCTCCTGCAGGACATTTGTCATTTTATTCAATTTTAGAAACAACTTAATAAAGCACATTTATCACCTTTTCTCCATATAGAAGCTAGGCCAGCTCTGTCATTATTTGCCTCTTAAAAACCTCTTAACCTTGATTCTCTCACCCTAAATAGCCACATCCCCATCCATCTTCGTATGAAGAGCATGTTTCTTTCTTCCTTTTTATTTCTTGGGGATATTTCTGTGGACTGTATTCATATCTTTATCTTGGAATGGTAGATCTTAGGAGCAGAGGCAGTTCTAACCTACTGGTTGCCATAAACAGGAATATTTTGCCCACCCCTCACATAATCTAGACTAAAAAGCAATTGGAGGGGGCGGGGGGCTGAACTGCTCCAAGATGTAAGCAATTGTTCAGTCTACTTATGCCTAGTGCTGGAGCTGTTTAGACTGTAAGTAACCCATCCTATTCATACATTCTAATGGCTGCAGGAATATGTGATCCTGTTTCTTCATTTGTCTGCATTATGCACAATGGTGCAAGGAATGGGTTCACAGATTTATGTAATGGCATTTACTCAATTGCAGGCCAAAGACAACTGTTGCACCTTTGGCCCAAGCAGTTAGCTAATATTCAAAGCCTTGCAGATATTTTTTATTAGGAGGAGAATGATGATATGATATAGATATGTTCTTTGATACAATTTTGTTGAAGTACAAAAATTGCACAGCAAGTCCTGCTTCCTTTAGACCAGTAGAAACAAACCATAGCAGATAGGTTACTTGCTCAGAAAGCCCAGCTCTGCCACTCTACCAAGCTTTGTGCCCCAACTAGCCCCGCCTTTCTGTATCATGCTTTTTCCTCTCACTTTCTCTGCCTCCAACACTCACAGATAGCAAACCTCTAGACTAGTTGCTGCATTTGCAACCAGGAAAATCCCTCAGTCTGCACAGACAAGCTCTGATCTATCTTGTTGCCTAGAGCCTTGGCTGGTTCCTCTACTGTTTGTCACTGACTTCACTGCATCAAGGGACTTAGCTGCTCTTTCTGTTGAGTCTGAAGGAGTGTGTTTGGCATACCCACTGGCTTTGATGTGCTCTGCAGTGATCTCTTTGGCCATGAGATTAGTGTAAATCATACTACTCAGTTTTTTCTGTAGGTTTCATTGCCCTTTCTGTACACATAGGTCTGTTTCAATTCAGTAAGTCCGCATGGCCTTCAGTGGAGATCCCCATCTCGCTATCCCTACCTTTGTGGCATCAGTAGGGTCGGTCACAACACTCCCTGAACTCCTAGTAATGTACCATGTCTCTCAGAAGC
The DNA here is from genome assembly GCA_007922175.1 of Pelusios castaneus. Taxonomy (NCBI): domain Eukaryota; kingdom Metazoa; phylum Chordata; order Testudines; family Pelomedusidae; genus Pelusios; species Pelusios castaneus. The sequence continues at coordinate 26,495,888 of ML685787.1, forward strand.
AGAGAGGAAGTGGGGAGTCTGGCACGCAGAGATAAAATGTTGCATCCCCCGCAGGGATATCCTAGCATGAGTGCTTTGGGAGAATTCTGCTTCCTAGAGTTTTTCCAGGCTGGTGCAGAGCCACATTGCTCACCGTCCCTTTCATGCAGATGAAACAATGAGACCTTCACTTGAGCAAACTGTTTTACAAAACTAGACTGCTTGGTCTGGGGGAAAAAATCTATTTAGCATGGATACTCAGCACAATCAATTGTTCTGGTGTAAGGATCAAAATGTCTATTAAAAATTCATCATGCAAAATGCTTATACTCCATCTAGAGAAGGAATAAATTTCCTTACAGACATGGCCACATTTTTAATTGCAATTGGCTGACACTATTAAGTAACAGCCTTTTAAAACCTGTAATTTTTGTTTTAGCTTCCCTATACTTCCTTCATGTGAGTTTTGAAAAACCTACCATGGGTTAAATCCTTCAATCGGTGAGTCAGATGACGAAGACAGTTTAACGGCAGCTCTTGCTGATTTATATGGGGATGAATTATTTCCTTGCTAACATTACTTATTCATGTGGAATACTGGTACAAAATTGGAGGCAAATCTTCTTTCCCTTAGGCACATTAACAATCCCACCAAGTCAATGGATGGTACAGTATCACCAGCATTAACTGTTCAAAAAGTGACTCAGGTCTCCCCATAACACAAGGATTATTAAAAATAATAAATGCCTGGGGTCTTCTTGTTTTTGAGCCTTCGGGGTTGTGTTTGCTAGTTTTTCCTCCACTAGGAGGACTAGAAACATACATTTCTTTTTGAAATGCAAGTTGATTTTCATGAACTAACATGATTGCAGGAGCTAGGGATTTAAGAAAAAACACCCAAACTTGCAACACTAGCAATAAAACTGTGAGATTTGGCAACACTCCTGGATTCAGCTGTGCAATGACACAGCCCAGGGTAGGTGGTGACACTGGCTGCCCATCCCAAGGGCACTGAAGAACATTGTGCCTAAAGGAGGCAAAAATGCCACCCAGGATGCACAGATATTAGTGCTCCCACTGCTGAGCCTTTCAGTGAGATGCAGCTGATGCCCATGTGGTAACACTTCTTTGTGAGCCTTTGGGGACCCAGCTGTCTCTGCGGCAGCCAGCACAGAGCAATCCCTGTGCTGCCTTGAGCACAGAGCCTGGCATTCTGCCTGGCACTTGCATGAATGCAAAGCATGGAGAGGGTACGTGCATGGTCCCCCCACAGTGAACACCCATCAAGTCCAGACTTAATGTGACCTTAATGACTGAGGCAGACAGGCTATGGGTCTCTGCTTTATGCAGCACACTTTTATCTAGCTTATTTTTTCCCATTTTAAAAATTCCTATTATTTCCTGATACTATGGATGGTGTGAACTAGCTAGAATTTGGTTTGGATTTACCTTAGTCTCCTTGCTGTGGTCTGAGTTTGTTGGCACTTCCATGCTGCAGAAGACCCAGGAAGATTTCACTGTGGAGCAATTGATGATGAGGCTGTGGGCATCTTCTTCCGTAGCACATCCATTGTTCGACATCCAGCTCCAGGGGTGGTTACTGAGGTGCCTAAGCCAGGAAGCCATGACAGACATTACCTCATATTGCAAATAAATTGGCTGAAAAGTTGCACAAGGTCACGTGTGGGACTAGAATTAGAATGGATGAGCCAAGTCTAAGTACTTGGCTATCCACTGCTCTGGCCATGCATCCATCCTGAGTTAGAAACTGAATTCAGGAATTCTGATTTCCATTAGACCACTGAGTCTAACAAATAGTTCTGTAACCCACTGACAAAGTGTCTCTTCCCCCCCCCCGCCCCCCCCATGGCTGGTCTATAGCAAAGACAACACTTTATTCAGATGGTAGAAAGCTGTGCTGCAGCTGTGCAGATCAAGGGTTCAATGGATTTTCGGTTTTTTCCAGTTTTCATTTTAAAGAATGGCTTTATTTAATTCATACAGTGAGAAAACATCCTTAAAACAGATAACAGAGTCCTGTGGCACTTTAAAAGACGTTAGTCTTTAAAAGTGCCACAGTACTCTGTTGTCTTTCTACAATAGACTAACACGGCTACCCCTTTGGAACTTAAAACAGATGTTATTGTTAGCAGCACTGTCAATTATTATACCGCCTGCAACAAACCACAGCTGTCTCACAGTTCCGTTATTTTTCATACATTCTTGTTTTGGTCACACTTTTAGATTTGGTGGTTGACAGGAAGGACGGGTGTGGTGCTGCTAATTCCATGGAGCTGTGCTGATTTACGTCAGCTTTCTTCAGGTGTAAATAAATAACACCTCAGGGTGCCAGGGCATAGAGAATCAATCCTGAAGACAATTCTGGTGAACCAGCATGCGGGTTACAAAAAAGTATTTTAAAAAAAGCAATACTGGTGAAGCTTCACAACAGCAAGAGACTGCAGCTTTAGGGCCAAGACCAGATTCTGTTTGCTGTTATCACAGTGTAAATGCAAAGTAACTCCAGTGACATTTAGTGGGTGAGAGTCTCACATGTGCTGCACCAATTGAATTTGACCAGTGTGATATGCTACTCCTTTGCTTGTGACTGCCTCTGGGACTCAATGAAAGGGTTCCACAGAAAGGACAGCAAGGCCCCAGACTATGTTCTCTTTTCTGAGGACACTCCAAAGAGCTGGAAGGAATTATGTGTCACCACCCTCTGTGCCCTTCTTAGGCCCACCCAATCTTTGGCTATGTCTACACTTGCACTTTTAAGTCGACTTTAACTAAGTCGACTTTAAGTCGACTTAGTTAAGTCGACTTAGTGTGTCTACACTTAAAAATAAAGTCGACTTAAAGGGGAACTTACAAAGTCGACCTAGAGCGTCCACACTGGATGCCAAGGTCGACTTTGTGGGGCTAGGGGGACCTTGGGCAGGTCCACAGTGGCGGGGGGCACCCCCTAAGTACAATGGGGCAAAGGGGTACAGGGACCCTGGCAAGGCAGAGCCCTGTGTGTGACACTGTCTGGATTTAAGGAAATTCCAAAGGGGTAGCCGTGTTAGTCTAGTGTAGAAAGACAACAGAG
>ML685787.1:26503957-26542878 GCA_007922175.1 Pelusios castaneus
CTCTGTTGTCTTTCTACACTAGACTAACACGGCTACCCCTTTGGAATCTGATTGCTAAGGTTAGAGATAGTCTACCAAGCCTGAGCCTCCAGAAAGCCACGAAGTAAGATGTTTGTGTAGCTTTATATTAATATTGCCTCTTTCTTTATCTGTCCCATTCACCTTCAGAATTCATAGAATCCTGCTCACATTACAGTTTTGCGTGGATCCGATGGTATAATGTGCACACTGTGCTCTTTCCGGTTAGAAGAAATTTTTGGTGTCTCTTTTTCAGTTGCACATTTGGTTACTCCAAAGTTCTCATCATCTTTTAACAAGGCATAGAGAAACTTTTACTGGGCTGCCTTGTTGTAATATTGGAACAACTAGCAGTCTTTTTATCATGGCTGGGAAATGGAGGTAAAAGAATGGGAGGGAAAGGAATGCCCATTTTAAGACTGTGTCGCTCATATCCAGGAATGGGGAGTAAAGAAAGACCGAGTTTAACAAATAAATCAAAGACTCAAAAGAAGCCCTATAGAGATAACTTGGCAGTGTCCCTTTCAGCAGAGATGAAAATGATATTGTCTTCTGCACTCCAGCGGGAGCTATAATTTAGTCGTGCATTGTTCTCATGACAAAGACATAATGAGGGTGAGAAATGGCACAACAAGAATCTAATCCCATGACAAACATAGTAGCAATAATGGATCGGGTTGTATACTCAGCTCGGCGTTGTTACAATTCCCATGCAGCACTGTTCAGTGCTATGCGCTCAGGATCTTCCGTGGAAGTTGGCTTTTGAGAGAGAATGGAAGCCATTAAAGTGTTTTGCAGAGAACATACACGGTTCTGCTTCCTGATTATATGCCACAAACAAGAGCAAGAGCCATTTATTTTAGTCAGTCATATGCTACATAGCTGCAAGGATCCTTAATGATCCGCCTTCTGACTCTTAAGTGGGCCAGTCCGGAGTACTTGCAAAATGCTATCATTTTTTGTTTCTTGGAAGAAAGAGAAAGATACCAATTATTACTAATTAAAGATCAAAACCACTGATGCTTGTGCTGGGTTAAGTGGTATGCTGGGTAAGCACAGAAATAATAGAGTTTGAAGGAAACGCACAAAACAGCTCCCTACATGTAATTCCATAAGTGGCATTCTAGGTCACAGAAATTATAAATATAGATTCTATTGCATGTAAGCTGACACTGATTGACACAGAGGGACAGATCCTCCATTGGTGTAAATGGATGTAGCTCCTCTGAAGTCAATAGAGCCACCTAGATTTGTGCCAAAGGAGCTATGCTGGTCCACACTAGCTAAGGATCTGTCCCCAAAAGAATAACCCAGCAACCATGGATCCTAGCTTCGGAGTGCAAATAAAACATGAATTTGTACAGTCACTGTCTTCCCAGTGCCCCACTATTCTGAAACATCCATGCATCAACAAAATCATAGTCACTCAGGCCTTTTTTCTACATTTCCCTGCAGGAAGATAGAAATAGTTAAGTCTTTATAGAATCATGTGTCAGCATGTTTCCCGATAACCAAAAAGCTACTTAAGCCAAGGAAGTTACTGCCTACTAAATGTAAGAAATGATTTTCCTGTAAACTGAAGTTTCTCAGCAGAAGGCTAAACTGTCCCCTATCCCATGTAAGTGGGCAAGGCGGGGGAAGAATAAGTCTCCTCCAGCCACACTCTTATTCCTGCATGCATGAGCAGAACAGTCACTGTTCAAATGCTCACCTAAGCACAGACATCATGAGAGAGGCCACTGCTGTATGGAGTTAGGAATTTAATCCAACATCTTTGTATCTGAAGGCCTAAAGTTGGTTGCCAACATTCATATTTACGTAATTAAATCAAAGGAGCTTGATTTTCAGAAGTGCCAGGCACCCAAAAACTCCATGGACATCAATGGGCCCCACAGGAGCTCACAAGAAACTGTGTTAGAAGCTTACATTTAGGAGATAGAATCTGAACGCTTTGGCCCTTATTGCTTGCATTTCCTGACTGTTTACATTTCAGCTGTGCAACCTTTATGTTATATAAATGTAGGACTTGTGTATTTAATTATCCTTGGCATTTTTATGCTATTTACACAGTCCAAATTAGGCTTTGCATTCAGATACTCTTAGTGCCCCATAGGCTTTGCATTCACATACTCTTAGGATGCGTCTACACTGACAAGTTAAGTCGACTTAAGCAAACTTAAGTCGACTTAATAACACGTCCTTTTAGGTCAACTTAAGCCTTAAGTCGACTCCTTAAGTTGACTTAAGGCCAGTGTAGATGGGGATTAATGCTAAGTCGACTTTATTATGTTGACTTAAAGGCAATAACAGCTGTCTCTGCTGTTAAAGCAACTTAACTTTGTAAGTGTAGACATAGCCTTAGTGCCCCATTCACCCCTATTTCCGTTCACCCAGAGCCCATCTAACTGCAGAACCCCACAGACACAAAAAGGCAATAAATGTGTCATAAAAGCACCCAAAGGTGGTCAGATATGGGCTCAGACAAACTGTGTGATGACATGAGATTGAGAGCTGGGGACCTGCCATTGACCTACCATCCCCATGACCAGCCCACCTCTTCTTTACACCTTTCCTCCTGGGCCCTTTATAGCAGGTAAAATCAACAGCAGCACACAGATTCTGGAAAGGCAATTGACCTCTGAGGGAATGCCAAGGACCAGGGAAGTAAAGCTGGGTGCACACTGGCCCACTCAGCCACCCCTCACAGTCTAGAGGAGGAATGGAGTTGGCAGGGGTTGCCCTAACATATGTTGGGAGCCACACCAGAACCTAGGAGGTGCAAAAAGTGGTTTAAACCAGTCCTACATGCAGTCACATGCGCCACTGGGCCATTGTACTTCTTCATATTATGCAACAATGCTGCAGCATTCCTTTGTTCCTCTAGTTAATGACGATCAAGAACAGCTTCTTGGCAGAGAGTGCATTTAATCACTAGAATGCCCTTCACCACATTCTCCTCCTTCCCAGAACAGAGCCCTGTGGCACTTAGGATAGCCCAATTATTTCAAAATACTTGACAGGAAGGAGCAGCAAAATATCAAGAATTCATGCAAATGTCAAACAGTAGAATGGTATTTCTCTGAGCACACACTGTATGCTTAGGGAATCTAACAATGTATATATTCCATTAAGATATTTTCGAAATGAATTGTCATCCAAGAAGAAATATTTGTAGTGACAGTGTAACAAATGAATACTCCTCTCACCTCACACTGGGATACCATTTGCTGCTGCAGACAATGGAAATGGAGGTTCCCCGTCACCCACCTCCCCCATCAGCCTAGTCAGTTACATTATATCTCATATAAGTTGCATAGCTTTCTTATGGAAGTTGACTATAAAGCATCAAACTTCCAGCCTCCCTTTAAGTGATGTTGCATTTTTTTTCCATACACACTTCCTTCTTGGAGCTCCAGTCACTCACTGAGGGACAAGGTGGATGAGGTAACGTCTTTCATTGGACCAACTTCTGTTGGTGACAGAGACAAGCATTTGAGGTTACACAGGTACCTGAAGAAGAGCCTTATGTAAGCTTGAAAGCTTGTCTCTCTCACCAACAGAGAATGGTCCAGCAAAAGAGATTACTTCACCCACCTTGTTTCTCAGATATCCTGGGACCAGTTCCAATTACTCACTGACAGCTATTGTACGTTCGTAGCAAATTTAAGAAGAAAATATTTTTTCTTCATTTGCGGCATGCTACTTTATTATTAAAACACTGATTAAACTATATTACAAAGTAGGTGAGTATTTCTTATATAGGTTTTGTAGATATCTGAAAGTGCAAATTGAGAACAGTTTAATTTTTTTTTTTAGATACAAATTATTGTATATTGTTTGGAGTATGAACCAAGTGGGAGGATTTTCAAAGACACAAATGGTAGTAAGATGTCTTGGGTAAACTTCTGAAACGCTCTTCATTTCCATTTTCAAGACAGACTGGACTAAGCATAGTGGGTGTTCAGTATTTACCCTAATCAGCCTGTGTACATATAAATAGATGACTGAGAGTCCTGCACCATTTCAACACTGGAGTAGAATTTTCAAAAACATCTAAGTAATGTAGAAGCCCATGTCTCATTTTCAAAAGTGGTTTAGGCACTTAGCACCTGATTTGTAATGGTATTTAGGCACAAAAGCTGCAGATAGATGCCTAGTGGGGTTTTCAAAAGCACCCAGGTACCAGCTTTCCATTTGGGAGTTAGGCATGTAGGTGCTTCTGAAATCCCAGTAGGCACCTCTCTGCATCTTTTGGTACCTAGATACCTTTAAAAATCTAGCCTTTAGTAGTCTAAGCCCTAGTCTACACTTAACACCGTTTTTGGTGGCAGTCAGAGGCAGCCTTTGGCTATTGGGGGCCTGAGGTGAAGGACCATTGTGGGACCCCCTATAAGCTCACAAGAGCCCCCTAGAGGCCTGCGGAAGCCCACCTCTGTGGCCCCAGCTCCTCCCCACAGCCCTGACCCCGGGGGCCAGCTCCTCCTCCTGCTGCTGACTGAGGCAGACACGGCTTTTGGAATAGGTGAAAAAGGCAGTGGGGCCCCTTATTGCTTGGGGCTCTAGGCATGTGCCTGCTCTGCCTACCCCAAAAGCCGCCTCTGGCTGCAGTCGATGGGAGATATGCAAGATACGTAAAATACCATGCATATCTCCCGCCAACTTCTTAAATCCTGCCTACGTACACTTCAGTAAGCTGACTGGGAAATGACTTTCAGTCAGCATGCTATAAGTGCGGTTATGGAACTGGTTTTCCAACTCTGGTTCAGCTATTGATTGAGCGTGTCTACACAGCCGCCTCAGTCGAAAACTGAAGATCGCACTGACGGCAGTGACTTTGCCACCATCACTATAGACTTGCCCTAAGTCTCATTGAAAGTTAAAAGGATTTAGCTTTCTAAGGGTGCGTCTACACTTGTAAATTTAGGTCAACTTAGCTAAGTCGACTTAACAAACTCAACTTTAAGTTGACTTTGTTAAGTCGACTTAGCTTGTCCACACCTAAATTTTAAGTCGACTTTGGGGGGACCCTACAAAGTCGACCTAGAGCGTCCACACTGGACGCCTACGTCGACTTGTAGGGGCTAGGTGGACCTTGGACAGATCCATGGTGGCGGGGGGGGGGCCACCCCTTGCCCAGTGCCAGGGGACTCAGCCTTTGCCCCATTGTACCTTGGTATAATGGGGCAAAGGGGGACAGGGACCCTGGCAGGGCATAGGGGCAGGGTGGGCAGGGCATTCCAGGATCTCCCTTTGCCACCCCTCCTGGCAGGGAGGGCAGTGGGGGAGTCCTGGAGAGCCCTAAGTCAACTTAGAGTTGACTTAGGGCTACTCCATGTCTACACTGGCTTAAGTCGACTTTCTAAAGTCGACTTAAGCCAAAAGTCGACTTAAAATGAGGTTTTAAAAAGTCGAATTAATTTTCCTTAAGTCAACTTAAGCAGCTTGCTTAAGTCAACTTAAGGAAAGTGTAGTGTAGACGCAGAGTAAATTAAGTCAATTTAAGCAAATTTAAGTCAATTTAATTTACAAGTGTATACGCACCCTCAGTGCCTAAGTCAGTTTTGAAAGGGACTAAGGCAGTGCTAGTGTGGTAAAAAAAACTAATCATATTCCCCAGATGAGAAGCGGGTAAACTCCATTTAACTAGCATCTACCTTTGACTACACTCCTGAACTTAGACTTCTAAGTAATTTATGTGCTTTTGAAAATTTTAACCCTAACTATACATGGGATTTCCAAGTTGAGCCAGGCAGCTACCAGCCATTTGTGCCTTTGAAAAATCTTCCCTCGGGCAATCTGCACAGATTGTGACTATGCCAATTCTAGATCAGCCCTCTGTGCTGCTCTAGTTCACTGATGCTCAACAAATATTATTCAACCATCCTCTAATTATGTATGCTGAGGTTAGAACTCGATAAGGTTAGTTTTCCTGCAGATGACTGGAATTTCAGCTCATTTGATCAACTTATACACAATTCTTTTATCACTGAAAGCATATTTCTAACAAGAATTTCAACTAAAAAAACCTTGCATTGCTATAAGAAAGATTGACCATGTCCTTTCCTAATTAACGCAAACTCCTCCAAATTTTTTTTAAAAAATGTAAAATTGAGAGTGAAGGTTCTTTCCCAAATTTTAAAAATTATTTAGTTTTTTCAGTCAACATTTCAGTCAATAAACTCATGTATTAATAAGAAATCAAAGTCACATAGCAACCTTAACTTTGCTATAAACTAACATGAATTTAGCTTTTAGGTATGGTTAATTAATAGTTACACTTGCAACATGTTTAGGCCAAGACCTCTGCATTCTTAGCAATTATAGTCTTATAATATATCTCATTCATTGACACATATACATGTGCTTCTTAAAATAGAATTTCACCAAAGTAACATACATGTCAGAGAACACTATCACTGTGTGTGTTACCAGACAAAATAATGACCGAAAATGCAAAAATAAATACCTAATTTCAGAATGTCCTTGATAAACATAAAAAATACCTACAGAAAGGGCTGACTTAAAATTTTATACATGTGTTTCATTAACTTTAAAATATAAATTACATTTATTCTTTATACTCTGCTAGCACTGTAGTTTGAACCAGTTTCTATAGAAAAATAGCCCCAGAGACGTCTTTATTTGTAGCCGCAGCATTTTTAGTCCAGAAATGTAACCATAAATTTCAACTAATATGACGTGGATAGCGCTGGTGTGAAACTGAGTTCTAGATCAGAGGCAACATTCCATACTCTCGTTTGTGTAATATCTGAACTCAATGGCTACATTTACACTGGCAATTTAAGTTGACTTAAGGAGGCTTAAGTTGACTTAAATTAAGCCACGTCCACACTAGGCTTTCATTAAGTTGACTTAAGAAATTCCTTAAGTCGACTTAATGAAAGCTTAAGTCAACTTTGTTACTACCATTCATTAAATTGACTTAACACTTTAGTCGGCTTAAGGACAGTGTGGACATGGAGTAACCCTTAAGTTGACTTTATTGAGTCGACTTAAGGGTGGTTAGGTTGACTTAACGAAGTGGACTGAGTCGACAAAGCTAAGTCAACTTAATCCACTTTGTTAAGTCGACTTTAATAAGGTCGACTTTAAGTCGACTCAAAGTCGACCTTATTAAAATCGACTTAGCAAAGTCGACCACTTTTCTAGTGTGGACATAGCCAATGAGAACATATGTATTCTTGGTTATGACTTTAAAGTTTGCAAAGCACTACCCCATCCTGGGGAAAGAATCTCTCTCTCTTTTGTAAACTTGAAAGTTCTGCCTATTTAGCACCTTGGCAATGCTTACAGAGCTTTTTTTTGCCAATAAAGCCTAATTAAACTTAGTTTAAATAAATTTGGATTGATTGTAGACAACTGTTCCTCTTTCGAAGGAGCATTACTGCATTCGGGTTGGTTCACCAGTTATGGGCAACTTTAAATTGTGATCAGAGTTACATATGAGCATGATGTATGTGACAGGGTTGGGGACCCAATATATTACCATCAGGTATAGTATTTGTTCCCCTTTCCTGCATCTTAACTAAGCTTCCAGCTGCGTATATGATACAGAGTTAAATGTCTGCTAGAGGAAGATTGACACAAAATCCCTACAAGAAAATTACTACTAAATCTATCTAAATCCATGGCAGTTTATAAATAGTCCCTGAAGCAATTGTGAATATGGCCAGCAGAATCTCTTCTACCAATAATGTTTTCAAATGCAAAATATAATTCTGCACAGACACCTATATACGTACTCTTCTCTCGGAGGCTGTGCCTTTCTCCATCTCTTGAAATGGTGTCCAAACTCTGTGTTTGGCACACTAATTCCTTAAAGTCTGGGAAACAAGGACAAGTCTCACACTGTCCTGCAAAGTCCCCAGGAGGGTCTGCAATGACAGCCTGCATTCTGCTCAGCCTGCAGCATTTCTAGTCCTCTTCATCTCCAAGGAGGGTTTAGGACTCATCAGCCTAAATCTAACACACTGACCAAGTCCCTGGCCCACAATCTGTATAGCAGCCCTTTCTGATTCTTGCACAACTGAATGGTTCAGTCTGACAGACTCCCACTCTTTTTTTATAAGCCCCTCCCTATCCCCTTGATTTCCCATTGGCTCCATTTTCAGAAAGTGATGCTGAGTGTGGCCTGTCAGGCAGCTTGCCTGCAATGGAAATCACACAGATAGTTTCAAAGAGGTAATGAACACACCTAAAGCCTGCCAGACCCAATTTCTAGATGATTCTGGAACAACAAGAAAAGTCACTACACCCAGCAAGTCTTCACACAGAGTACCCCAGAACAAAACCAAGAACTGCGCAGGGCCGTCCCTAGGGGGGGCAAATGGGGCGATCGCCCCAGGCCCCGCGGTTACGTGGGCCCTGCGCTGTCCCCCTCACAGCGAGCCGTGTCGGGCCGGCCCTCCCCACCGCCAGGGCGGAGCAAGTAGGCCCAGAGGCAGTGCACGTGGGGTCCAGCCTCTGGGCCCGGCTGCCCCACACGGCCGGCTCCCCCGGCCTCCTGGCCCCCGCAGGTGGTCTCGGCTTCCCAGCCCGAGGCCAGGACCAGAACCAGCTCCCCCCGCACAGCAGGCGGCCTTGGCCTACCAGCCCGGGGCCGGGGCCAGAGCCAGCTCCCCTCTGCAGGCAGCCTTCCGGCCCAGGGCCGGCTCCCTGGGAGGCGGGGCCCCGCTTTCGCCAATTGGCCCTGGGCCCCGCTCCCCCCACGGGACGGCCCTGGAACTGCATATCCTCTCTGCTGTTTCTTCCCATAATTACACAAATAAATGCTTCAATGCAAGCATTTGGGTTACATACACACACCTTCTTCTCCCATACAACATGATCAGTTTGGAAAAATCATCAGTTTATGGAGGACAAAATTTAATGCCTACCAACCAAAGAGTTAAAAGAGGTGTAAACCCATTAATATCATGATTCCACTGCTACCCCCCCCCCCCCAACTTTATTAGAGTTTATTAAGAGTTGATAAATAAAAAAAATCAAAATATTCACTTTTTTTAATTAGAGAAAAGAGTAGTGATTGTTAATTGGCCTGCAGTAAAGAAGCTACTTTGCATCTTGTTCCAAGTAGCCAGTTGCAGAAAGCAAGTGGTCAAAAAGAAGGATAAACTAGAGCTTAATGAAGCACAACACATATTTCCAATACAAACTCAGTTTTCATCTACAGCAGCAAGAAAAGGAAACTAACATGACATTCCTCCAGCATGAGGCTCCAGCAGTCCCTTCATGAGCTTTAACGTGCATGAATGAAGATAGAGATTCTCAGTTAAACAGGCTTCAGTGATTCATGCATCTTTAAAACTCCTCTCCAACAGTCCTGGAATTTAATGCAATAAATTGCAGATGCAGGTTTTGATTCACTTCCTATGCTAAAAATAAAACTAATTAGTGATCTCGTAGATAGGTGGGTTTCATCCTCAGCATTTGTACAAAAAAAATCCATCTCTTTATGTTCATCTTCACCTCCATGGGTCTTTCATTACTGAATCTAACTGTGTAAGAGTGAGGCAATCCTCAAAAGGCTGTCATGATCACATACATAAGGAGGGCCACTGTAACACAAATGGCCCTCAGCAGACAAGCTACTTGCATCTGCGGACTCACATACTTTATGTCCCTCAGTGTATGCCATTTTATAACAAACTATGACTGGATACAAGGGATTAGAACCAGGCCCCCATACAGTCCTCTGTAATTTGCATTAAGACCACCTCCTTAAAATGACGAGATACTAGTAAGCTGTATGTATGTGGTTTATGCCATCATGTGCCAGAAATGCCCCTTCTCTTCCTTATATATTGAACAAATAGGACAGTCTCTGTGCAAAGAATAAATGCACACAAATCTGACATCAGAAATTGCAACACTAAAAAAACAATAGGGGAACACTTCAATCTCTCTGCTCACTCCATTGCTAATAGCTGTACTGAAACAGATGAATAACAAATCACTGCTTCAAAGAGAAACTGCAGAACTCGAATTTATATATAAATTTGACTCAGTTGCCTTCGGGTTAAACAGGGACTACGGATTTTTCTCTCATTACAACACATGATTTGACCTCACCTTCCTCTATGTGCTGTTCCCCAGTGTTTGAATCCTAACACTTATTTTGATTTGCTGTTACAGCCTGACCTGATCCTATGTCATATACTTCCCCGCATTTAATTCCCTCCCATTCTGTAAATTTCCCATTTTCAAAGCGTCTGACGAAGTGGGATTTTCTCCCATGAAAGCTCATGCGATAAATAAATCTGTTAGTCTTTAAAAGTGCCACAGGACTCTGTTTTTAGTAATCTGTTTAGTCACTGGGAAAAGGCCACTAGAGGGAACCAAGATCACATGAACCAATCCAGCATACTATACCAGTGTTTTAAGTGTGTTTTAGTTGCTAGCATATGCTTTCTTTGGCTATGTCTACACTTGCAAGTTAGTTCGAATTAGGGAAGCTTAATTCAAACTCACTTGAGCCTTGTCCACACTAGGCTTTCATTAGTTCAAATTAAGGGCTTCCTTACTTTGAACTAATAAATTCGAGTACTTAGTTCGAATTAACGGTTATTTCCATCTACTGAATTTGAACTAAGTCCAATGTGGCCATATTAGTTCTAAGTGCTTAGTTCGAACTAATTGGCATATTGACCTTCCTGCAACTGACTAATTCGAACTAAGCAAGTGCCTTGCATGGCCATGGCTAGTTCGAATTAAAATTCCAATGGGGCCATGCTAGTTCGAATTAACTTAATTCGAACTAACTAAACTTAGTTCGAATTCATTCGTTCAAATTAACTGATTCAAACTAGCATTTGTAAGTGTAGACATAGTCTTTGATTTTAAATTATGGCTCAGGGAATCCCATATCTTAAAGTTAGCTGTTCTTCAGATATTATTATTACACACTGACATTCTCAGAAATGATGCCTACTATAAACCCCCTATCAAATCCAATAGTTTTTCTAACCCTGCCCCACAGGATTTACAGCAATATTACAGCTCAGAAACATAGATTAAAGGTCTGTATTAGCTCCTGATCTTCCAGTACATGGGCCTGATCAGATAGGACGGATTGCTTATAGAAGTAAGGGTTGCAAAATGGGCTTTCTTTGGAAGCACTCAAGAGTGTCTGGAACTTCTTTGATTCTTATATTTGTTGTTATTGTATTTAACATGTTAATTATGGTGGTGCCGATAAGCCAAGCAGCACAGAGCTCTATTGTGCTAGAATCTGTAGGCAGCCATATAGGAAACGACAGTCCCTTTCCCAGATCTCTTTTAGATTGTAAATTAAGATCTAAAAATGGATGAGACTAAAAAGTAGGTTGAGGCAGGAAGGAGAGGCACTGGAATAACCAAAATAATGGGGCGTGTGCAGTTTTTAGCCCAGGAACTGTGATCACAAACTGGCCACCTGCCTAACCATTAATAGACTATAGTTATTGGTTGGTGTTTCAAAAGAGATGAGCTTTGTGGAGGGCCTTTAGTACAAACATTCTTTAAAAACTCTGTAGATATTTGAGATATGACCATTACAAAGCCTGTGGAAAGTGGCATCATTACATCCTTGATTTTACTTACTTCTTGACATCCACTAGCTAATAGCATTGGCCTTTTGACAATGGTATTGCATTATGAGCTCACATTTGTTTTCCTGTTTGGGCCCACAGAGATTTATTTCTTGTTGTTCCATCAGTCTGTTCTATGGTATGCAAACATAGCCTTATCAAAATTCATTTTAACTCTGGGCACTGAAAAGTCGGAGTCAGCAGAGGCATTCAGAGAGCAAATAGAAACAGATGCCTGACAAAGTTTTCAAATAAACAGGTACTGTACCAAGTGGATATTATTCGAAAAATAATATTGACAATGTTGATGTAATTGCTACTGCAAGGAAAAGGAGTATGACAGACAAGGCTATATCACAATGATGACATAGGACATATAAGAATAACCCAGAAACTCTTGCCAAACAGAGATAGGGCTGAGGTTAACAGATGACATAATATCACTATTCAATAGCAAGGATGCTCTTTCTCAGAGTAAGGTCTTGGAATAAATAGAGAATTTCATTTCACATGCACTGGATTCACAATAGGCTCTAAAAAATGCTGATTTTATTGTGCATAAAAATTTTTCCAGCAGGAAAACATGACACCTTGCAAAACACTGTATAAGAGGCCGATAAGAAAGACCTCATGTTCTAATGTCTTGTCTCTTCTCATTTGGTATGGCTAATTTGTACGGCCTTATTATATACCACAGTACGTTAGTAATAAATCATAGAACTAAGCAGCAATGCCTTTCCCCTTGTGTTCCCTTGTACCTCTTCTCAGAAAAAATATGCCTGTATGCTTGAGAAAGTAGAATTAATGCTGAAGCAATTTTCAGGTTCCTTAGCCTCCTATCTTGCAAGGAGCTGGGGGCTACAATAATGAAATCAGAATGCCTAATGTTCTTGGCGGGAGGAAGAGGTGATTATCAAAAAAGCATAAGGACCAAGAGCCTTGAATGCTTTTATAATACTATAGTTCTGTAAGAGCATATAACTCTGTTGGCTCTTATTCACAGCATTGACTATATAAAAAATTCACAAATGCATTATTTATTAACTTATTAAGGCTTTCATAAAAGGAAATGAATAACTTTCAGAAATGCTCTTTATAAGACCATGTCCATCATAACCTTAGAATACAGCATATATTAAAGAACAAGGTTCCTCTTAAATCCAAGGAAATGCTGTGCCAAAGCTGAAGAAAAGTAATAAATATTTCTCCAAGAATTAAGCAGTTAACTATGCCTTTAGTTATTTAGATATATCTGGAAAAAATGCTGGAGGTCATATGCATCAAGACTAACTTGGGACAGAACATTCATGAAAGGGATTTGAAGAAAGAACGAAAGAATACTCCCTCAATTGGAGCCATCACAGGCTACGTCGCAATATAATGCACTTGCTGTAGCACGCTGCACGCCCTAAGTTTCATGAAGGTCTATGTCTCCCCTCATAGTCAGCCATTCCGCAGAAGGCCTATGTGAACCCTCCGGGGCCTAACGCACATGGGTCATACACACTGAACAGTGATGTGTCCAGTACACTAGGACTAGCTGTTAACCAGTTGCTGTAGCTTCAAATAGAGTTTCAGGTTAAGGTACAATCCAAACCCACACAATATTCCTCCAGACCTTGAGCATCCCCCTTCCCAGACAACCTCCTTCCTGCATTGTACCATTAGATGTGTCTCAGAGTGGGACCTGCAGTATGCTTATTTCCTTGCTGGAGCTGGGCAATCTAGGATCTGCAAAGGCTGGGTGTGCCTCTCCCCAGCAAGTCTTTAGGAATTCCATCCCAGTTCTTATATTAGGCCCATCACAGTGGTATCTAAATGCAGAATGACTATTGGCTCCCCCTCATCCTGCAAAGCTCTTCTAGAGGGACAGTAGATCCCCTGATCACAAGACAATGACAATGAGGAAACAGTCCTTTGGGAACTCAGCCCTCATACCCCTTACCTCTGGGTTGCTAGGGAACTACCTGGATGTCAAATCTAATCCCACATTGTGTGTTAGAAATAGGCCTTAGCCACGAGGTTCAAGCCCTAATTTAAACTTCTGCAAAGTATGGTGGTGTCTGGGCTAGGGTGACCAGATGTCCCATTTTTATAGGAACAGCCCCGATATTCATGTTTTTTTTCTTATATAGGCACCTATTAGCCCACCACCACCCCATCCTCATTTTTTATACTTGTGGTCCGCTTACCCTAGTATGGGACTGTGCTTTTCATGTGAACCCATCTCCTCTAATCACAAATACATCAAAAAGTACACAAAACAATCAAGCTCTATCAGATTTGAATGTGAACGCTGCACTTTTAAGCTGTATTTGTACCCCACATTTTCTTTGTTCTGTCTCAAAGTGTAATATTTTGATTTGGAGCAGGCTGAGGAAAGAGATTTGAGTTCAGGTTGTAGTATTATCTCATGGGAGATTTCCTCATGATGGGTCAACACCCAAAGGGGATTGTGGCTGGGTAAACTTGTCCTCTACAGGCTGTTGGGCAGAGATAAGAGCTCTACTTACCCATACAGCAGAGATACAAGGAAGACTGAGCCAGCAGAGGGAGCCAGAAACAGAAGTACCACATCTTCTTCCAGGAGCTGTTCACTAGGGAAGCAGGAAGTGCTGGCTTCCCAAACCATGGCTAGCCCAAACCATGCTCAACCCTTAATACATGCCAAGAAGTTCCCAGTTCAGTGCAGTGAAGGTTAGATATAGACCCCATTGTAAGGAACTGCAGCTCTGAGGTGCAACACAAGAGTTCTTAGAAATGAATAGATACTCTTTGGGAGCAGGGGAGAGAGGTGAGGGAGACAGGGACTCTTGGAAAGACGATAGAAGTGGGGTAAACTTCACAATTCAATTCCTTCATTCAACAGGTCCGCGTCCTCCCATAGAATCAGCTCACTCCCCAACTCACAATATCCACAATGCACAAAAATGGCCAGAATACAGCCGCATCTCCATATCCCACAATCCCTTGCCAAGGATGATAAACTATAGTGGATCACTAGAACTTCTTTTTGGGGATTGTTTTGGATCACAGCTAAAAGCAAAGTTTGAGAACATACATTGCTTAATAGCAAACTGGGGGGGAGGGGGGGGGAGGAATATTGTTTTTGGCTCTGTGCCACATTTGGCTTTGTTCTTTTATTTATTAGGCCATGCTGTCTTTTTTATTTTGGGATTTTGTCAGGAGCCCAGAACTGCAGTGTGGGATGCAATAGAAATAAGATGGATGACCCAGGTTTTAAAAATAACTCTGACAAAAAGAACAATTTTAGTTTGATCCCAACAGGTTTTTTGAACCAGCATGCAGTTTTTAAAAAGTAGAAACATTGCCTTGTTTTTTCATACTAACTGCAAAATTATGTTACTTTTTTTGGTTGGAAAAGGACACATAATCTGATGCAGTAATTATATGCAGTTGTTATGTAATTGTTCCTCACATTTCTGTAAAAGACAGCAATTGGAGGTGTTTCTTGAACATTATGATGTGTCATGTATCTTTTGGCCAGAACAGCAGCTGCTAGTCATCTGGAGGTAGAAGTATCTCTTGGGGATTTTTGAGCAGCCATCACTGAAGTGGGGATGATGCAGTTTCAAGATCCCAATCTATTTTGCTGTGGAAGAAGGCAATGCAATGGGTGTAGACATAAATTTAAGTCAGTTCCATTTGTCATGTTGCCTCTGCACTCAGAGATTCAGATTTAATAAACTACACACATATACACCACCCCCATCACACAAAATTCAGGAGCAAAACCCTGAGAAATGCTGAACACCTACATGTACCACTGAAGTCAGCAATGCAGATGATTTGTGATAGAGGAGAACAGAGAAGAGTTGGCCTGCAGCTGATGGTATATAGGACACTTGGGCAGTGTACACACATGCTTTACTTCAGCTGAGGAACAGAGTGCACTGTTGTGCTTACTGATCAAAGGGACAACTTCAGGTTTCTCCCCCAAGGCTTTGAAAGACACAGTGGAAACGATGAGGTTCTGGTGCTCAGGGAAGTTGGAAGATGTGAGCTGTGCAGGTGGTGAGCGTCCCCTGTGCACCACGGAACACTCTGCACATGGTGAATGGGGCATGAGTGGGCCCAAGCCAAGGGGCCAGCATTGAATTAGCCTCCTCTTGAGTGGAACTCCCCAGCATCTCCCACTCCACAGATCTGCACACAGCTCAGGCCAACCTTGGGATCGGGCTTTGTACCAAAGCACAGGTGGGAGGAGAGCTGTGATCCTGGGGCATACACTGGGACTACAGCAATGTGGACTCATCTTCAGAGCATCAGGGGCTGATTGCTATGGGAAGGTGGTGGGAAGTGCAACTGCAACCTCCTCAACAGAGAGAGTTTGAGCCTGTGTTTGTGATATGAATGGAGAGAGAAAAGCTCATATCCAGCTGCTCCCTCTTCATTCCTATAGGTGTGCTCAGAGCAGGCCTTAAATCTGGATGCTAGCCAGCCCCTGCATCAGGAGGACAGGAAGCAAGTCATTGAGAGGAGCAGGGGGCAGCAGAGAATCCTCACAAAAGACTTGGGTCCCAGGGAAATATAGAATGATTGTGAGAAAGATATTGAGTGTGAGCAGGAGAAAGAAAGAGAGAAGGTTCCAGCTGCTAGAACTTGGGCTACATAAGTAACCTACCTACCTTAGATGCTTAACTCCTGAAGAGGGTTTGGAGATGAGGTTCCTGAGCTGAAGGAGGTTCCTGTCAGGCAGGTGCACCAGGTCAGCCACTTAAGTGTCATAAGCCCCTCACCTCTCCCTGTGCCTTTTCTTGGCAAATCCCTGCTAAATGGCTGGCTTCTGAAAATCCCTTCTTTAGGTGCCTAATTCTTCCCAAGCATTGCATGGGCACCTCAAGCACCTCGGTTGAAGCTGAAGATTCCACTGGGCAGCAGGCATCTCCTGGGTCAGACATTCAACATGGAGTGGAGCAACACCAAACAGCCTAAAGCTCAGGACCAGACTGCCCAAGTAAAACAATGCAAAAGCACAAAGCGAACAGTAAGATACTAGCAAAAAGCCCTAAATGGTTTGCGGGTGATTTGGATCCATCTCCAGGAGTTTGAAGACTTATCCCAGTCACTGTCATCTGGAGGCCTCCCAACAGCTGCTCCTCCCCTCACATTACATATTTATTATTAGTTGCATTATGGTGGTGCCTAGAAACATATTCAAGATAAAGGCACCCATTGTGCTAGGCCATGTATGTACAAACACATAGTAAGACTCAGTCCCTGTCCTAAAGATTTTACAACCTACACAGAAGACAGATGTAATGTAGAAGAAAAGAAGTGTTTCATCCCATTTTACAAATGAGAAATTGAGGCACAGAAAAATAAGTGACTTGCACAAGGTCACACAGGAAATTAATGCCAGAAACTGAACCTTAATCTGCAGTGCATCAAATTTCTCTTTCTGCATTCCCTTAGTGTCCCTCTTGCAGCTCACATTCTCATTCCCTCACTTTCCTGTCAGGTTTCCAAGTCATAGCACACAGGGCTGGCTATTTTCACTATGGGCAGAGCATCTGTCTCTTCCCCTGTGCCAGCTCTTAGTAGCCTCTGCATGTTGCTTCTTTTATTGTTCTTTGTTCATTCTAAGACCCTTTACTGGCTTCTAGTGATTGTTGACCTTGCCCTTTCAAATATACCTGTGACCCAGCTTTCCCTCTAACTTTTACTGAAGGGTAGAGTAAAGGTTTCCCAGTAATGAACCAAGTTCATTGCAATATTTTAGTATAGACTTTAGGTTTGAATATTGGCTTCTAGTAGGACCATATTTTAAAACAGTGTTTAACTCTTTCAATTTTCCAGGAAAGCAGTGCAGTTATATGATTTTCCTTAGGTGCCCAAATTGGGCTTCATTAATATCCAGTGCACAAAGGCTAGAGAGAACAGTACAACTGATGGGTACAGTGGCCTGCAGAGAAAACAAATGCCAATACAAAGGCTTCCACACACTGAGATTTCATATAGTACTAGCCATGACTATGGAGTTAAATGCAGCAACCACTTATTACAATTCATCTGCAAAGCCTGCTCATTTTAATTAACCTTTTGAGAAATAACCTTCCATACATGTACCATACCTTTGAATTTTCTGCAGCACTAGCAAAAAATAAATAAATACAATTCCCTGAGAGATTCCTAGCTAAGTTTCCTATTTTTAACTAGAATTCTGCATAGTTATTCTTATTGAAATTCTCAACTATGTTGGACAGTGTCATTAGGGGATAAAGTCTATCCCCAATACACAGATTTTGAGAGCAGACACCATGCAATCTTCATTGCAGAGCTATTGCATTGTATCACATAGAGCAGATTGAACAACGGGGCTACTTCTTTAGCTCACCCTCACATGGCCACAGTTGTTGCAGGGTCTCCATCAGTACATGGCTCATAACCCCATACAATTGGAATAGCCCAGGCTGCTCCACTGGGAACAGTGACCTCCTACTCAGACCTGGGCGTCATAAGCAAAGAATCTGCTGTCTCACTTGTTTCCCCTCCGATGTTCGTAGCTGTGCCTGACTGTCATTTTCAAGTGTCTTCTCCTAATCAGGAGCCATACTCCTTGCTTCTCTCAAGGAATATAGCTGTTCTCTCTCTGTGAAATCACTGTGCTACCACCATTTGAACGGGAGGGATGGATGAGCCCCTCACAGGAAACAGGGAGCAGAGGAGTTCAGCTCTCCAGGAACATTTACCATTAGAGCAATTTGCTGCATTCCAAAGGCAAAAATAACAGCCTCTTCACAAGCATTTATGAGCTAAATATTCAAATCTTCATCAGCTGTAACTAGCATTAAGTTCTCAATGACCTAGCGCCCCCCCCCCTCCCCCCCCAGACAGATGCAAGTAGCCTTGGAGATGGTAGTGGAGGCGTTTATCTTTTGACATCCAATTTAAGTGGCCTAACCTTCCCCAGCTGAAGGTGCCCAAAGATCCCTGCTAGGGTGCCCAAAAGATCCTTGGTAGACTGGTCCTGAGATGACTCTAGAAGAAACTAATGGGCTTACTCTGAGAAGTCTATGTCAGCTCGGAGGAATTTTGGGACTCACAATGGTAGGTAAAGGAAATCTAGGTCTAATGGTAATATATCCCTTTGCATTTGAGGTAATAGGTCTGGACATTTCGAAAGAAGTGCAGCCAAGGTGCATTCTACTCTAGATGTAGGTTCTGAGGGGTCTAAAGGCTACCCATGTAGAACCATTGCACTAATCCATCCAGATGGAACCACAGTACCAATAGCTAAATGGAAATGTCAGACCCCCCTACCTCAATGGGACTCTTTAAAAAAAAAAAAAAAAAAAAAAAAGAGTGACCCACCTCCTAATACAGAAATCATCTCCCTGATACCTCCTCTCTCCCATCCATGATTGCACATACAACTCCCATCCCATCTGTGACCATGCCAACCGCCTCCCCTTCCATTCAGAACCACAAAACTCTGAGAGGCAACTGCTTCCGTGGAAAAGTAATAGTAGAATAATATTTAATGCAGTCACAGCCGATTGAGATTTGGTAGCTGGAAACAAGTGGTGGAGGCAGCATTACCATGCTAATTGCCAGCTCTTAATGGTTGACCAGAAAGTGCTGCACAAACTAAAGTATTGGAACTAGTGTCCGAGCCATACAGAGCTGGAAAAGTACTCTTAGCTACTTGTGCTATTTGACCCTCTTAAATTATCTGGGGATACATTCAACATTGACTTGAAGGGGCAGACATCTTCTCCAGATGTTATCCCCTGCCAGCAAGATAACATCACCTTTGTATTCTTGGAATGGACCTCACCCATCTTTTAGAGATCAAGAGAGCTGAGAAGCTGCATCATCAGGAATGGATGAAAAAGAGATGTAGGGCTAGATCAGCAGGCTGGCTGAGCAATATGTCTCAGTCACCTTTCCAATCCCACCCCTGGCTTGGGGCTGGCCAAGGGCCAGTTTGTCCTGATATAACTTAGAATAGGCACTCCAAGTTACACTAGCAAGAGTGGTCCCCTAGGGTTGACTATGCCCATTTCAGACCACCTAATGACCCTCCAATGTCAGGAGATTCTCCAAGTGCTCCTTTTGGGCAGCTCTCTAGCTGGTGTGCTCTAGCTGGAGCCAAGCATCTGGCATTATCTATTCAACCCTGATCAATAGTTATTCTCCTTTCTGCTCATGCATTGTGGACCAAACAAAAGAGTTAATGTGACTATTATAGTATGCCAGCCATTAATCCATTCTCAACAGCTACTACTCCAGCGATCTACAGCAGATTGACCTGAACTTCCTGGTATTATTTTTTGCTATCTTTTGATAACTCTGAAAATGTCTTTGTCAAACAATGGAGAGTTTGGTTCTGGGTGGAAAAACAAAGGAGTACAACAAAGCTATATTTGACCAAAAGGACTGCTACAACATTTGATTCTCATTTGTTACCTTTCAATGGCTTGTGCCTACCTCGGAAGCAAAGCATGTTTATCTTTATCTGGTCAGGAGGATTTCACTGAGATCGTCAGTAAAAGTTAATGAACCCTGTTCTGATCAGTAGTTATCCCTTTAGGAAGAAGTATGACGTAGCAAGAAAAACAGGACATGCTGGCAAATAGATATTTTCCATGATCATAAAGAGTAATATGAAAAGCCCAGAGATGAAAAACTTTTATTTCAAGCAACAATCAGCCTGCCATTTAGGACATAAATAAGTAACAAAGAAAGAATGTAAAAGATGGATCTAGGTCATTTGGAAAGGTAAAGCAAATACCTTCAGCCATTTTCCTAGTAATTTAGCAGTCACTTCAGAAGACAACATAAAATTTACACCCTTAGCAGCAGAAAAAAGTAAAGCAATCTTCTATCAAAGAAGTCATCTTCTGCACACTGCCTGATTGTGTTTTTTTTCCCTTTCTTTCTTTCTTTTATCCCATTTCCAGGTGTACCAATCATGCTGTGAAATGGAATAATTAACTGCTGGGTTGCAACGGAAGGTGATAATTTGCAACACATTCTCTGCTAATTTTCTTTTGAGAATTTAGTTGAAAAACTCAGTTCTTCTCAAATGCAGTTTCCAATTTTGCTTAATGTCTTCCACTTTCATCTCAGGAACGACTGATTTACTTTCATTTTGTTTAAAAATAAATTGTTCTGCCCTTTGTATCCTTTGGATTGCATTTCTATCCCTTGGAGAATACTTTTCTAGTAAATGTTTTAACAGATTTCAAACCAGTTTGTTGTTTTTATTGAAAAGGGACTAGTAAATGCTCATCTTCTCTACTGTTATCCTGGACTCAAAGAGGACGGGTTTAGATCATCTATTGAAGCCCATTCCTGCCTGTATACAAGAATAGATCTAATCGGAACTCAAACATATAGTGAATTTGCTATAATTACTTTGTTGAGCAAAACTGTTTTATTGACTGATTGTCCTTACTAGTAAACATAATGCCTGATTCGCCACTTGAATATGCTATTTTTACAATGGTTCCATTAATGTCAGATCAATTACACAGGAATGAAATCATGCTATTATATTATTGCTTCATTCGTGGTACCAAATGAGCTCCTCTGTTCATAAACTGTAAGTCCTTACTCATGGTGCTTCCTCTTCATCCCCTTCACTGGGATAGAGAGTGGGGTGGGGAGGGTAAGTTTGCATCTCAGCAAAAGTGGCAAGCCACTCATCTTCCAAATCCACTAGATCTCCTGGGATCCACATGGATCTCAGCATATCGACTTAAGCAACCTTAAGTCGACTTAATTTACAAGTGTAGACGCACCCAATGGGATTTACAACATCGCCTAAGTCAGGGGTTTTCAAACTTTTTTTCTCAGGACTCAGTTGAAAAAAAAATAATTTATGCCTGCGACCCAACAATTTCATCTTCGAGCAATGCATTCCAGTCATGCGGGGCAGCAGGGCGTGCCGCAACCCATAGTTTGAAAACCACTGACCTAAGTGACTGAGATGCATAAACTCCGTGGGAGTTAGGTGCCTAACTGGCTTTGGAGCTACTGTGAATCTTGCTAGAAACCCATCTGCATCTTTAGGCACCAAAATACCTTTGTAAATCTGATTCCTTATGACCCCACATTCACTCTCAATTCACCGAACATCTCCAGCTCCTTGGCAGGAGCCAGGCTCTCAGGGGAGCCTGTGTAAATTTTAGCCCCAATAGGAGACTTACCTTAAAATTTCCCAATTTGTGTTCATGAAGTTTGTCCCTGCTATTTTGAAGCATTGTTTACTAATTGTTTATTTATTATTTATTAATGAGGTTTTAAATGTATTTTATATTACCCTTTAGTTATAAAACACCAGAGAGTGTCTGAAAGTGACGGCAATTCTGAACATGATGGATGTGACTCCTCACACCCCCAGCTCCCCAGCAGTTTACTAATGAGGAGTCATTTGTTAACTTCCTCAGATAAAACTGACAGACAATTACCGTTCACTTCATTACAGGCAAACAGATTCCTTTCAGAGCTTTCAGGCCATCTTTTGGTAGCAGGAATTATTAAAACGGTCTGTTACAATGTTCTGTTTCTCTTCCAAAGCTTTAATACTTTATCCTTTGGTAGGTTGAATTTATTTTATTTTATTTCCCCTCCCTTGGGTCAGCTCACTCATATATGTTTGTATCTTTGCTGCTCAGAATACTGGATCTATATTTGCTTCTTGACAATGCAGTAAAGAAGAGGGACATTTTTTGTTAATTTTTTTTTCTCCAGAAATATTTGCTCAATTGGTGAACATTTACCTCTAAAGAAGTCTGTGTTACAGCATTCGAGTGGACCTTCTTTTACTTCTGGTTTTTAAATAGAAATGATGAGGATGATTTCAAGTGTAACAGTGCATGTGATACAGTACTTCAACTAACACAAGCCCACACTGGAGCAGATGCTCAGCTGTGCTAGGGCAGGTTTGCACTGCTTGCCTGGCAGAGAATTGCCCTAGAGACTCTTTTCTAAAGTGCTGGAGGCTTTCCCAAGAGATGCTTGGGTGGTGTAGAAAGCTTGTGGTGATTCTATGTAACTCACCACCTATGGCTGGTGCCAGGGTGCAGGAAACATGACCATGACACTTGTGCCCAGTGATATTCAGTTGCCACAAGAACTACAGACGGTACAACTTTGAAGGGCATGAAGGTTGCACTGTGTTGTTTCAAGGAATAGGCCCAGTGCAGATCAATCTAGGATTGAAGGAATGGAAATGTGTCTTAACACTATTTTATGATCTCTACACCTAGACATTTCCTAGCTTTGCCAAGTGCTCCTCGTTCACAGTTCAGAATCTGGTCCAGTTTTCCTTCTGTGATTGGACTCTGCCAACTGCTGGACTAATACATGTCATTAAGATCTCCCTCCCCACCCTATTTTTAAAACAAGAAGTTAATATTAAAGCTGATAAAAGGTGCCAAATAGACAGGTCTGGAAAGTGACCAACTCAATTTATCCACAGAGCAGCTACAAGATGCAACAATGGGGCCACAAACAATAGATGTCGTAGCCAAAAGCTCAGCTGCATGCAGGACCTGATCCTATGCATTGAAATCAACTGCAAAACTTCCATTGACTTGAACGGTCCAGGAATGGGGTCACATGTGATATTAGGTACACAATCTCTAGCTCCAAAAATGCAGTCCCTAGAGCCAAAGGACAATGTCTATTAGTAATGGGATTAAAGCCACTCTAGTCAGCCACTAGTGACGGTCCTACGGCAGGTCTGCTGCTCCTTTCAGTAAGATGCAGTGATACACACAACTGGGCCCTGAGCCTTCACTGGGTGCCACTTAGTGGACGCTTGTGCCAATGCAGATCTCCGTGAAGGATCTGGACCGTAGCCCTTATAATAAGAACAGCAGTATTAAAAATTCGCTCTCACAGACGGACTTTTTAGTGGGCCTTAAGCATGACCAGGTGAGGCCATCTCTAGGAGTAATTGGGTAGTGCAGGGTCCAGGCTTGTTTACTTTTTGGCATTTCTGCCGAGATTGCCAGTAGGAATTATGGACTTCTGCATGTTATGGGCTGGACTGGACTCACTTCATAGAGCCCACCCTGTCAGATGGTAACAAGATTCAGAATGCCCGACCGAACCAGATTTGAATAAGGTCCTAGATATAAGCTGAGTCCTAGATGCAAACAGAGACTCTTATTCCTATGATTGTACAGCACCTGGCACAATGGGACATTGATCCTGATGGGGGCTTCGGAGGGCTACCCTAATACAAAACAGAAGAAATAAATCATGAAATAAATAAAAAGAATAATAAGTAATGTGGAAGATTACATATTTGATTATAAACCACTGAGTGTTCCAGGCCCCAATCTTTATATTACTGAGACCATATAATGTTGCTAAATCTGCATTTGGAGTTTTTGTACATTTGCTTAAACAAAGAGACTACCTATCCAATGTAATATCCATTGTTTTCTTCCATTATTTGAAGAAATCAAATTTCACTTTTTTTTTTTTTTTTTTTTGAAATATACCTGCCTGCTCATCTTCATTTTGCAAACTGTTTGGAGGGTGACCCAGTTTCAGAAAGGTGGAGTGCTATGAAGCACTAAGGGAAATTTTATCCCTTTGTAAGATAAATGATGGCCCCTATGCAGTAAATCAGAACAAACAGACCCAAAATGTCAGAGAAGCTTTTGCTCATTTTCAGCACACTGGGAATTTCTTTTTTTCCATTGAGTGATCCACCTCTCTTCCCTGCCATCAGGTGATGGAGTCACTGGGTAGGTCTTATATAGCCAAGTTATATGCAAATGCAAGTCTCCAAACTTATATGGTAACAACAGAAAGAAGGGTGCTCCATACTAAAATATGCATAAGCTGCAGACATACAGTGTAAAGGGGTGCAGAAATTATCCAGAGTCACATTTAATTTAGGAGTAAAACTGTGAAATGAATTAATCTATGTTAGAAAATACTGCCTCCTGCTCCTGGCTCCAGCTGGATTCTGACAAACAAGAGCCTGAGAAAATTAAATATTAAACAGTTTTCTTAATCTTTGTTCCTTAAAGAAAAATTAGCCATCACTTTCAAAGAAACCTGTCTCTTCTGAAATGCACATATATTTGTGTGCTCTTTCATAGTGAAACTGCTTTAAATGAAGCTTAGTATTAGGCAGACAAGAGGAGCCAAGAGAGTTGCATATTTAACACATCCTGTGCCTAGAAACTAGATTTTGCACAGGCAATGAGGTGGCGAATCACTGAGTAAGTGCTCCTTATTTCTAACTTCTGTGAATTTAAAACTGGAGCGGTCACTTAAACCAAAATGTCAGATGATTAATTCCTTTCTCTCTGTCTGTAATTCCTAAGTGGCATTTGGTAATCACACATGGCTACACCTCATTAAGTATTGATGTCACAAGCATTTATTGCTACTGTAATCAGAGGAGGGAAAGGTTACTGCCTATGTTTGTGCACATTCATATGTATGACTTCTGCCTATTCTTTGTGTCTCTTCCTTTGATTCTTCAGCACATTAAAAAGAATATGTAGAACCTAGCTGAGCATCAGCCTACAGGGAGGGGAAGACATTCCAGGTTAGCTTTTAGTCTGCCCACAATGGTCCAGGGAGGGTAGGGGGTACTTCCAGCTGCGCTTTCTGAAAAAAGGCCGCATAAAAACGATTGTTTAAATTTCAGCTGGCCCTGGGGGAATGTTGAGCATTTCTTTTATGTGACTATTTTTGTTAACATGCTGTCTCAGACTAGAGAGAGTTGCAAGCACTAATATTTTGTTCAGGCTCAATTCTTCTTCCTCTTGCACTGAGTACAGGGTAGGATGAACCATCAGGGTTGTGTGTTCCTGATTTGTCAGCCTAGCTCTGGCTTGATTTAGAGTGGCCTAAGGGCTGCTCTAACTTACAGCACTTGCATAAGATCCCGAAGGACCTAGATCTGAGTAGGACTTGCAAAAGTGGAGTGGATTTCTACCCCACCATTGTATGTCTCCTTCCTCTCTTTGCATGCCCCCATGCCATGGGAAGCTTGCTGGCTTTATAACTAACGCTACAGGTTTTACACTAGCAGGGAGATACATTTTCTCTGTGCCATTTAAGATCAGAATCTGTCCCCTGTGCTTCTCCTGTAGCACAAAGAACCCTGACCATGATGGATCTGTCTGGGTACATTTATTGTAACACATACTGTAGATTGAATATACACTCATCTATTTGTACCTGCAGCCAAAGTCTCTTTGCACATCATAGGGTTGTCTGAGCAGTTTGGTCAGTTCCACAAGGACTGTTGATGATCCTGCCAGACTTGAAGTGGGAGTGTGACCACACTTTAGGAGAGAGTGAAAATAAACCTCATTAGCAGTATGCAATAAATATAGAATCAGAAAAAAAATCTCTGGGAATTTGTGGACTGCCACTCACGTAAAAGCAAGCTGATAATTCTTGGGGTTAGCATCATATTGGTTAAAGATCAAACTCCAGCTATTTTATTACTGTGAGTTAACAAAAAGGGAAAATACTTCTTAAAAAAACCACGTGTGTGAAGGCCTGATCCATAGCTCACTGAAGTCAATGTCTCTCCATTAAATTCAGTAAGCTCTGGATCAGGCCCCGAAAGCAAATTCAGTTGTCAGACAGCATATTTGGCATTTACTACTATAAATCTAGACAAGCAACTAGAAGGAGGAGCAAAATTTACCTTTCAAACCCTACTACTGACATTTTTCGTTTTGGACCCAGTCTTGTTCCCCACTACAGTCAGAGACAATTTTGCTATTGACTTCAATAAGAATAAATTGGGGCCATTAACAATGAAACTTATAAAAACAAGGACATGAAAAAGAGAAAGACACACTAACCCATGCTTCTTATAAAATATATGTGCAAACAAATGTATGAATACAAATTTACCAAGGGTAGGAGGACAGAATTCTTAGAAACAAATAGCATTTTAAATTCCTATCCTTCTGGGAAAGTCCTATGGAATTTAACAGAAAATTATAACTTTTTAATATGCTGTTTGGACTATTCAATACATTTTAATAGAAAATTACATCCTTGCTATAGAATTAAATATGGTGGCCAAAATGCATACTTATCACTCTATGAAACTAAATATTTTTTGAGTAATTTCCTTGAAGCGTATTGATTAAATACCAACCACTTTAAACAGGAGTTTTCCATTAGGATAACCCTTCAAGCCAATGGTCATTTCCTTCTTTGTCGGGCCTTTTGGCTTTTGTTCTGCTGTCTCACAAAAATGGCAAGATGCCCTCAGCCTATGAACTCAAGAGGTCTGCACTTTTAAAAGTCCTGCTGATAGGATGTAGTTTTACATGCCCTATATCAACAGTTCCAGTGTTGTCTGCTCAGCACTTTGGTTAGATGCTGTTTGTAAAACTGAAAACCAAGCAGAAGCCATACAAGCACCACACGCTATAGCTGCTGGAACTAAGGTTGCTGGGGGTGCTGCCTCACTCCCTGGTTTGAAGTGGTTTCCATCCTATACAGGGTTTACAGTTTGATTCAATGGCTCTCAGCATCCCCTGCTATAAATATTGTTCCAGCACCCCTGGCAGAAACTCCGGAAGAGCCATTTTAAGCACTCAGTTCCTGCAAATACACTAACCCCAGCTTAGTTCCCATCTAATGACATCATAAAATCACCCCCACCACAACAAGGCCCAATTCAGAAAGACTGCATATCTTGGCTTACCAGAGGCCCAAGAATGGACTATCATTTAAGGATGTCACAAGGCAGGAAGGAAATACATTTGCAGTGATCTCCCCATGGTCCTATATGGATGGTGTTGTGCCATTAGTGGGAATTTCGAGTGATGGTGTTCACATGGATGATGTTGCCCCATTAGTGGGAATCCTGGTCTTGCAGTTAATTTGGGCTCCCTTTGTTGACTGGATGGCTGCTACTGCAGTAGCAAAACAAATACATTTTAGAGTCATGCACTATCTATGGCTTGTGTGTCTGGCTGTATAGTCCAATATTTCAGCACCACTGGGATTTAAATATAATCTGATGTGTAACATCTAGCGGAAAATTTACAACACACAATTTTAAGATAGGTCAGTTTTTGGCTCTCTTTGGCTATGTCTACACTTGTTAATTTAAGTCGACTTAGCATGTCCACACTTAAATTTAAAGTCGACTTAGGGGGGAACTTACAAAGTCGACCTAGAGCGTCCACACTGGATGCCTAGGTCAACTTCTAGGGGCTAGGGGGACCTTGGGCAGGTCCACAGTGCCGGGGGGGCACCCCTTGCCCAGTGCCAGGGGGCTCAGCCTTTGCCCCATTGTACCAGGGTACAATGGGGCAAAGGGGGACAGGGATCGTGGCAGGGCATAGGGGCAGGGTGGGC
Source organism: Pelusios castaneus (assembly GCA_007922175.1). NCBI lineage: Eukaryota > Metazoa > Chordata > Testudines > Pelomedusidae > Pelusios > Pelusios castaneus. The sequence continues at coordinate 26,531,905 of ML685787.1, forward strand.
AGGGCTGTGCCCTGCCCTTTGGGGGGCATGCCAGGCTCTCCCTGTGCTCCCCCCCGGCAGGGAGGGCAGTGGGGGAGTCCTGGAGAGCCTAAGTCGACTTAAAGTCGACTTAGGGCTACTCCAGGTCTCCACTGGCTTAAGTCAACTTTAAAAAGTCGACTTAAGCCTAAAGTTGAATTAAAAGTAGGTTTAATAAAGTCGACTTAATTTTCATTGTCGACTTTATTTAAATCGACTGCTTAAGTCGATTTAAGGAAAGTGTAGTGTATACGCAGAGTAAATTAAGTCAACTTAAGCAAGCTTAAGTTGACTTAATTTACAAGTGTAGACGCACCCATCTTGTGGAGTGTCCCTCAACATTTTAAAACTCATTAACTGTAGTTATTTTTAAATTATAGAGAATTGTGTTTGGTTTTAAAAGGTGTCTTATTTTATTCTGTAATCTGAGATTTATGCATTTGAATTTATGAAGAGTTGCAATGGTTGTGAATTCCTTCCAGACTAACAGGAGCTGAAGGTGATGTCAGGTAGTGCAGAAACATTATTTATTTTTTCCCCAGATGTACAATAAAAATCTTATATTTGAATTACGAACTCAATAACACAGCATTTGGATATTCTCATGACAGATTTCTTCCTCAAATGAGTACCTCTTTTATAGACTGCATTTTTTTTTCCATTTAGCATTTCATGTTATCAGCTTTTAATTGCATGCAGACAAATTTTAGCAATGCAAATATTTAGCTTTCAAAAAGCCACATTTCTTTTCATGCATAACTCAAGAACACCCACTTCTTCCCAATAAAATCTTCAAAATTCTAGAGCTGTGAACTGATTGAAATGAGAATATTTTCTGTCGGTTACATTGTACTGGTGTATTGAACTTCGATGCTTTGCCTAGGACTAGAGTGAATATATTTATATGCCAAGTTTCTATGTGACACTGCACAATTTTGCAAAACCTCATTCCTGGAGCTGTGATAACTTTGAAGTGGTGATGCTAGACATGGTTTTTTTTTTAATCAAATCAGCTCAAAAGTAGAAAGGCTCGAGTTATGACTTTTGTTTCTGTGATCTTTTAAAAACTTTTACTCTTCTCAAAGCACTACTAATAGTTCTCAAAGCATTACTAATAATTATTAAAATTACTGTACACTTTTGTCATATTCAGACTCATAGACTCTAAGGTCAGAAGGGACCAATATGATCATCTAGTTTGACCATCCGCACAATGCAGGCCACAGAATCTCACCCTCCACTCCTATAATAAATCTCTAACCTATGACTGAGTTATTAAAGTCCTCAGATCATGGTTTAAAGACTTTAAGGCACAGAGAATCCACCCGCAAGTGAGCCATATCCAGATCGTTATTATTTAATATTTTTATTATGGTAGCGCCTAGCAGTCCCAAACAAGCATTGGGCCCTATTATGTTAGGCACTGTACACACATGTAGGCACTGATTCAGGAAAACACTTAAAGCAGATGCTTAATATTAAATATCTACTAAGTACTTTCCAGAGTTGGGGTCATAATGAAGAGACAGCACCTACCCCATAATATTTAAAGTTAATGAATCATCACAACATATGATGAAGAATCCCCTTCTCATGTGGAAAAATCTATGGGAAGGATCCCTAGTAGGAAGATAACTGTGAAGTTCCCCTTCTGAAATTTTCCCTAACTTGCTCTCTATTGAATAAATAAAAGATATTACCTCACACATCTTGTATCTCTAACATTGTGGGACCAACATGGCTACAACAACATTGCAGATAAAATCTGTAAAGGAGCGGGTGATAACTCCAACAGTTGAAAAGGTCATTTGTAAACTATGCAAAATAAAATGCAAAAGTAAAGATGTCTTTTTAAAAAGTACTTGACAATTCAGTTTTCCTTTAATCAATACATTAAAAAACATTATTTACATTTAATCTACTTAAAACCCAACATTTATTGCCAAGCAATCTGCTGTGAGTAAGGAGGCAAAGTATGCACATTTTCAGAAAATGATGAAAGAGTACAGCTGTATGAATGACTGATTTTTCTGGTTTACTGACACCACAAAAAAAAAAAAATCAGAAAAAAACTGTTTCAGGTTGATCTGGATACAAAGCTTTTCAAAAGTTTTGATGCATCTGAATGTAAAAAGTTGCGGGTCAAGCAAAATGTTTCATTCAGCTTAATGAGTTTCATTTCGATTCTGAGCTTTTATGATGTTGTTTTTAGAAAGTAAATAAAAATGGAAGTACATTTCTAAACGAAAAGTCATTTCAAGTAAAAAAAATTAAAACATTTCATTTAAAAATGTCAATACAAATTCACAAAATGTTTTGCTCAACCTGAATGTGCATTTGTTGCTGAAAAAATATTTCACTTGAAAAAGTTCACCCAGCTTTACTATAGAGAGGGGTAAAACAGCAGCAGTGATAACCACACTGATGAGGATGTAGGACCAGAGAGTTTTAAAGAGCCCATATAATCTGTTTTCTGATGTATGTTGGTGTCTCCCTAGTAGGGGGAACCAGGGATGTTTCTGCATGATGCAAATTGGAACAGATACTGAAGCTTCCACTTCCCACCTATTATTAATAAAAGAATGGGAGTGATGAGGGCTTAACCAATCAAGGAAAATGGGAGGGAAAGTTGATGAATCAGCTAAAAATGGAAAAGAAAGTTTGGACTTAGGGTCTTGACAGTATTGCCATCTCTCCTACACTTCTGGAGTGAGTTGACATATGCAGTATGCGCACTTCACACAAGGGCCGTGTACAGGACTCCAGTCTGTAATCTGATTCACATGGGCATTCCCTAGCAACTGTACAGAGTTCCACTGTCTTCGAAGCTGAGCCTGCCCAGATCCAATTGTAGGACTGGAATCTCAACAACCAATGTGTGCTTATTACCTAAAGCAAAGTTTGGGTTCGGACAAAAGTACTTCTTCTAAGTCCGTATTAGCTCATCTGTTTCTTTTTTTTAAAAAAAGGAATAAATGTGTGTATGCATGCATGCCTGTATGTGTACACACACACACACACACACACACACACACACACACACACACACTCTGTTTCTTATGCATAAAATGGTGTTTGGAAATTAATTACCATCACAAAAATTAGAATCTAATATTTTTAGCTGGTTATGGAAATTTCCACGCAATAAAAATTTCAAAGCCAAACTAACCCCACAAATTGAACTCTTTAGAATCAGCAGGAAATATATGGATTTTTTAGCAAATGCTCTATGAACTAAACAAAAACAATGATGTCTCATAGCAACAATCAAGCATACACAAGTATGGTAATACTAAGATTTATCATCACTGTCATGGTAATTTCATCAAATTCTGTCTTACAGCATACTCTACATGCCCAAATATCCAACTGGTGCTGGATCTTCTTCTCTTATTTCATGCTTTATTTTTATCTATCTTTATTTTTCCTCCGCAGAGCAGTTTGACCTCATAATAGCTCCCTAGTACCATTCGTGACCTTCCTTAGGTGTTTCTCTGCCTTTCCCCCTACTCTTTGCTCTGGTTGACTGCCTGCTTCTTTTGGATCATTTAATTCCATCACTTCTAGTGGTGTCTTTGTTCCTGTCTAACGGCCCAATACTGGCCCCTTAATTCACAGCAGTCCTATGCTTCACACTCCTGAAATAAGGAGGATTCTCGGAGGGGAAAGATACTGCTTGTCTGGAGACAGGATGACAGAGTCAGGTTTCTAATTAGTATTTTGACCCAGAGTTTCTCACGTCCAACTCCACCATTCTCATGTGAAGCTCTGGCAGCAGGGTTCTTATCAGGGTGACTGTAAAAGAAAAACAAGAAAAATTGCTTGACAGATTCTTCACTGGGAATCTTCCTTCCAGCTTAACTGGCTGCTTGGAGAGCAGATGCTTAAGTATTTGTCATTTATTGCCCATGCCACTTTGAGCATACAACGGCAGTGGTGTTCATCAGATGGCTCAGAGACACCTGTCATATTTCCTCGCCAAAGGAACTGACAGATTAACATTCAGCTTGGCTTACTGATGATGTACCCAGTAAAACCTGACCTGAAACAGAAAAGAGTCCGGGGTCACCCAGACTCTAAATAGAAACAACTACCGCAACAAATTTTTATTTCACTGCATTACTGACCACTAACAAATGCCACTATCCATGACTGAGGCCCCTCAAGATGTGTGGTAAGTCTGTGCTTATTGTACGTCTTACTGGTTGTGTAAAAGGCCAGGCACGCAGTGCTAAACAGATGATTCATACTAATACTTATAAACAGCAATATGGAAATCTGTGCTCCTCTTGAGCCCAGAATATTTCCAAATTACTCCAACGCCTGAATTAACGACATTGGGTCACATTCAAGGCCCATCTGTAAGATTGTCATTAACAGCCAGATTTTGTTTTCAGTTACGACATGCACTAGCGGAAGGCCCTGAATCTAACTTGCACACTGAGGGCAGGTTTGTATTGCCTGCCTTTTTCGGTGGCAGTCAAACGGAGATACGCAAGTTATTTAAAATAACTTGCGTATCTGTGTTCGTCTTCCCTACTCCCGGCATGTCCATTGCTCTGAGTCGAAGGGAGGGGGTATCCCTTTGACTCAGTGCTCCCCAGCTGTTGGGGTGGTGTTCACGGATCGAACTTTCTGATCGGCTGAGTGGGTCTTCACAGACCCGACCAGTCGATCTGGACGTTTGAACTGACAGCCGTGAATTTGCCGCCGTCAGTGAAGACAAGCCCTGAGTTGGATATCCAGAGTAACTCCTATGAAGTTGATCCAAATTTATATCAGTGCAAATAACATCAGAGCCTGGCCCTTAGGGCATAAATACAAGTTGGGATTCAGTTGTGTGGAACGAGCCAAATAAGACAGGTGTGAGTCCCAGGTGCAGTAGATGGGAAAGCTGAAGCAATGTGATTGGCAGGTCGGGAGTGTTGTGCTACCCAGTATGCAGAGGCCAAGCAAAGAGCTGTGCACGGACACAGTAGAACGCACTTGTGACAGGCAGGAATAAACCCAGAAGAACGATGTAAGAGACAGAAAAAACAAACACTACAGCTGCCCAGACTATCAGAAAGAAGATAGCTCAGGACCAACCCAGCCATGAAAGGAGAAAAATATACTTTAAGTTTCTGTTAAATAATACATTGAAAATATAGGTGATATTAAAAATCTATTTCAAATACCATAACACTGGAGCCTTTTTAGCCTATATAAAATATATAGACTATATGGCAGATACGTCACGTATTTATAGCCCTTCCCCCCCTACACTGTGTCAGTAAGAAGCAAAAACTGAGAAGTGTTTCAGGTATATTCAATACAGTAAAGATATTTCACAAAAATCAATCTGGAAAATATAAAGCTAATGAAACAGGTCCCGACCTGTGCCAAGGCCCTTTTGCACCACTCTGAGCAGTGTCGGCCCAGTTTATCATCTTCATGGAGTTTACTTCATCTGGTACTAATACAATAACACAAACCTCAGGTCAAACTTTCTCCCCAAACATGGCTATTCCGACAACTTCTGTTACAAGATCTCACTCTCTTGCAGACCTTCATTTTCTCTGCCCAGCAGGATACTCCAAACCCTCTTATATCTTGGCTGAAGCTAACAAGGATCCACCTGCTAGGCGTATAATTTAATAGTAATTGCATAATAGCTGACTGAAGGATTCAAGCATTTAACAGCAGGGTGATTCAGAAGAGTCCAGCATTTAGCAGCCAAGATCTGCCATCGTGTAACACCAAATGACAGAAATTTCATCCTTGGATATTATAGAGAGGCCATTTCCGAAGAGTTATGCCACACACTGCTACCCATGGATCAGGAATAATAACCAAACGCCTTAATCCTACCTGTCACAGTTTGATGCCTCTGCTGCACCTCCCCATAGAATCTATGCTTCTCACACATTATCACAGTTGTCATAACGCAGTACGTTGGTCTCACCATATTACTAAGCAGAAGCCGATCAGGACGTTGTAGGCTGTACTACATGACCCCAGAAAACAGAAAATTGTCCACAAATCCAGACTGCTTTCTCCCTTCTGCTATCTGCTGTCAGGAACAGCGCCATTAAACATTAATCATCAAGTCCATCTCTACCATATTTTTCTGAACCTACTTAAGAACTGCTTCCCTGTTGGCCACACTCTAGTGCTGAGCGTGCGTATCTGAAATGGCCATCAGAAGCATAAAGCAATAAGGCCACATTCTGTAGGGCTAGACCTGCCTCTGATAAGCCACGTGGAAACTGAAATTTAGATTTCACAAAGAGCGTAGCCTTCGTCACATAGCTGTTGTTACTCATCTAAATCCTTCCCATGGTCTTTTCACCATATGCCACCCAATTGTCCTTCCCCCACCAATAGCCACACTTATTTTTGTGGCAAGCTTTCACTCATTCAGATATATTATTCAGTAAGTTAAGTTCCCATCTGAGTCCCAACGCAAGACTGTGGGGGAAATTTCACCATTTTTAATTCTTCTTCTACCAACAAAATTATACCAGATGCTTTACAAGCAACTAAGGAAAAAAGTTCCTACCAGAAGAATATACCATCTAAATAGGCAGAGAAAGCTGAGAAAAATTCAGCCCAAGTTTTTCCTGGGAATCAACACATATTGGAATAGGACATTTTGCGAGTTTAACTTAGATTCAGGTCGACAAATGGCCCAGCCAATCATATTTAATTAACCTACGTTTTGTGTATTTTAACACAAAGTCTTTCTGTATTAATTATTTTCCAGTAGCCTAGTCTGCCACTCTCTGCACTTTAAATGCTGCTGATCTTTGGCCATTATAGACAAGCACGGGGGGAGGACTCATGATTTCCAGGTGTTAAGTATTGGCCCCCCTCCAGAAAAGGCTTTTACTGAGAGCACAAAAATCACTTTCTCTAATAGCATAATACAGCATCTATTCTTTTTTCTCTTTCTGCATCTCAATTAAAAAAACCTAAATTGTATCTCAGTTCCTTTCCTCCAGCTCTTCCATCCGTCTGAAAAGAAAACCTAACAATCATCTGAACAACAGCCTTTTCTACTTTTGATGAGTCCATGGAGAAGGCTAAACTGCAGAGCTAATAAAAATCCAGCAGCCACTCAGAACACCTTCTTTGCCTTTAAAAAAAAAAAAAATTCACCATATTCTGATTAATGCAAACCTTTCCCTTCCCTGAACTACACAGGGGTGTTGAACCATACTGCTCAACAAAACAGACAGCAGTTGTTTTCCTGTTATTTACACCTCTTTAAAGCCTCCTGCCACCTTGGCCTCAAGATACTCATTAGAATGCAACTTAATACACAAATTTTCTTTAAAATGGACTTAGATTAATGCTATAAATGGATGGTTCTCGGCTTATTTGGGCTCAGAACCCAGCTGCATGCCCTAATGGCAACCCAGGGACTCCCCAAGGCACCTCTAGAGCCAATGCCTTCCCCACAGAGGTGGGGGTGGCATTTTGATACAAGACTCCTGACACTCTGGACAGATATGAACAGCTGGGAAACCCCTCCACTGGTAACTGAGAGGAGGGTGGGAAGTTGATACATCCTCCCTTCCCCCTCCAAAAAAACACACACAGCCTCGCCATGGCCCATGAAGGACAGAGTGTAAGGGTTAGGGGATTTGGCGGCCAAGAGGTGAAATGGGGGGAACTGGGAATCCTGGGATGTAGTGAGGAAGAAGTTGAGGATTCTGGGGGGGGGCTGGGGAAGGAAGCCTGGGGGCTTGGTGCAATGGGGAGCTAAAGATACGACACAGGCAGAGAGATCCAGTTGAAAGGCAGTGAATTGACAGCTGCCACAAAGACAGCCCATGGGCCAGAGGGTGAAGAGGTGGTGGGGACTGAGGCTCCTGGAGATGAAGTGGAGAGGAGCTGGGAGGCAGAAAGGACTTGGGGAGGGTGCAGCGGGGAGCTGGGAGCCTGAGTGGGTGCTATGACAGAGGAGGAGTTGCCCAAATGTGGCCTATTCTGAAAGAGCTGGGGGGGGGGGGGACCTATGGGCGTCGGGGGAGGACAATACTTACAGGAGAACATGTAATCTGTTTGAACCAAAGAATGAGGCCCCTTTTTCCCATTCCTGGGAAACTTGTGGACAAGGTTGATCCAGGGGATATACAATACTTGCACTATCAGAAAGTGTTTGACAAGGTCCCTCACCAAAGACTTTTACACAAAGTAAAATGGGGAAGAGGGAATGTCCTCTCATGGATCAGTAACTGGTTAAAAGATGAGAAGGAGAGTATGAATAAAGTATCACTTTTCACAGAGGAGAGAGGTACATAGCAGGGTTCCTCAAGGATCTGTACTGGGACCAGTGCCATTCAACATATTCATAAAGATCTAAAAAAAAAAGTTTAAACAGTAAGATTGCAAAGTTTGCATATGATACAAAATCAGTCAAGATAGTTAAGGCCAAAGCTGAATACAAAGAGTTACAAAGGGATCTTACAAAACTGAGTGACTGGGCAACAAAAAAGCAGATGAAATTCAACGTTAATAAATGGAAAGCAATGCACATTGGAAAACGTTATCTCAATTATATGTACAAAATGAAGGGATCTAAATTAATGGTTGCCATTCAAGAAAGATCTTAGTGTCATTTGTGAATAGTTCTCTGAAAACATCTGCTTACTGTGCAGCAGCTGTCAAAAAAAAAAAAAAAAAAAAGCTAACTGAATGTTAGGAAAAGATAGATAATAAGACAGAAAATATCACAATACCACTATGTAAACACATGCTATGCCCACACCTTGAACACTGTGAGAAGTTCTGGATTTCCTATCTCAAAAAAGATGTGTTGGAATTGAAAAAAGTACAGAAAAGGGCAACCAAAATTATTAGTGGTACACAACAGCTTCCATACGAAGAGAGATTAAAAATACTGCAACTGTTCATGTTAGAAAAGAGACGACTAAGAGGAGATCTGAGAGAGGTCTATCAGATCATGAATGGTGTGGAGAAAGTGAGTTACACAAAAACCAGGGGTTTACCCAATGTGGTTAATAGGCAGCAGGTTTACAAAAAACAAAATAAAGGAATTATTTCTTCACACAATGCACAGTCAATCTGTGGAATTTGTGGCCAGGAAGTGTTGTGAAGGCCAAAAGCGTAACTGGGATAAAAAAAAAATTAGATAAATTCATGGCGGATACGTACATAAATGGCTGTTAGTCAAGATGATCAAGGGCAGAACCCTATGTTCTAGGTGTCACTAAACCTTTGACTGATAGATGAGAAGGCTGGATGACAGAGGATGGATCCCTTAAATTGCCATGTTCTGCTCATTCCATTTGAAACATTGGGCATTTATCACTGTCAGAAAAAAACCAGGATACTGGGCTAGATGGACCATTAGTCTGACCCAATAAGGCCCTTCTTGTGTTCTTTATATCAGCTAGAAAATCTCTCTCTCTCTCTCTCTCTCTATTTCTCTCTTTCTTTTGTAACATGTGGGAAGATTATTGCTGTATAGTAAGACCTTATTGAAAGGTCACGTGTCCAAGCCCTTAGCTGAATTCAATATTCAGTATTTACATAAATTTAATCAAAAGAAATCTAGAAAAGTATAGATTTTCTTTTTAACATTGCAATTTGGGTATTTCATCTGATCACAAACGAATGTCATACATCTGATTTTCCAACCTGTATTTAACTGGACTTTTCTTGTGCAATTTGCAGACCTAATTCACGTCACCTGGGGATAGGACTCCAAAAGTGCTCAGCATTGGCCTAACTCTGCTCTCATTAAATTCAGTGAGAGTTTTACTGTTAATTTCAAAGTGACCAAAAGTGGAACAAGACCCAGTACTTTTAAAAATCTGACCTTCAATGTCCACTTCTCTGATTGCACTTGCAGAACAGCTTGTTAGGTGCCCAAGTGACTATGTAAGTCTACAAAATGGAAAGTGCAAAAAAGGAGTCAGATTTAGAAGCCTGGACACACCTGGTTTCAGTTCTTTCCCAGGGCATGGGCCTGAATCTTGCTAGACCCCGGGTGATGCACAGCAGAGAATGCAAGAGCATTACAATTTAACTTTGAGTCAGCCTCACAACGCCTTAGTGAGCAAACTGTGGTAGATGAAATAGCAGTAGCTGCCAAATTTTACAACTGGTGAAAATGAGGCAATGGAGATACTATAGCTCAGATCCAGGAAGATATTTAGGTGCCTAACACCCATAGAATTCAGTGGAAGTAGGAGCCCAAATAGCTTTGAGGATTTGAGCCTGTGTGTGGCATATCCAAGTTATCACAGTGTATCAGTGGCAGTTCTCAGAGTAGACCCCAAGGGTGCATCTACACTAGTAAATTAAGTTGACTTAAGCAGGCTTAAGTCAACTTAATTTACTCTGCGTCCACACTGGAGTTTCCTTAAGTTGACGTAAGCCCCCCGGAGGCTCCCTAGCAGCTGGAGTGCTAGAAGGGAGCCGAGCAGTCTGGGCCGGAAGGGAGCTCCGCACTCCCTTCTCCCCCCAGACTGCTCCAGGGCTTGCTGCCCCCGGGAGAGCCCACCCAGGACAAGCCCCCCTACCCTGGGGAGTGAGGCTCCAAAGGAGCCTCGCCTCCCCCTGGACCTAACAAATCCATTTAGAGAGTCTAGTGTAGACTCTCTAAGTCAACTTAGTAAGGCCCGCTTTAAGTTGACTTAAGAGTCCTGTGTGACTCTCTAAGTTGACTTAATATGGTCGACTTAAAGTTGACTTGGTAAAGTCGACTTGGTAAAGTCGACCTAAATTTCTCAGTGAAGACATAGCCCAAGAGTCTTGATTACCAGGCCCCAGCTGTAACTAATAACTCCTGTTGTGACTCCCAGAAGCTATGTCTACACTTAGGAATTTAGGTCGACTTTACTAAGTCGACTTCACTAAATTGACTTTAAGTCGACCTTATTAAGTTGACTTAGAGAGTCCACACAGGACTCTTAAGTCAACTTAAAGCTGATCTTACTAAGT
>ML685787.1:26543278-26561306 GCA_007922175.1 Pelusios castaneus
GGGATCTGAGCAGTCCCAGGGAGAAGGAAGCTGGGACAAACAGCTATCGGCTTGTCTTGGGGAGAGCCAGTCCTGCGTGGGACTGGCTCTCCCCAGCACAAGCCGTTATCGGCTTCCTGGGGAGAAGGGAGCAGGGGCTCCCTTTTTCCCTTGCCCTAGCCTAAGTCGACTTACAGGGTAAGTCGACTTAGGGCCTCCCGACTGCTTAAGTCGACTTAAGAAGTTGACGTAAGCATTAAAGTTGACTTAAAAGCAGGTTTTATTAAGTCGACTTTAAATTTCCTTAAGTTGACTTAAGCAGCAGCTTAAGTCGACTTAAGGAAACTCCATCGTGGACGCAGAGTAAATTAAGTCGACTTAAACCCGCTTAAATCGACTTAATTTACTAGTGTAGACGCACCCCTAGAAACTGTGCCCATTGCTTTAAGAACTGGAGTGTAGCTTTGAGGATATAATCAGAAACCAGTGAAGGGTCCCTGACACCTCTCCATTTTGAAGTAGTTTTTCAAGCCTGTTCATGCCAACTGTCAATGAATTCCTCTCTGTATTCCATTTCCTTTCAATATAATGCATTAGCACTCTTTCTTCGTGACTGGAGTTACAGGCATGCCAGTTTAAAGCCAACAGTCTTTAACACTTCACTGGGAGTGAGAGCAAACAGACATTAAGTTTTAGGAAATATTAGTAGCAATAGTATGTGTGGCTGCTGGAAAATGAAATGAAAATGCATCTGCTGTTACCGTACAACATGCTGGTTAGTGTCAGTTATGACAGGACTGTAAAGTAAGTTCTGCGGGGGTAGGATAGCATGAAAATGCATTTACAAGTGTTGTTTTGTGAGTTATCTATCTATTTGCCTTAATAAAATAATTACAGGCTGTGTAGTTCTATGATTATCTATATATCACTTCACTAACCCTGTTTCAATGCATGGATAAGATACGTGATGTGTATAGAGAGAAGTGCAATTATCTAGCCAGAGACCACGGGTCCATTCCGTTGCTGAAGCGCTGCCTTTTTAATGCCACTCGAATGTAAAGCTTTTCAGGGTGATTGCAGTGTCCCTTTGCCAGCTTCGCTTACAAGTGTTTATTACCAAAGCCACAAAAATTCCTTTGGGATGCCAGTTACGAGACTGAACTGAGCTGATTACCTGGCACAGAATGAAGAATAAAATGTTAAGCAGCACATTGTCTGATTGTAATGCCCACTCTACATTTGGAGATTTTCTAGTGACATCAAAGGAATTACCTTGGATTTACCCCAGGGTTAATGAGATAGGAAGCTGACTTAATGTATATATCTTTAATTCATTGAAGCTGGGTGAAGGAGGAGATGGATCTGCCAATGCTCATTCAAAGTCCACGTTCAGGTGACACACAGGATAAATCCATTGCCCGGCATTAAAGGGTTAACTAGTAAAGTGTGCATGTGGCCGCATGGAATGAAATCTGTTTCCATGAATGTCTCCTATGAAACTCCCAAACTGTACCCATCTGTAGAAGAGATTCAGTCCTGTTTATGGCTCACGGACTTCCATTGCTATAAATGCACGTATCAGTCTGCTGAGCTGAACCGTCAGTAATTTATGACAAGTCATTAAAATTTGCTAACATGGCTAGTAATGACAAAGAATGGTTTTTTTTGTAAAGATTAGTTTTTATTAAGTAAGCTATTATCAGCTTCCTGGCACCTTTTAGGGTTTTGTCTGTCAATAGTGTGCTGGAAACATTACCATAATCTACACTATGTAAGAACAGCCAGGAAGGCATAAATGGGATCAGTCACAGCAACTGTCAGACACATGTTAAACTCAAAGTGAAACTGTCCAAAGCATCTGGAGTACTACAATAAAAACTGACACCGCATATAACATCAACCACAAGAGCTACAATTAACTGTCTGAACCTAAGTTCCCTACATACTCAAACATCCCATTACAGTCAAACGCAACAGGAATGTGGGGTATGCACGAAACACAAGTGAGAGCCTGCCTTTATAAATTTCTGCTGACATGCTGTCCTCTCTCCAGTAACTAGACCCAAGTATCACAAACTATTCCCCGCATTCCTACTAGGGCACAATAATATGTTTGGTACCCACAACACAGCCTCATACAATGAGCCACCAGATATAATTTAGTATAGTGTTAAATGATTAGGAGTCACTGCCAAAGACAGATAAATACAGACAAATGAGAGTAGATGGAGGGTGTGAGGAAGGTTGATGCAGTAGCCATAGGTGGTACTCTGCACAGTAGCTTTCAGAATGCCCCTCAGTTCCTACCCTAAGAAAATGTTTGAAAAGTGGCTAATACTGACAAAGCTATTTAGTTTCAGTACTGGTTCACTGACCTCCTTCATCTTTCAGCTTGCCTTCCTGGGCATCTCCCCCATCTTCCGAATCTCCTCATGCAAGAACACAGTCAGATCCGGACCCTCTTCACCTCATGGCCTGGTATTTGGATGGGGCCCATGAATACACAATGTGTGACATCCTCACACATAGCGGGCACCCATCTGCCAGTCGCAGCCAGTAGGGAGAGAGGAAGACCCGCACTCCAGCAGCCAGCTGCTCGGCAGCTGGAGCGCGGGTCTCAGGGAGAAGGGAGCCCCATGCTCCCTCCTAACTGGGACCGAGTGGTCCCGGCCAGGAGGGAGAGCAGGAGACCCACACTCCAGCTGCTGGCTGCTCGGCAGCTGCGCGCTCCCTCCTGGCTGCTACCACTCAGTCCCGGTGAGGAGGGACCGCGGAGCTCCCTTCTGGCCGGGACTTGAATGGTCCCGGCCAGAAGGAAGCAGCAGCTCCCTTTTTGCCAGGACCCACAGGGGTCCTGGAGAGAAGGGAGCTGCCGGCTCCCTTTTTGCCAGGACCCACGCTTGGGTCCCGGCTAGGAGGGAGCCCCATGCTCCCTCCTAGCCAGGACCGCACTCCAGCTAGGAGGAAGCTTCTGGGTCTCCCTGCCAGCTGGAGGCCATTGTGCCGGCAATTCCTGGAGCTCCAGCTGTTTGGGGAGCCCCGGAGGCTTCCCTAAACAGCTGGAGCACCGTGTGGGCAATTGCTGGCACTCCAGCTGTTTAGTGAAGCCCCCAGGCCTCCCTAAACAGCTGGAACACCGGCAATTGCCGGCATGGCTGCCTTCCAGCTCCCAGGAAGCCTCCAGAGGCTTCCCAGGAGCTGGAGCATGGTCCCAGCTAGGAGGGAATGCAGGGCTCCCTCCTAGTTGGGACCCGAGTGGTCCTGGCCGAAGGGAGGCCCGAGCTCCCTCCTAGCCAGGACCAAGTGGACCCGGCAAGAAGGGAACCAGGAAAGCCGCCCGCCCCTCCTCAGCCCGCCAGAGCCAGCCATGTGCCAGCTGGCTGTGATGGGACAAGCCGGGAGCAGCTTCTTGGTCCCGGCAGAGCCAGCTGGCGCGTGGCTGGCTCTGCTGGGACCAGCGGCCTGCGTCCCCAGCACTCCAGCCAGGGTTCCAGCGGAGGATCCCCTCCCGCTGGAGCCCTGGCTGGGAAGCCCTTCGCCCCAGCACCGCGGCTCTCCTGGCAGGGAAGCTGCAGGTCTGTGGAGAAAGGAGCAGGGGCTCCCCAGGACAAGGAAATTCCAGTGTGGACGCAGAGTAAATTAAGTCGACTTAAGCAGGCTTAAGTCGACTTAATTTACAAGTGTAGGCACACCCTTATGTACTCCAGGTAGGGACCACCCACCTTGAAGAAATTCCAGTTACAATAAGTAACCTTCCTTTCTGTTTTAAAACCATATTTTTTTAATTAATTGCCATAGCCCTAATGCTCTTCATATAAGAAAGGAAAAAAAGAAAAAAGACATATAGACCCAGGTTATTGGTATCCAAACTATTTACATTTAATCAGGCTGGTGCCTCATTTTGCTACGCTCCAAAATCTATTTCTCTGAATCAAGCTGCAGAGGAAGGAAGATCCTGTGAATCTGAATTACAATATAAGCCACAGGACAGATTGACCCACATGATTCAGCTGCTTTATGTCATTGGCAATGCAAAGTAGCAATACACTTGATACAACTAATTCAACCGTCCTCAAACTTTTCTAGGCATGCCCCCACTTATCTGTAATGGAATCTGTCCATGCCCACCCTCCATTACTGCCCAACCAAGATTTCCTCTGCTGAGGAGCATGGGCTGAAGGTGGAGCTGGGGCCAGAACTAGAGATGGGGAGGACCAGGAGCTAGAGGCAGAGCTAGTCTGGGAGCAGAGAAGGAATGAGGTAGAGCTCAGCTAGGGCTGGAGTGGAGCTGGGACTGGGGTCAAAACAGAGGGCAGAGTGGAGCTACGGCTGGGGCTGAACAGGGAGTGAGGTCAGAGCTGGGCCTGAGGACAGAGCAGGACTAGGGTTGAACAGGGCTGGAGACAGGGTTGGAGACAGAGCTGGGCTGAGGGTGCTGCTTTAAGAAAAAGCAAATAATTTTCTATAACATTGCTGTTTGATTTTTAAAATATCTGTCTTTCTGATACTTTATCCCTCAAGAAAAGATGCACTGAAATGCTCTGATGCTGTTTCTCAACAGGCCTTGCATACATAAGATCATGGTTCTGAGCCAAAAGGCTATTAGTGTGGAGAATCATCAGACATCAAACACAGAATTTTTAGCCTTTCATGTCAGGATATGCTGTTATTATACTGCATTGCATCAGAACCAGGCCATTACATGAAGCGGTAAAAGCTGTTGCCCCGTTATGCACACAAACTGAAAGGAACTTCAGGGAGTCTGTCTTCCTTCATGCTATTCAAAAACAAAGCCGTCTTTTGTTATGCACTGCAAACATGCTTAGTGCAGTGGCTTGCACCTTCTCAGGAAAATGTCTGGCAATCCTTTGATGCTTTTAATTATGAAGTTCTGTGCTCACGTACAGTAAAAGTGTAGCTGACACGGATCGGCTAACCAGCCCATCAGTGAGTAAATGAGTGACAGGAACAACATTTTAACTTTACTTACTGATTGTCTACATGTCTACCTGCCAGAGCTGGGAGCTTGCATTTTGCTAGTTCCTGTCTGGGAGACTGCGTGACAAGCTTTCAAGAATCTCTTGTTTACAGCTCAGTGAAACTGTTCCAGTAGGCAAAGCTGTCTGTGCTCTTCACTCTTTAAAAAAAAAAAAAACAAATCAAAACCTGAAACTTTAGCTTAGGCATGTAAGTGAAAAAGCATTGGCCTTCGCCCCTATTACTCACCCCCACGGTAAAATCCATCCTATCTATTGATGTCCAAAATGCTTGTGTTGATCTGAACAATATGCATGCGCCTGTCTGAAGTGTAGCCATGTATCGAGATGTAATCAGGTGCCGCCATGCAGTCCGTAGAAGCTAACGCTTTAACTAGCAGCTCCTGTATAGTGAGACTTGTACAAAAAGAAATTGTTTATTTAGAAGCCTAGTGAGGTTTTTAATAAAACCACCTGGCAGTTCTTAAAATCAGTGTTAAAATAACTGCTATTTCAAAAATATGTAATAGCTAATTCATTAATCCTAATAGAGTAGGAAACCTAATAAAGTAACATTATATGTGTATATATTACTATTCATTTTACGATGCACTTTACAATTACAGTCTCTGACCTGCCAAACACACATGTGTTTAGTTTTAAGCACCTGAGTAGTCCATTGGCTTTAGCGATGTAAGTATTTGCAGGAGCTGAGCCATATATATGATACTTTTCCTCCCACAAAGACATTAAAATCTAAGAGACAAGACACAATAGAGCAGGAAGGTGTGGGGATTGTTAACAAGGAGAAGGATGTAGGGAGGGCTTGAAGAAGTGGGTTTAAGTGAACACCCGGCCATTGAGGATGGGGTAGACTGTTCCCAGCTTGGACAATGGCACATAGCAAGAATGTGAGATAGAAACAGGGATGGATCAATGCAGGGGCCTTAGGGGTTGCAGCCCTACAGCTCGAGCTAAAGAGGGCGGGTCATGGCCAAAGGCATCACTGCCCCCAAAATAGGTTCAGGGCCTGGGCCATGATCTGTCCTGGGGGTGCCCAATCCGTCCTGGTGCAGGGGGGAGAGCGATCCAGCCAGCGGTGGCTGGGTGGGCCCTAGATCCACAGCCCCAGCAGTGGCTGGACAGACCCCAAATCCACAGCCCCAGCTGGGGCCAGATTGGGTTGGTGGCAGCTGGGTAGCCCCAGATCCATGGCCTCAGCTGGGGCCGGACAGGCCCCGAATCCACAGCCCCAGCAGGGGCTAGATCAGGCTGGTGGCAGACAGGAGGGCTCCGGATCCATGGCCTTAGATCCACGGCCCCAGCAGGGCCTGGATCAGGCCAGTGGCGGCCCGGCAGGACCCGGATCTATGGCCCCAGCTGGGGCCGGGCAGAACCCAGATCCTAGGTCCCAGCAGAGGCTGGATCGGATTGGCGGTGGCCAGACGGGCCCTGAGACCATGGCCCCAGCTGGGGCGGGGCCAGCTGTCGCACAGCTGCTGCATGGCAGGGGCTGGGCCAGCAGGCACATGGTGTGGCCTCTGGCTGCAGCTCCAGAGCAGCACCACGCCGGGCACTCACAGCTCAGGTTGGCCTGGCTGGTCTCCTTTGCCAGGACCCCGGCAGAGCGGCCTGACAGCACTCTGCCACTGCTGGCCGTGGAGCCACCAAGAGACAGCTCCCCTACCCCTGCTGCTGGAGCACCCCAGACCTGCTAAGGCAGGGATGGGAGTGCTGCAGCCTCTGGTCTCAGGGTCCTGCCCCCTCCCCCCAATGTGCTGGCTGGGCCTCTCCAGCACCAAGCGCCGCTCCACTCCCAGGCTGAGCACTGCCACAGTGGGGAAGGGAGGGCCCCACAAGAGTGGGCAGCCTCGGGCCCCTAGGGGCCTTAATCCAGCCCTAGACAGAAACAAAGGGTGAGCTAAGATGATGGGATACGGCTGAATGTACATAGCAGGAAGGTAAGTAGACAGCTGTGAGAACAAAAATGTAGGTATGGCAAATAGAGTTTTGTGAGTGAGAATTGGAACAATGCTCTGGGTAGGTACCCCTTGTCATGTAGTTTTTGATTATCCTTCAGGGGAATCAAAGCAGCAAACCAAATCTATGGGATCCTTGTTACTGTGGACGTAGACAGGGACAAAGAAATATAAATGTTGGCTTTCCTTCATGGTACTACAACCGAATGTCAAAGCTCTGTCACCCACAAAGCTCTCAGATCCCGAAAACATCACCTGACATCACTACATTGATGTCATTTGCCTAAAAATAACCCGTGTTAACTTCCTTATTGCAGGACAGTTTATAATCTCTGGTTTCGACCTCATAAACTACATTGCATTAAAAATATGGCCGAGACATTTATGTAAGATCTAACTTGGTCAATGTGCAGAGTCTTCCATCTGTGCGTGAATCCTGTGATATCATGAGAATCAGATAGTTGAAAGTGGTTAATGTCTACAAGTCCTCCAATCAATGACACTCCTTCCACCACCCTGCCGTCTATGTTGTAGCATTCAATAGTCACCATACCACATGGGCTGTTACCCTGAACAAAGCTTGATCACTTCTGGTGGAGATTACCCTCTACCAGCCATCGGCAGGATCCTTGGAAATTTCTTCAAGAGTCACAAATACCCCAACTAATCATGACCACTAGCCCAAGGCTATGTTAAAAGAACAGAAAAATAGACAGGGGCAATTATACTAAGCCCATTGACCAATATATTTGGTGTGTCCCAATAATATCTCAATATATTAAGCATATACAACATTTACCAAAGCAATTTGAAGGCTACCTCTGCATCCATCCCTCATGGCTGTCAAAAATCCTAAATACCATGTCTAGACAAAGAATGTGCAGACCTCTTTAAGCAGCATAAAAAAATTCAGTGAAAGAAAGAGCTAACTACCTCCTAGAGTCTGAATCTAGTCCAAAGAGCAGGTTTGGGAAAAAGCAGTCTCAGAAATGTACATATGAAGATCGTGCAGGGAAGCATGGACTATCATCACTAACTACATGGCGATAGAAGGTCTCTCCAAATAGTGCCACCACATACCTGATCAATATTGCTAAAGCAAATATTAACATTTTCCTGGTGTCATTCACAAAGGAGTGGGGTTAATACAAGCAATCTCCACAGCTTGACCAGCATGAAAATTTTTGACCATTTTCTAGGGAAGAAATAGAAAATTCACTGAAACCAGGGAAAGCCTGAGGCTTTGACAATGTATCAGCAGAAGTACTAAAGCATATTGGGAAGAAACATCAACACCAGCATCTAGCTTCATGTCCCATATCAGACCTAAGTAATACCCAAAATATAGTGGAAAACTTAGCAGCCAGCAATCACCTAATATCACTCCTGAGTTGTAGCTGCAAATTCCTGGAACGGATGATCCTACTGAAAATTATGACCATGACAGAACAACTTTTGAGTGATAATCAGGCAGGTCTCAAACTAAATTGAAGCCAAGTGTTAGCACTTACTACACAAATTCAGGATGGAGTTCAAGAGAAGAAGAAAACTGGAGCTTCGTTTTTACCTGACAGCTGTGCCTGTCTAGCACATATTGGTCTGCTCCATGAGATGTCAAGACTTCTTCCTAGATCAGTTGTCAAGGCAACTGAGTTGATGCTCCAAGTAAATATTTTCCATTGACTCTCGGCTTCTAAAGCAGCACCTGGAGATTGCAGAAGAATGAACTCCCACAAGGTTCTGTGCTGCACCAACTTTATTTAATGTATTGTATTGAATGCCATCTTCAGAAGGACATGTACACTGCCACTATCTGCTTGACCTCAAGGGACTATAACATTCGAAAGATTGACAAGAACTTGAACAGTGAGAGAGCTACCTTTGGTGACTATTGCAAAAATGGAGATAGAGACCAAATACATCAAAGACTATGTCAACATGCTTCCATGTCCACCACATGACACTCAGAACCAACTTGAGCTTAACACCTTTTTGAACGGTCAGCAGTTGGCAAATGACTCTAAGCTAGCAATGGCACACTCACATACAAGTATCATCTTACTAAAGTAGCTCAAAAGCTCAAGAGCAGAAACTGTCTCCTAAGCTAACTAATAGGGGCAGGCGGGAAGGTGTAACATAGTTCTGGTAACGAGAGGATGACACACGTCCCCTTGAAAGTCCTGTCCATGAGCACTTCCTACTTTGCTAGTATAGCCTGGTAGCCGGCAATATGAAATGATATGACTGCTGATGAATAAACTTTGCACCTTGTGACCGGGGCCTCCTGGGATACCCTCCTGGACGTGCAAAAATCAGGGCAAGCTGCAAAACCGGGAGCCAAATTCCCCACACACTGATGGGTGGTACTTAAACCAGTGTCCCAAACTGGCTTCTGGCACCCCACACCAGATACAAAGAAATCTGCCCAAAATAGAAACAGCTCCCTTTATTGCACTCCAGCTCCTCCGGCTCCCTCCTAGCCGCATGGATCCTTAAAGAAAAAGGTTCTCCTGACCCCAAAGGGCCAGCCACATCATACAGAACAATATAGGTTTGGATCTTACCCAAAATACCACACTGATAGCCAATCCTTTAGCAACTACAACTAAAGGTTTAATATAAGAAGAAAAGCAGCAAAATATGAGAGATGTTAAAGGGTCAAAGTGAATCACATAGATACAAATGATTTAAAGTTCATGTAAAGGAGTTTGCAGGCTTGTTTCTCTGGAGTTTGCAGGCTTGTTCCTCTGGTAAACACCCAGCACCCGGGTGGGCCTCAATCCTTTGTCCAGTCTTAGAGGAATAGTTCCAGAGATGGGTGTTGGCTGTAGGCTGGGGACTTGAGAATAAGATGGAGTCGGGGCTGCTGCCTTTTATCACCTCTGGCCTTCTCCGTGCTGTGTGCAGTTCTCTCCAATCAAAATGGAGCTGAGTCACATGTTCAAGTCCTAGTGGCTCAACAGGTCTCTCCCTCCACCCATTGTACTGGGGAGCTTCCTTAATGGGCCATTAAGGGGACAATGGCTGTGTAGACATTCAGTCTGGGGAATTTCCCCAGACTCACACAAGTTAAAATATAAATATAACAATCATAGTCCTAACTTCTAATACCACTACAATTCCTGCACATAAACTATATAATCATTCCCAACAAATTATTACCTTTCTATTGACACCAAATATGGCATAGTTCCTATGAATTATAACAATTATAAAATATTAATACAAAATAATATCATAAATGGTTCCCTAAACCCAGACAGCGTCACACACCTGATCAGGTCAAGCTTTTTGGCCACTAGATCTGGAGGAGTGGTCTTAAAATGCTGCGGCTGGGCACGCTGGGCGCATCTACACTTGCAAATTAAGTCGACTTAAGCAAGCTCTGCATCTACACTACACTTTGCTTAAGTCGACTTAAGGAAAAATTAAGTCGACTTTGTAAAACCCCATTTTAATTCGACTTTCTGCTTAAGCCGACTTTAGAAAGTCACACACAGGGCTCATGACATATGTGTAATAATAATTTGACCAGGAACATAGGAATTTCCATACTAGATCTGACCTGCTGATTTTATCTAGTCAAATATCCTGTCTGTGATAGTGGCCAACACTAGCTTCTTTAACAAACAGTGTGGACGCTCTAGGTCTTAGCTGTGCAACTCTCTTCTAACGTCAACAGATTTTACAGCCAAAAATCTTATCAGATTTTGTCACATTATACTCTTGTTTCACAAGGATAATTATAGATACTTTTATAAATATTTTCCTCTTTATTTTGCTGCACTCTACTTGTGCTATTTAAACATGATAGAATTATGCTGATCCCTATAGAAATAAGAATTAGCTTTTAAATACAGTAGTAAGAAAATGATTGCAGTTAAAAGAAAGGCCAGAAGCCATTGCCCACCAGAGTATAATAGCGTCAAGGCAGGTAAAATTATAGCTATAAACTATCTGATCACCTTTCCCTGTACTACTTTATTATCCAAGTGCCAACAATATACTCTGCAGTATACAAAGCCAAATGGAAATATAAAAAAGAAATTGATATAATGTTTATTATTCCCAAATAGCATTTAAGAAATGCTGTGGTGACAATTTAAATGTTGATTCAAGGGAAATAAACCCTTGTGTATTTTCAGTAACTAAATTTGTACTAACAAGTGTTGGATGGATATTTGCTTTCCTTCTACAGTCACGTTGCCACAAAATGAACACATGCCACCTTCTACTCATTTACTGTTTTACCAATACTACAATGACTTATTCTGTTTTAAGATCTTATTTTTAAATCAATTGCCATAGCCCCAATGCTCTTCAAACAAGAAAGGAAAAAACAAAGTCAAAATTAGGCCAAGGTTATAGTTATATATACTATTTACATTTAATAAATGGAGTCTCATTGTTCTAGGTTCTGTACAAGGTTATAGAAAGAGACACAGCCTTTTCCCTGGAGAACTTATAATTTAAGGCTCTGTGCTTCTACAAGCACTTGTTCAATGGCTTCAGCGTGCTAGCGCGCATGAGTAAAATTATGCTCATGTGTATTTGCAGGAATTGGGCCTAGCTTCTATTTATATTACAGTTCTGTTCCAAATCAAGGGCACCAAGTCTCAATTGTTTGTGAGCTTCTGCAATTTACCATCATCATTAGCTGCTGTCAAAACCAGAAATTCCTGCGAAAGGCACAGGACAGTGTTAGTTGGCAAGCAGCAGAGGAAACTGGCAATTACACCAAAGAAAGGAGAGCAGGGACAGGAGCGGAGGAGAAATGCCCAGTATAATGCTTACGGGGCTGCCAGATGAAGGGACCGGCGGAGCTTCTCTCTTATCAATGAAGAGAATGAAGGGCTAGATTCTGCAGTTTTATACTAAGGCATTTTTGGTAGGATTTTGACCCGACCACTCAGGTGGGACGGGGGGGTGGGGGGGGGATAAGTTCCCTGCCAAGATTTTCAAAGTCAAATGACAAAGCAGATATATTTTAAATCATGATTTTAAAACATTTTTCAGGTGAGTCTGCCATGATTTTTGAGCAACACTGTACACTATCTAGATACTCATCAAACACAAAGGAAAGTATAGTTCCTGTGTCTGACCAAGGAGCCACCATCTTCGGCCTCAAAGCACAACGTAAGGGCAAAGACCAAATATCCAGCACCTCTCAGTTACAGTCATGGATATGGACCTCTGCTAATGTCTAAAAATACCTGAGTAAAAATGCTTGTCCTTTTCCAAGCACAGGCTAGCAGCTGGGTTTAAATAATTTCCTATCATTACACTTGAAGGATTTCACTCCTTAAGATTAATTCAGCCTGTCCTTCTCTTGTGCAAGGCTCTTCATTAATCAGAAGAGGAGGAAGGTGGGGGAAAATTAATGACATGAAATAGTGCAAGCCGTCTGAACCCAGATGGGAGAACAGGCTAAATAAATAAATGCTAACACGCCAAACTAGGTCACAGTATCTATATGCATGTTCTAGTCTCCAGTACATCTTTCCACAACAGCACTTGGAGATAAACAAGGGAGCATCAGCTCTAAGAAGTCTTGGGAGAGGGAGAACATTTAGATTGTGAATCTGTTTGTGGCAGGAACTGTCTTTTTCATTATTGGTGTAGATATAACACCCTTTCAGCATGTTAGCCATCCCTCTCTGCGTACAATCCACAGTGAATGTGTGTCTATAACAGCTCCCAGCTACTGGACTTCACGTGTTCGTGTAAAAGCTCATTTTCAGCTCTTGAGGACCCTAGTTCAGAACCAGGTCATGACCAAGATGGCACTCCTGACATTACAGGGCCTAGCAAAATGGGGCCTTGATGCTCAATTATAAAGTCTAGGCACTACCTCCATTCAAATAAATCATATTGCTTATTTGTATCATGCATTTCAAAAGTAAATGACCATGATGGGGCATTTTGACAGTATGTACAGCAAGGGTGTTGAACATGTGGCCCGTGAACCTCTTCCATCTGGCCCACGACTACACTCGGTGGGACCACGCTCTCTCCCTAACAGAGAGAGAGAGTGGTATTGCATACCCAGTGCTCCACAATGCTGAGAGAGCGTTAGGTCTCGTGACATCAGGGAGCGCTGGGTATGCAAGATTGCACTCCATGAGACCACACTCTCTCCCTGAAAGAGAGAGAGTGGTATTGTGCAGTTTCACATATATAGCACTCCGCGATGCTGTCAGAGTTATGGTATGTACCGCCTACTTGAAGTACATTTAAGTCAAATCTGGCCCGCTGTAGCAAATGAGTTTGACACCCCTGAGTACAGTGTAGCACAATATATTAAAGCTAGATGAGAGATAAAGAGAATATAATTCCTGTATATCAAAAGGAAGAATAGGGTTTGGGTTTTTGTGGTGTGTATCTAAGATGGAATTCACGGAGCTCTGAGTAGTCATTTCCTGAAACATATATTCTTTAGTTTTCCTAGCTTGTAGATGCTCTCTCTTTGATCAAGACTCTAATTTGATAAGACTTTTTAGGTGCCTCACACTTGAGCAGGCTTGAATGACCATTCAGAATTGTAACATTTTGTCTCAGACCTCTCAGCACCTGGGTCCTGGAGAGAGAATCTGAAACAGATAGGACTACTCACTCCTGTGACCCATCTGTAAGTGCCAAACATGGATCAGGAGCATTCAGTAATCTGAAACAGAAAGTGAGTCTCAGGGAGTTACCTTGAAGCAATATGCAAGAAGGCTGAATAGGCACATGCCCGGCAAGGAGAACAGTGTGGGGCCATCTGATCAGCTGAGCCAACTTCACAAGAACTCTCCTCTCCCAGCCAATGGTCCAAGTAATGAATTACTAGAATCTACTGGCTCCTGAGATGAGCCACCACAGCTGTTAGTTAGGGAGTCCACAGAAGGTCCAATCCATTTGCTGGATCACAAAGAATGCCTGAGTCGGTTTAAAGTTATCCTTTCATACCAAATCTCTTTGTGTGTCTCACAGTCAATGGAATACCCACCTGGAACCAGTATAACCAAACCTCTCCAGGAGCTGGTACCTCTCTAGAGATGTTTAGTCTCAGTGACTCTTCTTAATCAACCCTCAGGATTTTTAGTTCTAGGAGCTGTGGTAACTCTTCCCACTGGAGTAGAACCAGCCATAAACTTAATAGAATGATCCCAAAAGACATTTCATGGTATTGAAACATCTGTCACACCATCGTCAGAGGCAAATACATATCAGTCACAGGTAACCAGAGAACAGTGAATTCTGAGCAGCTCGAGGTGAGAGACGAGACAAAATACTTGAAAATTGCCCAAACATAACGGGTCTTTGGACACTCTCATTCAAATATTTGTAAGCAAGGAACAAACTCAGCTGCTTGTCAATTTAAAAGATGTGCCAGGCATTCCAATCTCACAATCCCAGACTGCCATAGGATGTGTCTACATGAGGGGTTAATCCAAAGTTTTTGAATGTACATCAGGTAACTCACAGTACCCAAGTCGCACCAACGTATTCTATCTGAATGCTGTGTTCCATTTTCAATTCACATCATGTGAACACAGGGTAGCAATTTGCTTCAAACAGAATATGTAGCATTTTCTGGGGTAGCTAGTTGTCCTTTGTTTCAACTCTCAGCAGTATTCATTCTGGGATTACCTTTGCTGTGAATTGTGGCAAACCAGATGGGTTTATATTAAATTTTAAAAAATCCCACGATTCCCCTGTCTGTGCCCCAGGCTTCCTTGTGCCATTTTCAGATTGCTGTTGGCCAGCATGGACCAGCATGGGTGTGGAGGTTGGCTCAGAGGTTTGAACAGCCAATAATGCATCCTACAGAGAACACAAACTGCCAGGAGAAAGCTTACCAGCAACTACAGATCACAGAACAGAAACACTAAAGCAGGAACACAGCCCTGCAGCAGACCACGCTGCCAACTTTGCCCTCATATCTACACTGATGACACCATCACAGGGCCTAATCATGCCACCTACTCCATCAAGGGCTCATTCACCTGCTCATCCACCAATGTGATTTATGCCATCATGTGCCGGAAATGCCCCTCTGCCTTATATATTGGACAGACAGGACAGTCTCTGCGCCAAAGAATCAACGGACACAAATCTGACATCAGAAATTGCAACACTGCAAAACCTGTAGGGGAACACTTCAATCTCCCCGCTCACTCCCTTGACGACTTGTTAATAGCTGTGTTGAAACAGATGAATAACAAATCACAGCTTCAAAGAGAGACTGCAGAACTCGAACTTATATGCAAATTTGACTCAGTTGTCTTGGGGTTAAGCAGGGACTATGGATTTTTCTCGCATTACAACAAGTGATTTGACCTCACCCTCCTCTATGTGCTGTTCCCCATTGTTTTGAATGCTAACACCTATTTTGATTTGCTGTTACAGCCTGACCTGATGCTATGTCATACACTCCCCCTGCATTTAATTTCCTCCCACTCTGTAACTTTCCCATCTTCAAAGCGTCTGACGAAGTGGGATTTTCTCCCACGAAAGCTCATGCGATTAATAAATCTGTTAGTCTTTAAAAGTGCCACAGGACTCTGTTGTCCTATTATTAGTATGTTGGAGTCTCTGTGCAGAACACATTAGCTTGTGGGGATTGTGTGGGGGTAGTTGAAGCTTAGTATTTCCTATGTTCCTTTTCAAAACTCATGCATTATTTTATCTTGATTTCAAGGATTTTCTGTGTTAACTGCAATGATGACTTGTAATGGATGTACTTTGAAGAGTTTCTATTGTGACCAATACAGAAAAATAAAATTTTAATGAAACCATTGGAAAAATAACCTCTTTGTATTTGGAAATGTATTTAATTAACCAATCTGCAAAAGAACAATCTATGCACAAACCTTTAATGAACACAACAGTGCACACAGAACTCAAAAGTGGAAAAGTAAAAATATTTCATACACAAGTTTTGGAAGGAAGCTCAAAGTTACAGGTGAGCATAAACCTGGCCTCTAGCTTGTCTCGTCCTCACAGGTTTTAAGGCTGAATGCTGCAGATCAAAATTCTCAGGGGCATTGCAGGGCTCATGTTATTGGGATCTCCTGCTGGTCCCAGTAGTTAGCATTGTGGAGAAGCTGAAGGACACGGCCGGCTGGATCCCAAATTATGGGACTGCAGGGCCGAATAGGAGTATGTTTTGGAGCCAGCCGTTCTGGCTCAGCATAATCGCCATGAGTTGCCTCTGCATTTCTCAGTCTTTTTTAATACTCTCCTTTATCATGGTGGTGCTGCCCTTAGCTACAGCCACAGTTTTTTCTGGCTACTGAGAAACTGTCCTTGGCCACTGCTGTGGCCTCCTCTGACAGCTACACTTCTTTCTCCCTCTCGGTCAGCCAGCCTGGCTTTGCTCCGTGACTCAGCCATGAGTTCTGTAAACATGTCACCCTGAGTTTTCCTTTATTTCCTCACCCTAAATTGGGCCAATCTGTCAGCTGTAAATTGAGGCTTTTTCCTTGATGGTATGGCTGTTTTAGGAGTTGTGGGAGTCAGGGGTGGGGAAACAGGTGATTATTGTTTATATCCCTGATTAAAAAAACAAAAAACCCTAACCAACTGTCATGGGTTAA
The DNA here is from genome assembly GCA_007922175.1 of Pelusios castaneus. Taxonomy (NCBI): domain Eukaryota; kingdom Metazoa; phylum Chordata; order Testudines; family Pelomedusidae; genus Pelusios; species Pelusios castaneus. The sequence continues at coordinate 26,559,794 of ML685787.1, forward strand.
GTATATATGTGTGACATTATCTCCCTGAGACTTTTTTCATTCTTTGGGGGAAGTTCTGAGATAGCAAGTCATCTGTGTATGGAGGGTGCAGGTTGCATTTGGATTTCAATGTATTGTATCTGCTTTCAGATTGCTGAGGGTGGATGAGATGGTCAAGACTATGTTCCTTGTCTTGGTTTGGTTTATGCACCGAAGGCACTACTGTGACATCAGGGGTGTAAAGGGTTGTGTGGAGGGAGGGCTTTGATGGCACCGGGGTCATAAACCCCTCCATATACCCTGAGAATTAGGCTGTCCTCACTCTCGATGTTACGCTGAGGCGAGTGGTTAGGAGGCTGAGAATGGTCTTATTCAAAAGGCAAAGGGCACCTCAGTGAGATACACTGTGAAGTTACTCACTAGGGGTACGTCTACACTGGAGGCTCTGTTAAGTCCATCACTGCCCCCAAATCGGTTCAGGGCCCAGGCCATGATCCGTCCTGGGTGCAGGAGGAAGCTATCCAGCCGGTGGTAGCTGGGCAGGCCCTGGATCCACGGCCCCGGCAGCAGCCAGACGCGCCCTGAATCCATGGCCCCGGCATGGGCCAGATTGGGCTGGTGGTGGCCAGGCAGGCCCCAGATCCACTGCCCTGGCAGCAGCTGGATAGGCCCTGAATCCACGGCCCCAGGAGACGCCGAATCAGACTGACAGTGGCCGGGCTGGTCCTGGATCCATGGCTCCAGATCCACAGCCTCAGTAGGGGTCGGATTGGGCTGGCGGCAGCCGGGAGGGCCCTAGAGCACTGGTGTTGGGACTCGGGGTACATGCCCCACGTGCCCAGCGCCAGCAACGCCACTGGTTAAGTTTACTTAACCAAGTCGACTTTAAGTCAACTTAAAGATGACCTTGTTAAGTTGACTTAGAGAGTCCACAGCGCTGCGTCCACACTGGCAGGTGCTAGGTTGACGGAGGAGTGGCCAGGAACTCTGAGAGGGGGCCTGATGGCCAATTAGGTCATCTTAAGGGCTACCCCCATCTACACTGGCTTATGTCGACTTAATAAGGTTGACTTAAGCCTTAGGTTGACCTTAAGAGGTGGTGTTATTAAGTTGACTTAAGGAAGTGCTTAAGTCGTCTTAATAAAAGCCCAGTGTGGACGCAGGAGTCTGTAGGTCGACTTAACCTTCCTTAAGTCGACCTACGGCTCCAGTGTGGACATACCCTAGGATGGTCGCCACCAGTGCTTTTTTTCTGCCGGAACGCACCGGAACGGCGTTCCGGCACCTTTTTTTCCCCGCCGGTGCTCCCTCCCAGCTGGGCAGGCTGGGCCGGGCTGGGGAGATTTAAATCTCCCGCCCTGAGCATGCGCAGTTACAGCGTGCTCAGGGCGGGAGCGGACTGGCCGGCAGCAGCTCTGCCGGCCGTCCCTGTGGTTCCCAGCCTCCGGCCAGGTAAGGGAGCTGGAGGGAGGCCTGGAGAGGGGTGGGGGGACAAGGAGACGGGCCGGGTTAGAGGGGTGGGGGTGGGGACAAG
>ML685787.1:26561406-26667437 GCA_007922175.1 Pelusios castaneus
TTGTCTTCCTCTTCCCTGCCTTCCTTTCTCTTCTTTCTTTCTTTCCTTTTTTTTCTTTTTCTCTTCTTTGTCTTCCTCTTCCTTTCCTTCCTTTCTCTTCTTTCTTCCTTTCCTTTTTTTCTTTTTCTCTTCTTTGTCTTCCTCTTCCCTGCCTTCCTTTCTCTTCTTTCTTCCTTTCCTTTTTTTCTTTTTCTCTTCTTTGTCTTCCTCTTCCCTGCCTTTCTTTCTTTCTTTCTTTCTTTCTTTCTTTCTTTCTTTCTTTCTTTCTTTCTTTCTTTGTCTCCTCCTTCCTTCTCTTTTTTCTTTCTCTCCCTTCTTTTTTAAAACTTTTTAAAAATTAATTTTAAATAAAAACCTTTCTTAAAATTAGATTTCAATTCCAAATTCATTCCAATTAAATTAATTAAACACAATTAATTAATTAATTCTATTTACAGTCACTTTATCTTCAATTAATGCCTATAATTTCTGTCTTGTGAGTTTTCCCCAAAAATTTATTCTGAAAAAGTTTTTCACACGGCTTGAAAATTTTGCACACAAGCCACCAAACCTAGAGGGAACATTGGCTACTAGTTGTGTACACAACAGCAGGCCAGCAGGCTAACATCGGTCAGTCCCACACTCTGGGCCTGGCCGGAGCCCACAGCACCAACAAAAAGTGTGTGGATGCATTACTGCCTGCCACCCAGTACCCAGAAACACAGGCCAGCAGCAGACGTGATAGCTACGCATTCATGTTTTTTTCTAATTATAATACGGCCCCCCAACAGTCTGAGGGACCGTGAACTGGCCCCCTATTTAAAAAGTGTGAGGACCCCTGCTGTAAGACCTCACAGGTTGTCTTTCAGTATATTAGCGGCCTGCATAGTTAATAAAACTTAACAGTTTTTATCTTATTTTTATTTCTTTGATATATTCAAAAATTTACTGTTTACTGCACTATTTTCAGTGTTATTTCTTTGACACGACGGACATCAATAGGAGTTCCGGTACCTTTTTTTTTAGAAAAAAAGCACTGGTCGCCACAGAGGAGTTGGAGGAAGGAACATGCAAACTGCACCAGGGGAGATGGGTGTGTGGCTATTCCTTATAACATGCGAAACACAACTGAGCTCTCTCTCAGTGGTAAGTTCTGCAACATCTCCTCTGCAGACATGGAGAAAGTGCAGCGACAAACAGATAAAATCCTCCAATGATCGTCAGTTATGATGTATGGTTCAGGGCATTTGTATGTCCGTGGCAGCAGAACTATTTGTGCTGTGATCCAGCGGGCAATGTTATCTTAAAAAAAACAAACAAAATTCCTTGTCTGTAAAAGCACTGGCTCAATAAACTGTTGACTTTTGCTTTCTGTGTTTGAACTGGCAGCAGGACAGGGTCAGAGGGGAGCCAGGTATGGAGTGGGACTGTGCTGTGTTGACAGGAGCCATTTTGAAGTAGCACAAGGAAGGGGGGAAGAGAGTTGGCAATCCCTAGCTCACGCCTGTCAATTATATTATGCAATAATAAATGGTAAAGATCAGTACTCACACGCCTAAGTTCCCTCCAGGGCAACTGACTCTTGAATATCAGTCTGGGTTTCTGTCTGGGACTTGACTCTGCCGACACAAGGAAGGACTCAGGGTCCATTGTAGCAGGTCAGGACTGGGGCCAGCTGTCCAGCAGGTTGTTGTCAGGTTCCTGAATCCCAGAAAGAGAGCAGATCTGCAACGAGAGCTGGAACCTGCCATCCTCCTGCTCATCCTCGAACGGGCCCAGGTAGCCATCCTTAGCAGGCAGGAAGAGTGCACGCAGAAGGTTCCAAACACTACCTGGGACAAGCTACGCAGTAATTGTGTGGCATCCTGTCCCGTTCACCAAAATATGGACAGGTCACATATACCCCGCGCAGAGGCGGCTTTTGGGGTAGGTGAAGCAGACGGCCGCCTAGGGCCCCAAGCATTGAGGGGCCCCTTCACCTACCCCAAAAGCTGCATCTGCCTCCTGTCCTGCGCTGCAGAACACATGGTGGGCAGTGGGGGCCAGCAGCAGGGGGAGGAGGGGCAGGGTAGGGGTACCCGTGAGAGGACGGGGCCCAGGGCCAATCAGCATGGGGGGAGGCATACTGGGCTGGCCGAGAGTCCAGGTTCCACACTTCTGTCCCGCCCCTGGGCTGGCTGCTTCACTCTCAGGCCCAGCTCTGCACTCTGCACTTCCGCCCCAGGCTTTTTGAGGTTTTCAGGGCCCCTGGCGTGGCACCAGAGTCACAGGGGGAGGTTTCAGGGCCCCCAGTGGTGTGCCGGGGCCACAGTGGCAGTCAGGGCTGGCACCAGGGAGCCCTATGGGGGCCCCGCAATGGGCCTTTGCCTAGGGCCCCAGATAGGCTAAGGCTGCCTCTGACCCCGCAGGATCATCTCCTTTGTCCTTTATTTCAATGTAATTTCTCCTGAGTCTTTATCCGGCTCTGGTTGATAGCCTGGTCATGACCCATGACAGACGTCTGCTTGGCAACAGCCACAAAGAGGTCCTTATTCCAGCAACTGGTCACAAGACCTTCCTGAACCGATCTTCCTCCCAAATGACTGTGAGATGCAGGATATAGGCAAGGTGCCAGGCAGCTGTATGAGGCATGTTATGGGGCTTCTGAAGTGTTATCACTGTTCCGTAACCAGGATGATACACAAAGATCCAGGAGCATATGGGCAAAATCTGGCTCTGCACCATCTTTTAAGGGGCTAAAGGCCATCCTGGAAACTTGCCACCAAGGCACAGAGGGCACACCAGTAAATGGACAGGTCAGTAATTGTTGATCTGCAAAGCACTGTGGGATAGCCCTTGGAAGCATGCAGAAAGAGGTGTGCAGCTACTACAGGCATATGAACAGAAGACTGAACTAGTACAATTCAAAGCAAACCTACTCCACGTTGTGGGATTTTCTCCCACGAAAGCTCATGCGATAAATAAATCTGTTAGTCTTTAAAAGTGCCACAGGACTCTGTTGTCTTTCTACAATAGACTAACACGGCTACCCCTTTGGAATTTGACTACTCCACTTTGCAAGAGGACCCCAGAGGGATGAGGAGTCAGTGTCCAGTGATGGGTTGCACTGTGTGAACGCAAATGTTGTCAAATGGAATTAACTCAGTTTGAACCAGTTTAAAATTTCCTTGTGTGTAAGGCCGTAGTGCTAATGGACAGGAAGAAAGAATATTGTGCCCAGTTTAGCACAGATACAAGTAACCCCTGCAGCAACTGTCTTTTGCAGATCCATTGCAGTGGGAACACTGAGGTGTTTCAAACTTATTTTGGATTGTGTTACAGTGCTGGTCACACCCTTCTATTATTTTTGTAAAGCAAATCCTCAATACCTACATAGAAGAGTCCATTTAAATATAAATGGAGAAGCCACTTGTGTGGGCTGAATATACAGCAAAGGTAGATAAAGGTAGATTACACTGAACGGCCTCCCACCCAGACTATCACATTTGCACAAGAAGTGTTGCACTACAAGGCAAATCCTCTCTTCCTTCTGCAAAAGTGAAGCAAGTCAGATGCCTCCTGTCAAAATAAATGCAGAGAAGCTGCAGGGAGCTGGAAGGTGATGAAAGAGACATACATTAAGGACTTCTTGCCTTGCTCGATGGGAGAGAGAGTGATCAACCACTTAGAAGGGGAGGGCCAGCTAGGACTCCTGGCTTCTGTTGCAAGTTCTGTAAAGAAGAGTTGTCTTATTAGATGAGGGAACAGGTAGACTGCATTCCTGAATCATTACCCCAGTTAGCGTGCAGATGGGGAGAAAGGAGGAAAGTGCCTATGTTAGAGCATAGAGATAGATAGGACTTCTGCGTTTTATCCTTCCTCCGCACTCACAGACCAACCCTCTGCGGCTTTCTTCTCACCCCTGCGCATGCGGTGCACCCTCAAGCCTGCTTTATTTTGATCTTTCCTGTTGCAAGAAAGCAAAAGCAACTTGTTTGTCATAAAACAGAGCAATTTAAACAAATTCCTGCACTTCCGAAGGAAAAAAAACAGGAAAAAATCCAATACTGGTGATCACAATATTTTTAGATCTAGTATTAGATTTTATAGGAAACTGTTTTATACACTGCCTATCACCTATTCATTTATTAAATTAATTTTTTACATCTCTGTATTAATTCACAGAGACAGTAGTCACAGACAAAGATCCTGGTTATTCCTTTTCTAAGCCTTGTTTTGTTAAATTATATTAAAACTCACTTGTAGCAGATGTGTTCTCTAGGTAACATGGGGAAAGATATTATAGTAACTCATTACCCCTCTTCATCTATAATATCTTATCTCTAGCATAACACGTTAATTCATTTTAATTAGTCAGCTACCTATTCTACCTGCAATTTCTGAAGTCTAGGCTGCTTAGCTAAAGCAGTGGTTCTTAACCTTTTCAGACTATGGTACCCCTTCAGAAGCATGATTTATCTTGTGTACCCCAAGTTTCACTTAAAGCCTACTTGCTTACAAAATCAGACCAAAAAATATGAAAGTGTCTCAGCACACTATTACTGAAAAGTCTCTTACTTTCTTATTTTTACCATAGGATTACAATATAAATCAATTGGAATATAAAATATCACACTTATATTTAAGTAGAGATAGGGCTTTTTATGTAGCCTGTTGTAAAACGAAGCAAATATTTAGATGAGTTGATGTACCCTGTGAAAGACCACTGCTTACACCCAGGGGCACATGTACCACTAGCTGAGAACCAGTGAGCTAGAATATGGTGCGTTTTGGTAGAGTTAGTCTTGAAAAATCACTCATTTCACCTTAGCTTTAAATTTATCATCTTAGTAGCTTTAGAAAATCCCATCCTAAATGAGTTAGGTACCTAGCTTCCACCAGTGCCTAACTTGCTTAGAGCCTTTTGATAATTCCACTCTAACTTTATTTCAGTCTTTACTGTAACAGGTATCTTTGACATCACTTGTCAATAAATTCCATTTATTATTTAGAAACAAACACCATCATGACAAACTTTTGTAGTTTCAATCTATCAACAGAACCTCATCAAACTGAATCTTTTGCCCTCCAGGAGTCTGTATCTTACTTTAAATTCTCTTAATTCTTCAAATTGTTTCTCAGACTTGATTTTTTTTTTTTTTTTTTAATATAAACCCAGATTCTGATAAGGAAGATTTGAGATACAGAATTAATCAGAAGATAGTGTATCAAATATGACAAATCATCATTCCATATTTCATTTTACACGAGATCAGGAAAAAAAGGATGTTCCTCCCTTACAAATACATTAGGCAAACAAAAAAGAGTGGCCTGTCATCCACTGAAATATATCTACGGTATATAATGTATTGTTCAGAGGATGTAGATTTTGAACTTTTATTTGCCCTTATAATGGAAAAATCATGGGACATTTAAGCAAAAATTGGCAAGTAAATAAGATAATTGGTCATTGTTTAGAAAAAATTTGTGGGACTCAACTGCATGAGGCCAGGAGCCTTTTGGCATTCAAACACAGGACCAGATAAATTGATAAGAATTTCCAGTTAAAGTATATACTAACAACAAAACAAAAAGCAATTAGGAAGAGGTATAAACCCTCATGCTTTGAGGGTATAAGCCAATTTCTAACTACTTGTGGATTGGTGGTAAGTTTACCTGCCTGAAGCAAATCCCATAATTGTCTATTGAAGGTTTTTGTTTCTTTGTTAAACTCAAAGCAGCTAGTGTTGGCCACTATCACAGACAGGATACTGGACTAGATAAAATCAGCAGGTCAGATCTAGTATGGAAATTCCTATGTTCCTGGTCAAATTATTATTACACATGTCACAATCATACTTTCTATTGATCAACCTTTTAAACTTTATTACTTATACCACCCTTGATTTGATTCTCAAGTCTTCAGGACCTCTCACAGTATCTGAAAGCAGTCGCATACTTGACTCAGCTTATGGGAGCAGAACATTTTAGGTGAGAATCCAAGGTCCATGCCCTTTCCAGTAAGAATTCAAGTGGGGGAGTTTCTCTGAATAATATTCCCTAGAACAATCCAAGACAAGATTTATTAAGAACAAAGAACATTTCAAATAAAAGCAGTGGGTTTGTATGATAGAGCTAGTCTTGCACTCTGAAAAGGTAAGCCAGCTAGGTATGCTAAACTGTTCAGTGATAAATGGCACCATTTTCTATTTTAAGAGAGTCTTCTTCTCTCAGCCTGTCATTTTCTCAGACAGCTGCTCACAAATACTTTTTTGTTGCTTTGTCCCAGGGCTCTCATTGCCCTTCTTCAATTCATGGTCACTTGCACCTTTCACATTCCAGAGCTGCTCTTATACCAAGACACCGTTCACAGAAGTGTTGCCCCAGATGTGCAATATGTAGATCTCATCACCACCTCATATGCAATGTCCTTTGTATATTTTAAAGTTTTCTTAGACTTATTGGCATAGTTAAACCATTTTGGGGGAGGGGGTTTCCCCATTTTCCTTACCTTTTCAAATGAGTCACAGAAGGGGAACCCAGACTGTAGTTAGTTGACTTTCAGTCCACAGTTCTCTGTCCTCTTGTCTTACACTCTGATTCCGTTAATCAAATGTGCTAACTTTGAAATCAATTCACTCTCCTGAAAAGGTAGGATGTATTTCCCCACCACCATCAACCCTGCTTATAAAAACTTTTACTTCTAAGAACTTTTTAATTCAGGGAAGTCCCTCTGGACTCTGTTTTATAGGAGGCCAGACTAATTGATCACAGTAATCCCTTCTGACCTTGTGATCTCAATCAGGTTTTCATGAAATGTAGCTAGAGATGTCAAAACCCTCATTCCACTTACATATCATTTTACACTTGAAAGAATAGATGGCAAATTCCCTTTCTTTATTATGAAAAATTTATTAATGTTAAGCTACATGTGATTTGATTGAGTTTCTTTATTTTCACTTTGCATATAAAGCTGCACAGCATTAACCACTGCAAACATAGTTGGGAAAAAAATTAAAAAAGACATGAATGTTCTTCTCTAACTGATGCTCCTCGGGGCACAATCAAAACATTTAAAATGTTATAAAAATTTGAGGTTCATGAGCTCAAACACTGAAGGGTTTATCCTAAGGAAACAGTATCATTGTTGTCAGCAGGAGGTTAAATTGCAAGTATTAGTGACCAGTGCATAAGGCCACTCTCTCCCTGGATACTTTAACAAAAGACAATAAGCACTGGGTTACATGATTTATAATGGAAAGGACCGGAGCTAGCAATGTTCTGAGTAATGTATTTCTAGGTTTATGATATATGAGCACTGGTGACTGAAGTGATTTTATTCATAAAGGGGTAAAAGGAGTGTGTTATGGAGTATCCCTATGTACTTCCTCAGATTAAACCAATCTATGTGGTATCAACAATATAAATACTACCTGTTCATGGTACTGTATTATAGATACTAAGGATATCAACATCATCTCTCCCAAACCACTCTGTCCTGTGAATATTTCATATGTGTCAAAGATGTTCTAATCTCTCGGATATATTATAACAACCAATTCAAAATACCTTCAGTAAATTTCAGGAATAAGCCGAGGTAAGTGCATGACTGTTGCTTTTAAATGGGATGGTACCTCAGCTCTGAAAAGGTGCATACATGCTTCTCCTCAAGGCTTTGGTAAATCATTTAGTAAAATATAAAATACAATTTAAAATACACAAGATTAATGGATAGATTTCCTGACAAGCATTACATGAACAGTAGCCATAAAGAAAGGACTCCGTGTGAATGCAAATCTTGTCCTGTGCAAAGCACGGAGTAGGCACCTAGATGCCGATCCTGCAAACATAAACGCACATACTCATTTTGACACTTGTGATTGGTCCTATGGACTTCAAAGGAAATATTCATGCAAGTCAAGTAATGGTTTAATGGATCAGGCCTTACTTATAACTTATGTAAGGGGAAGAAAGCCAAATGGAGGGTACTTGCACTTTGACCCTTATAAAAGAAGGGGTGATGATATGGCAGTGGGTAGAAGATAGGAGTGACAGGGAGAAATTAACTGTACAATAGACCCTTCAGACTTGGCTCATACTTTTTAAATGACAAAGACAACTAGGGAAGACCTAAAGGTTTCCCATAACAAGATAAAATATCAAATATGAAGACAACTGAAGTGAGATATTTCTCCAGAGACCATATGCAAGGGACCTTTTTGTGAAGTTCTCAGAACAAGCTGCCAATGAAGGGGACCAATAGGCAGATACTATTGTCCCTGTGTCCACATTACTGAGACTTTCTAGTCTTTCTAGCCAGCATAAAGTGCCACAATTCTTCCCAGACGGACATCGCTAGTCTCACTCTTTTCTCTAGGAAATTTATATTACATAGCTGTTGCTCTGAACTCAGAGCATTAAAATAAAGAGGAAAAGAGATTTGACAAGGAGAAGGAAATGAAATGTGGAAAAGATTACAGACCCAGAACCCCTACGGAGCAACCACCTATGGCGTGATGTCCCATCCTACTCAACTTTTTCAAGTTCATTCTTTGTAAAGTCCTACACACTCCATTTATATCCCCAGATGGCTAAATGGGATATTTAATAAACCTTTTATTTTCCATTTTAGTCAAAGTTCATCAGTACACTTCCCCCAGGAGAAAAAACTTCTCTACATTTGTTCCATTAATTCTCTCAACTTTATCAATCATGTAACTGACACACATAATTCAAAGACAATGGATTTAAAGAAATATAAATCTTGGCAGCTCACGAAAGGGAAAAGTAGTAAGAGGCAACCCTTCCCTCTGATACTGTGATTTAACATCACACACTGTTTTAATATAGTTTTGGAACAGGTTGTCATAAATCTCACTAATTGGGGGGAACCCCCCCAACCCCAATGTTTGGTGTGTTCAGGTAATTTGGCTAGAGTGCAGTTTCTGAGTTTGTAATTACTCAGCATTACAAAGTTCACAGAAGTAACACGAAAGTTGCATGTTCTTAAAGACATCAACACTAAACATATGTGACAGAGGGATCAGTGAACTGGAAAACTTCCTCATCGTATAAGTTTTCTGGTAGCTGTTCTTCTCCATCAGCAAAAAATGTGGGAAATGGAGGATTTTTGTAGCAGTCTTTGTGAGTGGGCAAAGTTGTATCTCTGACCTAGAATGAAAAAAGGTTTAATAAATCAAACAGATGATTCACAGATAGTAATATATTTAAAGCCCTGAAAATCACTCTTTTTCTATGCATGAGGAAGAAAGCACTCAAGTTCTATTTATTTTTCCACAGAATTCCATATCTGGTCATTAGTTAAATTAATGACAATATAAGCTCATCAATCTAATATTTTGTGTCTGAGCCATTCTAAAAACTTATAATTCAACCTTTGTACCGTGTTATGAGATGAATCAAAGTCAACCACTAAGAAATTAGAGTAAAAAATTCCACCTACCATACAACACTTTTAAGTCAAGTCAGAATATTTTAAACTACTATTAATGCAAATAAAATCCAAGATTAACATCAAAGGCTATGTCTACACTGGCAATTTAAGTCGATTTAAATTAAGCCACGTCCACACTAGGCTTTCATTAAGTCGACTTAATGAAAGCTTAAATCGACTTTGTTACTACCACTCATTAAGTCGACTTAACCCTTAAGTTGACACTAAGTTGATTTAAGGATGGTGTGGACATGGAGTAACCCTTAAGTCGACTTTATTAAGTTGACTTAAGGGTGGTTAGGTCGACTTAAGAAAGTGGACTGAGTCGACTTAAAGCTAAGTCAACTTAGTCCACTTTGTTAAGTCAACTTTAATAAGGTCGACTTAAAGTCGACCTTATTAAAGCTGACTTAACAAAGTCGATTTACCTTTTCTAGTGTAGACATAGCCGAAGTGTCTGACGAAGTGGGATTTTCTCCCATGAAAGCTCATGTGATAAATAAATCTGTTAATCTTCAAAAGTGCCACAGGTCTCTGTTTGTTTCTCTGCAACAGACTAACACGGCTACCCCTTTGGAGCATAACTGAAAGATTAGAGAATTATGTCTGCTCAGTTCTGCATCATGTAGCATTTGTATACAGAAGTTTCATGTTTTCCTTTAGTCAGAAAATTTCTCCATTGCACCTGTGAAGTTTTTGACTTAGCAAAAAAGAGAAAAACCTTTTTTTAAAAACGGGAAGATATAATTGTAAAAGTACAAAAGAATGACAGGATGAAACTACTTCTTAATTCTTTGAATTTTTCAATTCTTTTGAATTTTTTGAAATTGGCCAGATTTTAAGTTTATTGTGTTTCTTGAAGTGAAGTATGATTGTAATTCAGAAACTCAAGTACTAGACATGGAGTTTAACATTTTTCTTCTTACCCAGACAGACTTCTTTATACAGATAATAGAAAGTGAAATTTTAAAAAATAGAATTTTGGGGCTTGTGTTTAATATGGATCATTACTTAGATTCCTCATTAACCTTTGGACGGCCAAAATGCTAGTCTCAAACAGTATTTACCAAAAGCTGATAAAGTTGTAATATTTTTATTTTTATATTGGATACACAGAATGTTTGGTATAAGATATTAAAGGTTAATTAAAATACATCTCCATCAATTCTTGCAAAATCAGAGAAAGAAAAGAATTAGTCTTTTATATTTAAATATAGCAGTTTAATCACAATGGCTATGTCTACACTGGCAGTTTAAGTCGACGTAAGGAGGCTTAAGTCGACTTAAATCCACATCCACACGAGGCTTTCACTAAGTCGACTTAAGAAATTCCTTAAGTCGACTTAATAAGAACCATCCATTAGGTTGGCTTAAGCCTGCTTAGGTTGACATAACCCTTCTTTAGGGCAACCTAAGACCAATGTGGACATTTAAGTCCACTTTGTTAAGTTGACTTAAGGGTAGTTAGGTCGACTTAACAAAGTGGACTAAGTCAACTTTAAAGTTAAGTCGACTTAGTCTACTTTGTTAAGTCGACTTAATAAGGTCGACTTAAAGTCGACCTAACTTTTCCTAGTGTAGACATAGCCAAAGAGACCATAAACAGATTTGCTAATTTATATAATAATTTATGGTAAATATCTATATAATCCACAGAATACAAGAAACTATGTCTTTTCCACTGTTGCTCCTCAATATCAGAGTACATTGTTAATTTAGATCCACTCACTCACCCAACCCCCTCACACTGTATGCTCATATGCAAAGGATCAGCTTAACGCAACTGTGCAAACATGGGCATTATGCATGAAATCACAATAATTTTTTGAGCAAATTAGGAAGACGCTTGCACATGTGCACTTCAGAAAAAAAGACTAGGTTTAAGAGCAACAAGAATTCATGTATGAAATGGATTTAATAATCCAACATTGTGAAAGTTCCTAATAGAGGATATTTTCTAGCTCAAATTCAGAACTCTTAAAACATCACACTTTGAGAAGCTGTTTTTCCTTCCTTCACATAGTGGCTTTAATTACTTTTAGCCCCCCCCCCCCCATCTTTCTCAGATGACACATTAAGTCAGATTATTTATGACATCTTGCAAATTCATCTGACAACCTGATGTTAAGGCTCACCTGCAAATTTGGTAAAAACTAAACTTGGATTACGATACTGCTAAGGCTAAAAAATGAGTTTAACTTTGTGCACTGAAAGCAGTTCCATTGTCTTCAGTGAAGCTACTTGAAATACGTAAAATAAAGCACGTGCATTAAGTCTTTGCAGAAACAGGGCCCACCTTTGTAGAACATGGAACTTCCAAGAAATAGTAAATTTTCAAGAAGTCTAATGCTACAGTGAAAGTACTTTTTTTATACTGACCTTTCTAAATGTGAAAAGTTTTTAAATCTAGCCTTTGCAATTCCAATCTTTGAGGAAAATAAATAGATAGGATTATCAGTAGAAAAACATTTTTCTCAGGCTCATAAATTGTGTGAGGTAGATGAAAAAGACCTACTATCTCTGGAGAAAAAGGAACTACACACTCAAGGGCAATGAAATCTCATTTAAAACTAACCTCTTCATTTCTATATTACTATATATGGAGTTCCTCCAGGAAGCTGTAGTAATCCCCATCATCTACTGAAGATAACTGCATTCAGAACATATTATAGAGATAAACTTGCCCAGCTGAGAGAGGAAATTTTTTTTTCTATTCCCTACTTCTATAACTGATCATACAGTAAGGTATGCCTATACTAGAGACCTTACAGCAGCACAGCTGTACTCATCAGCATAATTAAATCATGCTGTCCACACCGGTGCGTCTGTCCATGCAAGTTATGTCAGTCACAGATTCCAAAGGAGTAGCTGTGTTAGTCTAGTTCGGCAAAACAAACAAACAAGAATCTTGTGGAATTTTTATTTGCTTTGATTTGCTGTAACATTCTGACCTGATCCTATGACTTACACTTCCCTGCATTTATTTTCCTCCCATTCTGTAAGTTCCCCACCTTCAAGCCTCTGATGAACTGGGATTTTCTCTCACGAAAGCGCACGTGATATATAATTTTGTTAGCCTTTAAAAGTGTCACAGGATTCCTTGTTTGTTCTGTCTGTCACAGATGTGCTTTTTCACACCATACCCAACAAAAGTGCTAGTGTAGATGTAACTTAAGTTTAGTAACTGGAAGCCTGATCTCTCTTGACCGGAAAACACATAAAAAGAGCCAGCTGCTTATGGCAGAAATTAAATAGAACAAACCAAATCCAGGCCTGATCAATCTGATACCACTGACAATTCAGGTCTGACAGGATGACATTATTTTACTCAGAATACTTGATTGTACTTTAGCCTGCCCACAGAATCCTGTGAAGATATTAGGGTGGATAAAAAAAGATTTTAGAAGTATATTAAATGAAAAATATTTAAGCAGTACATATTTACTGCCAATGTTTTAAAGAAACTCACTCCATTAAACCAATGGAATTCACTGGTTAGCCTTCTGGAACCTACGTTTCTGAAAGTACTAAAGCAGCTTTGAACAGCAGTAGCCTCTTCTGCAAGTGCAGAGAGAATATTTTCTTTAACTTATTCAACAGGTTCACTTCAATTACTAGTTCACCCAAAGCTGAGAAACCAATTGAGAGCTGAAAAAGCAGGAAAGCATGTTTTCTTCTTCTAATCTATGAGCAAAAACTAGGTGTGAAAGGAGAAGCTCTACTAGTTCTAAAATCTTGAAGGACGAGGTGACCAGAAAGTTTGATTTACCAACCACAGGTAATACTTTCTTTTTAAAGTAAATTTGTTTTAAATGAAAAACATGTTTTGATAAACTTTTAAAAAAAAATCTAACCAGCACATTAAGGTAGCTTTAGTTAATAAAACAATTTAAAAATTATGTTTTTGTGCATTTAATTGAATTTCAATTTACCTCCAAATGTAGCTTGATACAAACCACAAGTAACCCCCCCATCTTTATCATTTTCAAAAATAAAAATCAATGTTTTAAGCTATATAATTGTTTAAATTTGAATGAATATTGCAGTTTATCTTGACTAGCAAAAAGTAACACCAAATGATACCGACCGATTTAGGAAAATAACTATGAAGTACAAATGCAAAATTAAGATTACAAACAGATAATTTAAATCAAAGCTTTCTATTTGCTCATTTAACTCATGATTTTTTTTAAAAAAAAGGCAATCCACTCTGACAGATGTCCATTTGGATCCACATGGCAAGGGCTTGCCTACATGACAGATGTTTTGCCAGTATAGCTAAACCAGCAGAGTTCCCTAGTGTAGGCATAGCATAAGTCGACATGAATTTGGTGGCTTTCCATCATGAACTATATAGATTTATTGGCAAAAGCACTATTCTCTCAGCATAGCTGCATTTAGACTGAGGGTATTAGCAGCACAGCTAAGTCTGCTGGAGGGAGCGAGGGTAGGGGAATGGGTGTGATTTTTCTCCACCCACCCTCGCTCCCGTCCACTGCTCGCTTGCATAACTACGATGGCAAAACTTTATAGTGTAGACTAAATCTTAGATTTAACATCCTAGCTTCCAATGACAGAAACAGCCATTTGGAATTTCAGCTAGGAAGTCACAATAGCTTCCTAAATGAAAAAGTGTCCAGGTTTAAAGCACAATTTTGCTTGCAAATGAGGAAGAATTGATTTCACATGTCAAAGTGTCTCTCAAATCCTTGAAACCATTTTAGGTGGGCTTGGAATTATGTGTTAGTTATAATGGTTCCATAATGGTTTTGCACAATCTATTATTGTTCCAGGATGCCATACTCCTTTTCTGCCATATTATTCATGCTGTTCTCCAGTCATGCCCAACCTCCATCATGTAGCTACAACAGCTGCAATGCGAGCAGAAAATGATTTTGCATTTCACATCCTATGTTGTGGATTTAATTCAAAATCAGAACATGGCTGCAAACGTCTCAGCTCACAAAAACAAGGTAACCCGAACAGTAATGTTTAGTCAAATTCCAAAGGGGTAGCCGTGTTAGTCTATTGTAGAAAGACAACAGAGTCTTGTGGCACTTTTAAAGACTAACAGATTTATTAATCGCATGAGCTTTCGTGGGAGAAAATCCCACTTCGTCAGACGCTTTGAAGATAGGAAAGTTACAGAGTGGGAGGAAATTAAATGCAGGGGAGTGTATGACATAGCATCAGGTCACTGTAAAAAAGAAAATGTTACTGAGTAACTGTACAATCCTATTATTGCACCCCCTGTCCTTCTCTTCTGCTTGCACACCTTCTTTGTCTATTTGTGACCCTTATTTGCCTCATCATTTAGAAGTATGCACTTTTGGGCAGAGACCAGGTTTTACTTGATGGCCTTCTACTTTATTCCATCTATAGTTTACTAAGTTGGTTTGATTTTATTTGTACATTTTTGACAATTCCAGACTGTTTTCATTATGAAATGATATATTGTTCTTACCTATATGGACTGTTTTGAATTCTCTGAAGGTAAAAGGAATTCAGAAGTTGATCAATTACTTGTCTCAGCACATGAATATTTAGTTTTATTTTTAACTGAAAAGTTTTAAGCCATTCCCTTTTACACCTTAGGATTTAGGAAGAAATACTTTATTCCTAACTGCTGACATCCATAACCTTCTCAAATCTCTGGCCTATGTCAATTCACTTGTGTATAGCCAATAGCTCTGTTTGGCCTTAACATTATATTCCACACATTAATCCTAAGTGGCATTTTGCAGATAGTTTCTTTTGTGCATTCAGGTGGGTTCTTATGTATTGCTGTACATTTCAAAAAAGAGACCTTTGTCCTTTTCAGCAGAATGCAGCAATACAATTTTTCTTTAGAACAACCTCTTTGGAGGTTTCACAGGTTCCAGGAACACAAGCCCCATTTGATGTAACAACTGTTTTCTTTTGATTTGCTAGCTTAGCCAAAGCAAGTACTCCTTTGTGTTCTCTTCCAGCATTTTACAGTCAGCTCTTTCAACAACTGTGTGTGAATTGAGCAAGTTTTACTGCTGATGTCATAGCAAACACTAGTGCACCAATGTCAAGTTGAAAAAAGGTGGTGTTTCCTTTTGTCTTTAGAAGGTTGTTTGGCAGCTGCTGTTGTACGTACAACCAAGAAAGGAACTTAACATTTTCTCTTTATATAATACGGATGTGAATAGTTGTTTAAAAAAAAGAACCATTATAATGCCTCTTTAAGAGGGCTATTGAACTGTTTCTTTTGTGTTTATAAAGACAGCACGCTGAAGATTTTAATACTTTCTTACTGCAGAGTGGTACGGTAAGTCAGGGATCAAAACAAAACAGTGGAATTAGCTGCATACTACAGCAGTTAGATGCTACTATGATTCAGGTGTAAGTGCCAGTGAAGCACTCATGACCCAGACACTAAAGGACAGGAAGAACAGCATGAGGATATCCTGCCCTAGAAATAATGGTGAGAGAAGAGCCCTCTATGCAGCTTTTTTGTTCTTTAGTGTCCTCTGAAATAGCAATGCTAGAACTCAGCAACAATAGAATGTTTCAGAGCTGAAACTGAAGTATCTTGGAACATATGAACATCCAGGGAGAAAGTTGATTGAGATGACCACAGTCCAAATCACCCTCCCTGGAGCCACGTTTCTCCGCAGGAGGCACCTTGATGGGTGGGCAGCCTAGGGATTGCTCACCACTCCCACAGGGGACTCAGTACATTTCATCAGGACTCAATAAACTCAGTAGCATGCAAAGCTCTGGATGGTTGCAGGATCAAGCCCTTAACTATTTTATTCTTTCTATGTATTAATAGCAACAGAGATATCAATCTGATTATAGGGAGGGCTCCTGTGGGGAGAGAGGGGGAAATAGCATGTAATCATGTAATTAAAGACTATATCATACATAATAAATACACACAAGGGGACTGAACTGAAGTTCTTAATCCTGGCATTTCCTAACTTTTGAGTGCTTGACTTTAAGAATGTTCCTTTTATGCAGTTTGTGTGTGCATAATACATATATTAATTGGGATTTGAGGTCACTGACAACTCATTTTTTTTAACGGTACAGGTGACCAGCTCAGCCATATATCGGCACGCTAAACTATAAGGCATCAGTCTGATTCATGTTTTACAGTTTACATGCTTAGGCCTGATCCCATATGATATACAGTATGGGTGCAGGGTTTTGCCAGCACGAAGCAGTTTGTAGGATTTGGAACTTAATGGTTTCCTTCATGCTCCCTTCATGAACCTTTAAGACCCATTATCTTTATGTATTATAAAGCCAGAACAACCCATTATGATCACCAAGTCTGACCTCCTGTATAATATAGGCCATAGAATTTCACTCAGCAATGCACATATCCTGGAGGTCGGCTGCCGCATATTTTCTTGAAGACACTCATATTGATTAAAGAAGTCAAGTTATGGCGAAGCTACCACATCCCTTACCAATCAGCTCCAGTAGTCAATTACCCTTATTTTATTTTATTTTATTTTTATTTTTTGTTTAAAAAAGGGCCACATCTCTTTAGTACAAATCTAACTTCAGAGGGCCAAGTCATGTTAGTCTATTTCAACAAAACAAATAAGGAGTCCTGTGGCACTTTTAAAGACTAACATTTATTTATCGCATGAGCTTTCGTGGGTATAATCCCACTTCGTCAGATGCATGAAATGGAAACTACAATATGCAGGTGAATATATAAAAATGCAGGGAAGGATAAGTCACAAGGTCAGCTCAGATTTTTTTCAGCAAACCAAGTAAGTTGTTTTGATTCAAAGAGTGTGGAACAACAGATGAGGAAGTGAGAATGTGAACAGGTTCAAACCTTGAGGATTGAAACTGGAACTACACACATGCAAAGAACACACACTACTGCTGGAGCCACTTTTAACATCTTAAGTAGACTGGTACCTAGCTCCTAAATTGTTAGAGTTGGAACCATAATATTTTTACATATATTAAAACGCTCTTTGTAGGTAAGGTACTGTTCTCCAAGAACTGAATTTTATTGGCCACCCAAGGGACAAAAAGGTCTGAAGCTTTGATCCATTATGTTGTCTACCTGAGATTTAAGTATTGGGCCACATAGAATAACATTACCAAATGCCACTATCTTGTTAGCTTTAAGCATATAATAAGATTTAGTTGGCATAACTTAATTTAGAAGTGCTATATACTGTGTGTATTTTGTTTTGCTTAACCACAGTATTATGTTCCCTTTTTACATCCGTTTTATTAATTTTTTACTAAAAAATTACAAACAGTTTAAACCTACAAGAAACACGTTTTTTACATGCAGAAAATTAAAACTGATTTGGTCATGATTTTGTCATTAAGTCTGTAAAGCAGAAAGATAATGGATTGCAGAAACTTAATAAACTGTGCATATCCACTATTCATGTATTATTGAGTATAGTTGGCAGAATAAACAAATAGAATTCAATTTCAGAAATCCACCAGCATAAAATACTTAAGCATTAATTTTGGCGCCCATTTAGGAACTGATTAAGTCCTGGCTCCCATTTACAGTTTAATAGAGCTGCAGGCTATGTCAGCGTTAGCCACTACAGCAGCAATATGCAAATTGTTTATGAAGCAGAAAACTTGTTTAAGCGTGCAAAGTAAGTCTGCACTATTTTTGCTACTTTCCAAACTTTTCTGATGTGAAAAGGCTAGGTCAGTAGATGGTTGTGAATATAGTAATGACAGAATGGCATACCTCTTCTAGCATCCTTAAAAGGCCAATTTAAATTTTGTGTCTAAAGAGCTGCATCTTTACTTCTTTCTATGAAAGGAAAAATTCAGATATGCCGTAGTTTTCCTTCAACCGAAACAGAAATCTCGTGCTGCAGGGCAGACATAAAGGACTACAAAGACTATGGCAAAACGCTGGCTGACTTCAACAAGAGCAAGATTTGGAGCACAGCAAGCTGAACAGAGCTTGCACAGCGTTTTTCATGCCTGTATCTTGCTAAGAACTTGGGAAAAAAAGTTAACAATCTTTTTCTTGCCATTAACAATATTGCATTGCATTCATTGAAAAAAAAAATCAGAGACCTTATGGAACAAAATAACTCTGAAGCTTCCTACATAATTATTAGTTTATGACGTATTTGATTAAACACAATGCCAGTCTTCAAATGCAGAAAATTTAAATCCATGAGATTATTGAGGCTCTGGTTATAACTCCATAGTAAAGGATCAGTTCCATTTCATACTTAAAGCAGAGATTCAACTTCTCGTTATATTAAAAATACAGCACACATCCTGCCTAAACTTGCAGCGCTTACTTTTTGAATACAGAATGAATTTTCTGAGGATTTACAAATAAATCTGGTAGTCCAAATTAAATCATTAAAATTTGGGCCCTTTAAGACATTTAGAATACAATAATTACATGCAATAAATTTTACTGTTGACGACGACTCAGGGGCACGAGGGAGCCTGGACACATGTCAAGGAGTTCTTATTTATAGATTAACTGTTCCAATTTTTAAAAGCTTCTGGGGCTGCATGCTAGTTTAGGCAACATGACTCAAAAGGCTCCCCAAGGCATGGCTGCCTTAGTTCCACTGTGTACTGAAGCAAAACTACTGGGGATGTCTTTACAGTGTCATGAGACAATGGGACCAGGTGTTCAATTTTCCTTGCTTCCTTCCTACAGCCCTCGAAGTATAAAAAAAAATATAGGGAGAAATCCAAATTAGGGCACCTGAACAACTTTAACTCTGCATGGCATCAATACAGGTAGAGTTAAGTTATTCAGATTCCTTAATTGTGCATTTCTTATCTTAACATATTGGGATTTCTTTTAAGAGTCACCTTAACTTTGAATTTCCTGGATTTTTAATGCTTGGGTTTTGTCATAATTACAACATCCCTATACTTAAATTACTGATATGTACTCTGAACTTTAACCCAATCAAAGTTTTTTGTCTGGGAATTCTATTCAAGTTTCTATTAATGTTATCTACCCTTTAACAATGATTTACAATTAAATGTTATTTTTTTTAAACAGCAAAAAGGTAGATGGATTCCTCCTTCTTAAACTTATGTCTGCTTGGGTTAGCTTAGTATTTGCAAGAATCCATGCTTTCACTATACGTGATAAATTTTAAAAGTATCAGTACAGCAAATCCAAAGGTAACAGTGAGCCTCAAAGAGAAATAATTAAAATATATTACCAAAAGAGAAATATGACAAATATCTACAACGCATGAACTAAAACATCCTAAATTGTAATATCCCCATAGGTATTACAAAACACAATTAATAAGGAAATAGTTTTATGCTTTCCCTTGAAGAATATAACAGATTAATCTATGGATAGGGCAGAGAAGAGAACTCCAGAGCTGTGAGTTCCTAACAGAAGATGTTCTGTCTCTTTTCTTTTTTATTATATCTGTGAAACAGTCAGTAGTCCCAGGCTCTCTATCTCAGTAAGAGGAACAGACGGGTAATAGGTATTACCTGAAGTAGGCTGCTTCAGTTATCACAAAATCCCATTTCATAAGTGTTCAAACTCATTCTATCAGAAAAGAGCTTGCATTCTTGTTAGAGAAGATTTTTTTTTATCATCTTCTTAGATCTAAGCAAGGATCTCTTTCTAATGAAAAGCTGACTGGAAAAATTACTTTACCAATATTATTTACCTGAATGGTTCAGTTTAAAGTATAAAAGAAAGCTCCTTTCTAATTAAACTAAATAATTCTGAGACTTTGCTCTCTTCCTGCTGAAAATAAGATCTGAAAAATTCATGTGAGTAGTCTCATTTGGACCCACTTTGGATATACAGCTTCATAATTTTTATATACACACACACACACACACACACACACACACACGCACGCACGCACGCACGCACGCACCCCTCTGAAAGGTGCACTGAGGTTTAGTAGTTGCCAAGCAACAGATGGGGGCTCTAGTGCAGTGGACCTTTCCTCTTTCTTAAGAAAAATGTTGCTATTATGTTCCTGCCTACTCTGAGCTCAGATGGAGAGAGGTTCCCAGTCACCAAGTGCTTTAATCTCATTCAGCAGGGCTGTTACAGACAGTTTGTGTTGGAATCCAAAGCAACCCATGAAAGTTTGTATCCCAGGGCAGCTACTCCTGCCATAAATCCAAACTACTCTAAATCTAGAATATAGAGGATGACGTCTGTGTAAATACAAACACAGAATCCTGAGAGGAAGTCATGGGGGGGGGGGGGGGAGGGAAGCAGTATAGAGAGCTTAGTTGCCCAAAAAACAAGATTGAGAAAAGAGGAAATCCAGGCAAGTGGTTTTTCTATTGAACGAGTTTAAATACATTTTTTAAAAAGGGCTTATCCTATCCTGTCCTTAGGATTCTTCTTCAAATGGAGTTGAAGAAGGTGTCCAAAGCAATGACATGGATTTATGAATACAATAAACCTCAGCCTGAGTGTGGGGACTCATGCACTTGGTAATGCCTAAGGAATTAATTTTGATTCAGTATTTGATAGCGGTATTATGCCACTATGGGGTTTTTTTTTTTGTTTTTGTTTTTTTAGAAAATTCAGCAAACCTGGGAACTTTCATCTACTGAGTGGCTTACAGGTACTTCAGACATATGTGGCATCCTCTAAATGTACTGGGCAGCCATTCTTCATTTGGCATACAGGACTTCATTCATCAGGCAGAACTCTCTATTGGACCTGTCTGTTTCTAATTTAATTGGGTTTTACTGCAGTTCCCTATTTTATCAGAGGGTCTGCCTTATTCCTTCCAATCAGGTTTTGAGGCATGAATTGGCCCTCTTCTGTCCAATGAAGTGTTGTCTCTGAAGACTAACGATTTCAACCAATTGTAAGTGCAACACGTACTTACTTGCCTGTTCCAAAATGCACGCAGGCAGACAGGGCCGTCCTTAGGATAGGGTGAATGGGGCGACTGCCCTGAGCCCTGTGGTTACATGGGCCCCATGCTGTCCCACTCACAATGGGGCAGTACGGGGCCCATGCTGCTGCCCCCTCCTGCCGTGCTTCGCCCCGCTCCCCACGCAGCCCGGCCTCTGAGCCAGCCCTCTCTGCCCCCAGGGCAGACTAGCAGGCCTAGGGGTGGACCGGGGAAGCAGAGTCACCTGCCCCGTCCCTGGGGGTGGTGCAGCTGGCCCAGGGGAGGGGTGGGTGCGCGGGGCCAGGCCTCTCTGGGGCAGCCCCCCCATCGCTCCTCCCAGCACGGGGGGAGAGGGAGGATGGCCATGCTTGCAGACATCTGGAACTTGGTAAAAGTTAAGGATACTCCTTTGTGACATAATACATTTTCAAACACAAGTCAATTTACATGTTATTTGCACATGATTAACACAACTCAGTCACAAAACCTGGATATGTCCACATACAAAGTGCCAAAAAAAAAAAAAAAAAAAAAAAAAAAAAAAAAAAAAAAAAAAAATCAGGGATGGGGAGGGGGAGAAATATCAGAAGCAGTCCTAAAAGTATCTTGC
The DNA here is from genome assembly GCA_007922175.1 of Pelusios castaneus. Classification (NCBI taxonomy): domain Eukaryota; kingdom Metazoa; phylum Chordata; order Testudines; family Pelomedusidae; genus Pelusios; species Pelusios castaneus. The sequence continues at coordinate 26,583,284 of ML685787.1, forward strand.
ATCACACTTTCCCAGAATAAGGCCCAGTAACTTGACTAAATATAAAGGAGACATTTTGCCTTTGATCTTTGTTCAAGCTTCCAATCAATATCAGAAGGTGTCACCCATGGTGGACTGAAAGTAAAGACGTGTGTATCTTGGAAGACTGTGCACACAGTCTATATTAAAAATCTAATTCAGTGTTCCACTGACTGAATTTGTCATCATTGAAACAGGTGATGTAACAAATATCTATCCACTTACCTAAAGTGGTATGGCAAGAGATTGCCATCACAACTGAATTTTGTTATCTTGTTCACTTACATGTTTTCAATGCACTTGATTTACTAGATGTGTAAGCAGGATTTGGCTCAGCAGTTTTTGGCTTCCTGTTAACATTTTGCTGACTTGAGAAACAGTACTCTCTCAAGGACTTTTTAACATCTTCTTGTTCTACTTTCAACAGCAGAGCTGCTTTTAAAACAAAAAGGAGGCAAGAAATCTATGTGGAAGTGGGAATACTATATAATTTAACTGAATGTGACAGCTCAGTAAAGAAAGAAATAGAAGAGAAAAAGATCCAATCCTGATAGGCAGCATGCTGCACTTACAGTTCACTTTTCTTCAAAGAGAACAGTGAATTGTTCCCTGCTATAGCCCTTTGTTTGCAAGTTTAACAGTGCTGGGTTTTAATAAGACTTATCTGATGTAAATAAAACGGGATACAAAAGTTAATATTGCAAAAGGACAAAACCATGTAGGTTTTTTTTTAAAAATGCAGTTTCATATGGCAGGTGACTTTTCTTTAAGCAACTTAAAGCCACTGCTCAGAAAATGAATCTGTAGGATCTACTTAGAGAGCAATCTGACCTGAAAGTCTATGAAAGCCTGTAGCAAGCAGAAAATGGAATGCAATATTCTAAGACTCAATGGTGTCATAAAACAAGGATTAAAGAAGAAAAAAAGTTACTAAACTTCCCTAACTGATATGTCTTGAGATGCATTGCTCATGTCCATTCCATGTTAGGTGTGTAGGTCCCCATGTGCACGGCTGTCGGAGGTGGGTTTTCTTTTTCCTTAATGGTATCTGTAGGGCTGGCTCTGGTGCCCTCTGAAGCCCCACGCTAGTACGAGAGGCACTGCTCGCCTTGTGCCCCCTCAAGTCCAATAGCGGGGTGCAGGGTGTCTCATGGAACCAACATGAGCAACAGACCTTAAAGAACAAGAGTTCTAGAACGTTAGTATCCATTTTTTTCTTTGAATGCTTGCTTATCTCGATTCCATGTTAGGCGATTCACGAACAGTATCCCTAGAAATGGGCTTGGTGTTCATGGATGTGCTGCTTGCAATACTGCTCTGCTGAAGCTGGCATAGTCCTGGTCCTACTGGGTGATACTGTAATGGGACACAATAATATGAACTGAAGACCATGTAGCAGTTCAGTACGTGTCTTGGATTAGCACCTGCACTGGGAAGGCTGCTCATGAGGCTTGTACCCTGGTCAAGGGAGCTGTTACAATTGCCGGCAGAGGCACTTTTGCTTGTTTGTAACAGACCTTGATGCAATCAGTTATCCACGAAAAGAGCCTCTAGGAGACCAGCTGACCTCTCATCCTTTCTGCCACTATGACAAAGGGTTTAGTCCTTTCAACACAGAGGGCCAAGACTCGGCTAATATCTTGAATGTACAACTTAAACGCTGCTTCTTCCCAGTTTTGGGAAGAACACAGGCAGATATATATCCTGGTTATTAAAGAACTATGACACCACTTCGGTAAAAAAGCTGGGCATGGTCAGAGCTAGATTTTCCTCTTTGTGTGTGCCTTCAACTGCCTGGAATATCCTGCTAATGCACACTGTGTTATAGTTAATCGTTATGTGAAAACAGAGTTCAGAAAGTTAAAAATATGGAAAGCCAATTAATATACTATGAGAGTTTGTATTAAAAGGCTATGAGAAAGTAGAAAACACCACAAACATTTTCCCTCAACTACACTGATGAGTGTATTATTCACTTTCCCGTATTTTCCCCCAAATGCATACCCAAGAGCCTAGCTGGCTTTATACAAGGCATCTGTAGCCCAAATACCACTAACTCTCCTCTAAGGAAAAACATTAAAGCTATTTTATCCCTCCCAATTTAAGAACTATAGAGACTGGGAGATCTTCACAAAGATTGAGAGCAGAATATAGGGTGAAATGCTCAGAAGTGCCTAGAATGACTTATGAACACATACCCTTAGGAAATCAAGGGGATATGCACCCTTAAATCAAGAGGGCACTTCTGAAAATCCCACCCACAGACTTCATTTAGTAACTAAGCTCTAGAGACTTACTACTGTAGAGGGGGGTCATAAAAGCAGCAACAGGGCCAAACACTGCAACCTATAGGAAATCTGTCTTTAGTCTTACAGATGTACAATATTGTGACCTCTCCTAGTAATGGGGAAGACAATAGCCTTGCTCTGTAATACCTGTGATTTTAACTTTCAGAGAGGCTTGTTACAATTTGCTGAAATGTGATCCTCGTTCTCCTCCAGGATACCTAAGCAAGAGTATTATAATTCAAAAAGGTAGAAGCATCTACTTTACTCAAATAAGGGCTGAATCCTTCCTGAGAGGTACTGAGCACCTTTTGTGAGATACTGATAGAGATGGCAGAAATTGTTTTAACTAATAGTTTATTCACCTAACCATGCAGTTCTGTCAACTATTTACAAATTTGACTCTAATTCAACAATAATTTTGATCAGAAATTTTTTTTGGAGGGGGTCAGGGGGAGGCTGGATTCACAAAATGGCAGAAAGAGAAGATGACAGCCTCTATCTTTAATTTTTAGCCCAGCAATTAGGGCACTCACCTGGACTATGGAAGACCTGGGTTCAAATCTCTGCTTTGGAGCAGGAATTTGAATTCTAACTACTGGGCTAGAGTTATTTTCACTATGTCTTTCTGTCCTAATGATTACTGAACAGGAGAGATGGAGACAGACATCTGAGAATAACCTGTAGCATGGTAGCTAGGGTAGTCAATTGGAAGGTCAGAGTTCGGAGTGTCCTAACTTGGCTAAAGACAGGCATTACCACCTCTCTTACATTTTATGAATATAAGCTCTTCAAAAATGCCCCATAACAGGCTGTTTCAATTTGATTTCACCCATATGGAATTTTCCTCCCATTTTTTCAAAACTGTGAGCAAACCAAAAAAGTCAGTTATGTGGCCAGTCCTAACACAGAGCACTCTAGTATATATCCTTCCCCCATATTTCACTGCTGCTCATAATATTTTAATGAAAGACCATATAAGTTTTAAAATTCCTGGAGAAAAAGGTCAAAGTGCTTTTGCAGCCTCTTTTACTGTTACAAAGATCTGTTCTTAATGTACAGACACCAGTGTTAAAACTAAATCTAAATTTATCCAGTGGAGATCTTAAAAAACCCCAAAGTGTTAGTGTAGTACATATTCATACTTAATTCTATATGGAATGCATTATTTCTCCTTTAAGGCCCTTCCTTCCCCCCATGGGTAGCAGGGAGAGAGAATGCAGTACAATAGGTTCTAAAAAACCCCACAGCTTTTCATGAGAATTAACTAGAACACATTATATTACCCCAGGTAGCATAGCTCCATTTAAAAAAGCTGCTCCATTGTTGTTTCATACTACTAGCTCTGGAAACTATTTTGCAGCCCAATATAATGCTAAACTAAATCTCAGTCAGATTAACATCAGTTATTCTTTCACTTACAGTTCTTTATGGTTCAGAGACCCTTTTTAATAGCAATGTAGAGGAAATGCAGTGCTAAGAACAGTTTAAATCTAATCTTGTGTGTCATTTAGTTGAAAATAAAAAACGTGAGCAAGAGCTCACGAATTGTTCAGATTTGGTGGTGATGGGGTCCATCTATGTATGTGTAAATTTTAAATATTTAAGTCTCTGATACGATGATGCAACCAAGACACAAGATCTTCTGTAAAAATATTTTTTGGTTCAAAAGAGACAATTTATATTTTTCATGTAGTAGTATCATTAAACAGGAATATAAATACGTGGTATATTACTCATCCACCAATCACATACAAAGTTATACAAATTAAGACTTAAGAATTATGACCTACAAGAAAACTACACAGGTTCCTAAACTTTAAAGCCAGATGGGAGCATCGTGATCTTCTGACCTACTCTATACCACAACCCACAGTCATTCATGCTGGAAGGATATAACGAGCGGGGTACTGCAGGTATCGGTTCTGGGTCCAGTTCTGTTCAATATTTTTCATCGATCACTTATAACTTTTGCTGATGATACTAAACTGGGAGGGGTTGCAAGCAATGTTCCCTCTAAGCTGATGATGCAGCTGAGCAAGTTATGGTAGTTGCTGAGCGGCAATTTGTGAGGCATGGTGCCGCATGGGCAACAGTTTTTTGGCACTGGAAGCATCAGCATACCCAAGTACCTCAATTCAAAAGAAATGCAGAGATGTTGTGTTTTCATTGGAACTTTAATAAAAATGTTAAACTGAAATACTGTAGTTTTAGTAATTTACTAAAACAATGTGAGATGATGACACTTGCTGCCTATCTAGCCTCTAGAGTCATATACAACTCACAATTTTTGTTGCCTGTATTTTGCCATGTGGTCACAGACAAATTACAGCATGTGCCTCTAAAAATAGTGGTCTCACAATCACTGTACGTTGAGCTGTTGCTATCTTAAGTTCTGGAAAATATGTTGGCTGAGTTCTCTGTGAATTTACTCTGCTAATTACTCTTCAGTTTTTTAAGAAGTCTTACAAAATGTGTCTGTCCCTTACATTTTTAATTTCTAGGCATCATTTTGGGCAATGCACTTTTTATATCCAAGAGATTTTTCCACATCAATTTTTACTCATTTAGAACTTGAAGACCCTCTCAAATTTCTATTCTTACTGAATTAAGTATGCAGTAATTGGACCCATGTGACATACAAAGGGCATGTTGCAGTATCCTGACATTTATATTCTTAAAAAATGTTTTGCATAATGGGGTATTATGGCGAACCATGGTGTGATGGGTTGAGGGGGGAAAAGATTGTTCCTACTGCCATTAAAAAAATTTAGCATTTTTTAAAGTCAACTGATAAGAGGATTTCATATTACATTATATTTTTTCTCTTTTACACATGACCGAAATGTCCATTGCAATTATCAAAACTGTATACAATTCTTAGGAAGCTCATCTTTTCCCCCACATCTATTCCATCCAGCACTTGCAATCCTAATATACACAGAAATTATCAGACTAGTTTAGAGTCTGTAAATGAAATTCATGAAATTCTCACAGGTGGTGTGTGTTAAAGCAGGAAATGCATAGCTGTCTGGCCAAGAGCAGCTTACCTCCTCACAAAAAGATAAACATTTTGCTTCATTATCTCTTTCATTATAACATGTTTATCTAAATGGAATTAATAAAGCACCTACTGCAAGTTTCCTGCACTGATTGCATGCATGGCTGGATCAGGCCCAGGCTGGCCTACTGCAGCGGCAGGGGAGTGCTGTCAGATCAGGCCCTGGACTGGCCTGCTGTGGCAGTGGCAGAGCGTGGCAGCTGGATCAGGCCTGGGGCTGGTGGAAGGTGCTGGGGGGTGAGCCCACTAGCGGCAGGCAGGTGGCGAGGGCTGGCTTGGGGCTAGTGGTGATGGGATGAGAAGGGAGCTGGGCCACTCACCTGGGCCCCACGGGGGAGCGTGGTGGGTCTGGTGGCCGGAGAGTGGCTGGGGGGAGTGGTCACTTGGCGCCTGGGCCAAGAGACTGCGCGGGCCTCTGGGGTTCTGCACAGTGGCGCGACGGCCACTGTGCGGCCGCGCACCTGTGCAGCTTAGAGGGAACATAGGTTGCAATGCTTTGGAGGATAGGATCACAATTCAAAATGATTTGGACAAACTAGTGAAATGGTCTGATGTAAATAGAATGCAATTCAATAAAGACAAATGCAAAGTACTCCACTTAGGAAAGAACAATCCATTGTACACATACAAAATGGGTAATGACTGCCTGGGAAGGAATAGTGCAGAAAGGGATCTGGATGTCACAGTGGACCACAAGCTAAATATGAGTCAACAGTGTAATGCTGCTGCAAAAAAAAGCAAACAGCATTCTGGGATGTGTTAACAGGAGTATTGTAAGAAAGACACAAGAAGTAATTCTTCTGCTCTACTCTGCCCTGATTAGGCCTCAGCTGGAATACTGTGTAGAGTTCTGGGCACCTCATTTCAGGAAAGACATGTACAAACTGGAGAAAATCCAGAGAAGTATAACATGAATGATTAAAGGTCTGGAACACCTGACTTATGAGGGGAGACTGAAAGAGCTGGGTTTGTTTAGTCTGGACAAGACGAGACAGAGGGGACATGAAAACTGTTTTTATGCCCCCTCTCAAAGATTGCTATGAGGAGGAGAAAGAAAAATTATTCTCCTTAACCGCTAATGATAGGACAGGAAGCAATGGACTTACATTACAGCAAGGGAGGTTTAGGTTAGACATTAGGAAAAAATTCCTAACTGTCAGGGTGATTAACCACTAGAATAAGTTGCGTAGGGAGGTTGTGGAATCTCCAACGTTGGAAGTTTTTCAGAGTAAGTTAGACACACACCTGTCAGGGATGGTTTAAGATGGTACTTGGTCCTGCCATGAGTGCAGGGGACTGGATTCTTAATGACCTCTCATGATCCCTTCCAGTTTCTATGATTCTATAATTTCACCCACCCACTCCTGTAATAAAGCTTTAACCTTACTCCATTGAGTGCCTCAATATTGACAAGAATCTCTGAACGGAGCTGGAGAAAAAACTCAATCTAAATGTGCAGATGAAAAACCAGTCACCTACCATTACTCCCAAATATTCATGTTGTGTTCCTGATGTCATACCCATTATGTTTGGCAGACAAGTTTAATTTCATTTGCAAAAACATTTTCAGACCTCCCTCACTAAAATACTGAAGACTTCTTTGTATAATCCATCCCCTAAAGTAGGAAATAGGTTCAAAGCTGCCTTTCAACTCTCAAATGATTTGTGACCATTTGGGGTGGGAAATCATATAGACATATTTGCAAAAGAGGAAGAAGTGTGATGAGAAGTTATTTTTTCTCCCCACAGAAAATGAAACATTTTCTTCTCAAGCAAGGTGGTTCTTTTTAAAATCAAGCAAAAAAGGCTATAATGTTGTCCAACAAACCGTGAAGCATATATCACAAATTCTATGCTCATAATAGAATGTATACCAGAAATGTGAACTTCTTAATCACAACATTCAAACTTTTTGAATGATTAACTTTGAGATTTTCAAGAGGTTGATTATTTAATTTCCTCTGTCCTGATACACTGTAAGAACGTACTGCACAACTAACACATGACGTGTCCAATCGTTACTGCTGTCTCTATGGTCACTGATCTTAAAGGGCACGTCTACACAGTGATAACATACCTGTAGCTGGCCTGGGTCAGCTGACTTGTGCTCACAGGGCTAAGGACCCAGGGCTTTTTAAAAAAAAAAAAAAAGATGGGTCCCAGAGATCAGGCTACAGCCCAAGCCCAACTGTCCACACTAGAATTTTTTTAGTGCTGCAATCTGAGCCCTGGGATCCTGACCAGTTTTATTCCTGTATAGACATGCCCAAAACTTTCTCAATATCTTGTCATCTGCTAAATCAGAGAAACTGGCTTAACTTCTCCCAACTCCTAGATACCTGAGAGTACCTATTTACTATGTGCTAGGGCAATGTCAGAAAGAAAAGTAGCAAGACAAGTCTATTTTGAAAGACTACTTAAATCAAATGGTTTCTGACTTGCCTATGGCCTTGTCTTTTATTTCCCTAATATGGCTTATAGAATTATGTATGTGTACCTGAAATATACATATTCAAACCATTATGAGACGTCAGACTAGATTATTACAGTGGTTACATATGACTTTGGAATTTAGGCATCCCGATGGTCTCATGGGAGTTTGAGATTAATTCCTTAAATGCTGAAGAAAATGGCAATATTTTATGCAAAACATCCCATGAATACTAGCTGTCCTAGTTTCACCTTTAATGTTCTTCAGAAGGATGCTTTGGAGAAAGACAAAAAGGTGGCATTTCAGCTCCCACCATGTATAATCAAGAGAGACTGAGAATGCATTAGATTGCTCTTAATCTGATGAAAAATGCACTTCTGGTCATTCATGATCAGCACAGCTCTTGGAATGGGTACTTTGAAGTGCATCCAGTGGCTCAGTTTAATAGTGATAGACCTAAGCAACTTATTACAGACTCACATTCATTGTGTGTTAATGTACTGTAGGCTAAACATCCATAGGCATTTTCAATACAAAAGAAAAAATGATTTGCACAAGGACCTCATTATTATCTCTACTGATTACTCCCCATCAGAGTCTTAATCTTGGTCCCACTGAATTCAATGGTACAAGATCAAATTCTAAACAAATGAAGAGCACAAACAAATATTTTTCACTAGAAATACACTTTCAAGCAGGAGAAAATGTAGTCCACACAAAATAGTGTCAAGATCATGAATAAGTTCCAAAGGGTAGCCATGTTAGATTCTTCAAAGCATCTGACAAAGTGGGATTTTCTCCCACAAAAGCTCATGCAATAAATAAATTTGTTAGTCTTTAAAAGTGCCACAGGACTCCAAAATCATGAATAGTTACTAGATAAATGAAAACTTGAGAAACAAACATACCTTTACCAAACAATTTGTGTGACCTGGGACAGAACCATTTACGTAAATAATGTTGTGCTTTGTATTGATCCTCCACACCTGCAGAATTAAAAAAAAAACAACAAATCCCTCATTGAAAGCCAAGCATTTTATTATGGATTCAGGATTTATGTAATACTTATAGCCAGTTAAAAGTTGATAGTAAGACAAAAGATCAATATATTAGGTGGCAAATATGAGCTAATGTGGAATAAAACATAGCTACACAACTGGGATGCTTATTTAATGCAGGAGAATATATTTTATACTATATCAAACATGCATACAAAAGGCACAAGGATTCCCACTTCAAAGGCCAAATGAAGCACAGAGGGAATTTTAGGGAGAAAAGAGGTTAGACTGAGCCTTTTATGTTATCTGTCCTAAATTCGCCCCAATATTTTAGTCAAACTCAACTTTGAGCGGGCACTTCTCGAATGTGTTTGGGACTTGAACTACTGAAGTCAACAAGACTTGGATAGACTTCCACGAGCTTTCGATCGGCCCTTGTAGCTCAGATCTTCATCCAGCAATTAATTTTACTTCTCTCTCTATAGTGAGAGCTATAGCAAAACCTTGTGAGACAAATTAGCAGAACAAGCAAGTATCATGGAAATGTTATTGCAAACACCTGCTAATTTTTTAAGAACTCGTGAATGTGATGAACTGAACACCCTGAAAATATAAATTCTCTACTGATCCACCAACCAGCTACTGCAGAGATAGTAGCAGCACAGCATTAAAATGTTTCTTGTGCTATCTGAAGAGGTCAATTGTATGCGTGAATGTGCAGTCATCTACATGCCTATTCAGTGCTATGGACATGTGTGCACCAGGAACTGAACTGAAATTATAACCTCCATTTGATAAAGGAAAGTGAACCATCATCAGATTGTACGAACTGGAACTGCTGATCTGGGCTGGATCTGAACTAGAGCTAGCACAGGTTCCAAGAAGTCACCTGACAGCCTCCCAAAAAACCCCACAAAAACAAAAAGCCACATTTCCTGCTCATCTTGCAGGAAGACAGTGAGGCATATACTACATGTGCTGAAGAATCACCTCTACATCTTTCACTCTACCTCCAAAACCCCAAGCCCTTAGGGTGTGTGCACACATGGGAGCAGAGCAGATGCCTTTTTTAAAAGCAGCAAGGTAAGGATGGACACATGCCACTTGGGCCATTTTGACTCTCTCTTTCACGATGCAGTTACGCTGATCTAGTCTGGGTTCTGACTGAAGCACAATATTGCACTCTAGTGCTCCCCCTTCTTAACCCAAACAACTAGTCAAAAAATGGGGCCCTGGGGATGCTCCAGTTAGGATTAGACACTAGTGATGGAGAGATATTTCCTTGATGCAATTTTGTTCATTTGTGAAGAATATAAGAAGTCCGGTGTCACCGAATGCAGAAAGAATCAAACAGAAGGAAATAGCTTCTTTGGCCCACAGCACTAACACCCAGAACTCCCTCTTTCTTCTAGGGTCAGACACCATGGTTTCAGCTGCTCTATTTCTCCATTGAGTGTGTTTTCAGTTTCTAGGCATTCAGCTTTCCTCCTCCCCCCCTCACTTCCAGCAAAAAAACAATACTCAGCAAAAACTTCTAGGTGGGTTCACAGATTTTTTTCTCGTCTTAGGCCAGGTCTACATCAGAGAGCTTACAACAGCATACTGTACATGTACTGATGCAGCTGTGTCATTGTAAAATCTCTCAGGTAGCCACTCTATGCTGATAGCAGAGAGCTCTCTGGGTGACATAATTAAACCATGCCCAATGAAAACTGGTAGCTATGTCGGTGGCTTTCCCACTGACATAGTGCTGTCCATACCAGCGCTTCCGGCAGTGTAACTTGTGTCACTCAGGGGTGTGTGTTTTTTCACACCCCTGAGTGACCTAAGTTATACTGACAAAAGTGATACTGAAAATATAGCCTTAGATTTTTGGGGGGGTGGGGGACAAGGAAGAGGAGTTTCTGATTAATTCTTCCTGAAAGGTATGCAATGTAGGGATACATTCACACTCAATCTGAAAGAGATTTGTGATCCAAATGCTCACCATAACATGGCCTATCAGTATGACATGGAGATAGAAAAGCTGCCAGACCTCATTATCTGATTGAAATAGATTGAACTCTCTTCACACCCTTTTCACATCTTAAAAAAAAAGAGAACCACCTATATTTAGAACTCACCTTTAGTCCAAAATTTGTCCTGTAGATGTTACCCATTCTCCCTGGCATTTTCTTTCCACGGAGAACTCTGCCAATTTTCTGTATCAAATAGGGCCAAAAATTACATAGTTACCAAAGGTACCATTGCAAACCAAAAGGGGTAGCAATTATCAAACTTCTTGGAAAAGTTCATGGAGGTAAAGAAAAGAGATTGCAAATTCAAGTAGAAGGCTACATTTGTTAATTCAGACTGTTTCACATATTGGACCAACTGACACCAGAAGGAATCTTAAAGATGATATTTACAGTGCTGACGATCTCCATTACCGATTACCATTTGTAAATGCTTCCTACTGGTTTGCAAAGTTTGGGTATTATCGGAAATAACGCAGATTTACTATATCATGGGAAGAGGAGACTGCTTATGCAAGGTTGTCAAGGTACACTGAAACAATACAAGTGTTCCAGCCTTGACAAAGAAGTTTACTGATCTGAGGTGACACACTCAATCCTGCTCCTGCCCCTTTTACAGTTAAAATGGTTAAAGGGGTGTAAAATGGCTCTAAAATCCTTCTAAAAGGAGGATTCCACTATTGAAGGCTCTGTGGAGACAGACATAAGGCAAGGCCCCTTTCGTAAATCCTGGAGGAGGTGTGCCAGAGCAGGGCTTGGAGATACAGCACAGCTCAGGGAGGCTGCTGTAATTTAAAACTGTTTTTCAGGGCTGCCTAAATTATCTTGTGGCCCCAAAAGCTGTCAAAAATGGCTCAAAGTTACTTTAGTCCATCTCACCCTGCTCCCAACTCTGTTTTTTCAAAAAGTGTACAGCAAAGATTCTCACCCTTTATTTTTTTTTTTTTTCTCTCTTTTCTTTTTTTAAACAGGCAGGTATGTTTTCAGAATGAGGCACCACAAACCACCCCATGACTACCCTCTTTTTTATTTGAATACTCTATTGGGCATCTTAACACAGTGTGTATTGTGCACAGAAAAAAAAGTAGAAAAAAAAAAAAAAGACAATTTTCAGCTTCCTTAAATAGCCATTGTCAGTCATGCTGCCGGAATACAGATCTTAGCAAGAAACAGAAGTCAGTTTGGCTACAAGAGAGGAAAGTTGTGTCCACTTCCATATCATCATAATCTATGGTTCTCTGCTGCTTCTTTCCCTAAGCCATGTGCATTTGAGTGTTTTTCTTTAGCTTTAGCCATCAGCCCAGAAAAATCAAATGCAGTAAGGCTTACAGGGGATGCTTCTGGACTCAACACTGAAATGAAACCCACAGTAACAATTGTCCATGGCAGATAGGCAAATATGATCGAACATCATGGACTTCACTTTGCTTTGGTCATCTTATCTTCTCATTTACTTTCCTATTCTACAAATTCGGATGCAATTCAAATTACCTATACAAGAGTTACTTCGAGTTTTTTAATTATTAGTATCAGTTGCTAAAGAAAGTGTTCTATGTCCAGAAAAATTCATTTTTTCAGCACTGTGCAAAAACAAGTGCCAGTCATAGAGCTTAGCACCACAATTTGCTGTTGGAATGGAGGAGATCAGTACTAGGTATTCTTATAGTCTCACGAAATCTGTCTCATACAGCATATTGTTATTTTGTTCCTGCAGTTCGTTCAAATGTCATTAATTGTTTCATTCATTCCTTTGGTGATTTTTTAAAATCATTCCAGGGAATTAAAAAAAAAAAAAGACAATCAGGTTTCAGTATAATGGCTTTGGTCGTCCCAGATTTGCTTCTCCACTACTCAAACATAGAACACCCATCATCTTGGTTCCAATAACGTGCCAACTTCACAGGTCCGCAGTTTCTATACTAGATAAATGTAAACTTTACAGTTAGAAGCTTCTCATTGCAATTACAGCAAAATCCAGACCACCTATTTAGTGAATGGACTCATTAATAGTGGGGAAGTACAAATAAGAACTACACAAACTAGTTAAGGTCAAGAAGCCATTTGAAATTCCACTGTAACCATCCCCAAGTCATTAAAATATCAGCTGCATTTTTGGAAGACAAAGCTAAAACCTTTCCAAATTTAACATCAAAATGTTTCACTTCTGACAATGGTTACATAAATGCAACCATACAGGGATTTCAGATCCCTCTTAACACTGATTAAGTGTGGATTTTATTTCTTCCCACTATGTTACAAAATATTATATTTAGTAACCTCTATTAGCTAAATTAAAAAGTGATAAAAACCCTCATGCTCCAAGATATAAGCAAACTACTACTGCGGCAGGAAGAAATTTCTATGGACACATTATTCCATATATTGTCCATCATATGGTTGTCTGCACCTTTCTCTGAGGCTTCTGGTACTGTCAGGACATTGTGAAATGATTTGCATTAAAACACACAGGTCTCTCCCGCCAAGTGTTACTCTTCACCACCATTCTTTGGAGCATCTAAAGATAAGATACACGAAGTTCAACTACTTACCTTGGTCGATATTGCTCCAGGTCTTCTGTGTGTTTTAGTCTGGCCATGGGAGGCAGGCTGGCCCTTAAATCCCCATCTTTTCATGACTCCTTGAAATCCTTTACCAATTCTGAAAATAAACAAAACCAAATTAAATCTGCTTTGAGACAGATTACAAAGCAAATAAAAACTCTGGCAACAGTAACTGGTGTCCAGTCAGGCTCATCAACCAAAACCTATTCCAAAGTCTTAATTGATTTTATTCCATTACTTGTACTGCTTTTGGAAGTAAAGAGGCAGAGGAAGAGAATCAGATAGGCAAAAAATTAATTTTATCAACAGAAGCAAGCCTTCTTGCTGTGCTTGTCATCTTAAAATAATGGAAATTACATTGTCATCAACATTAAGTTTAGAAGTGAATAGGAATTAAAAACTAAAACAAGCAAAGGTGATAGGGAACCCCTTTGGAAACTCTGCAGTAAGGATCCCCTGCAACTCAAGCAAGAGAATAGAGAAGCTCAAGTCTTGCTTATAGCGAGCAAAATAACATTTTCCTTCCCAAGTTATAAAACACTCATATAAAAACCAACTCACGAAAATGTAGTTCTAAGCACCAAAGAAAATACTTCATAAATATCTAAACAATCAGTTCTGGACTGTTACAACAAATATGGTCGAGAAACTAAATATTCCTAGTGGTCCCTTCCTTAATTTTCTCTAACCCAAATTATAATTTTACACACCTTGGGTCCACATTTACAAGAGCTCAAAGATTATGTGGTCAGATTTCAAATGACGAATCACTGCTTTTTACCATCAAGAAAAGTAGAGCACTAAAAGTTGTCTAACCTGCAATATTTTACCATTCAGAAGTCTGGGACAAAAAGATTGCATGTTTTAGCCTGAAAACATATACGCTAACTTTTGTTCGATCAATAAAAATGGATCACAATACAAGCGCTAAGTGGGGTGTAAAACTCTAAAGGTTTCCTTCCCCCATTCTCTTTTACAAACACTAACAACTTCTTACATTTTCCTCTTTTGCTGTGGAATCCAGACTTAAGATGGAATTCTGTGTAATTTCTGAATGTAGTATAGATTTGACATCTAATGTATGGCCAGACTCAACAACTTAGCAACAGTCTGAATAGAACAGTTTTATTCTTAAATACAAAAATGTTCTGTATAAAATATGACTTATGCATTAAAACAGGAAGATCTATGAACAAAAAATCATATGCACAAAGTATATTTACACCTCAATGTGTTCCAGAGATAATTTATATGACCTGATGTCTGCAAGACAAAGTGGCTAGAAGTTTAATTATATTAACTTGAAAAAACATTAAGATACCTACTCATTTAAATTTAGTCATAACAAGTACAGGCATGGATTATTCATAGCCTTCAAGGGAAAAATACAGTGCAGCTCATAATATTGTTTGGCAACAATCTATACATAGAACTGATACATGGACCTGCAAAAATTCACTGTCAAAACATAACTTAGGTAGATACCATAAGGTTCCACTTTAAGAGAAATTTTTAAGAATTTGGTGGAGGAATGTGTTTAAGCACTTACTAATATTAAACGCAAGAGTCGTTCCACTGAAGTTAAGACTATTTATGAGCCTCATGTTAGAAACATACTGACTGAAGTGGGCCTTACAAGATGTGATTTTAACAATTTCATCACCTCTTTTCCCATCACATACAAAGCAACTACTCTCACAGATTTAAAATAGTTTGGCTTAATTTAAGAATGCATGATAACGTGAAGCGGTACCCCATTGGTAGTAATTAACAATAGGCTAGCAATAGCTTTCTTTTTCAATCTAACACTAGTATATGTCATGCTGTGACACTTTGTACGATAGAATCCTTTTCGGTAAGCATTAAAAGATGGAAGTCAAATCACATAGCAAATTTTCGGTTAGTTCAGGCTGCTAAGTGTACCTGCTGATGTAAGGATATTACAGGTATTTTTTTAAAAAACAGCACCCACTTTAATAATTGCGTTTGGATAAAATAAGAAATGAATCTTGTCAGATGACATGAGGCTGAGTCACTTGCTATGTGATTTTGATGTACAAACCACCTGTACAACACACAATCAGTTTATACACACAGCTATCTATGGGAAAAAATGGTATTATTTTAAGGCATTTAATATATAACATTAAGAGTGACATGAATTAAGACAAAGGGCTCACATGCCAGACTTTCATTTGTCAATGCTTGTCTGAAAATGTTGCTGCACACATAGGCGCAACCAATCGCTACACTCATTTAATCTGACTTTCCTGAAATTTTATAAAAATCTACGAGGATCAGTGTTTGCGAGTCAGAAATAACGAGGGTCCTGTGGCACCTTAAAGACTAATACATTTCTTCAGGCACAAGCTTTCGTGGGCTGCAATCTACTTCATCAGATGCATGAAATGAAAACTACAGTTAGGAGGTATAGATACACTTGCAAGGGTGAGAGACATTTCAATGGGGAGGGCAAGTGCTAACAAAGTTAATTCAGTTAGCGTAGATGAGGCCCATTCACTACAATTGATTAGAATGGGCCTGTAGTGATTTGCTGTTAGAATCTGACCTGATCCTATGACTTACATTTCCCTGCATTTATCTTCCTCCCATTCTGTAAATTCTCCATCTTCAAAGTGCCTGACGAAGTGGGATTTTCTCCCACAAAACTCATGCGATAAATACATTTTTAGTCTTTATAAGTGCCACAGGACCTCTTGTTTGTTTTGCTGAACTAAACTAACAACTATCCCTTTGTGAATTAACTTTGTTAGCCCTTGCCCTCCCCACTATATTGTTTCTCACCCCTGCAAGTGTACATATACCTCCTAACTGTAGTTTCCACTAATGCGGCTACCCCTCTGGAACAAGTCAAAACAGTTTTTAGATAAATCTCATAGATTTTTTTGCATCATTATAAACACATTGGATTTTGGCATTCTACAAATGCTGTGGAAGAAAATGATAATATAATTCAAATGTGGTTAAATTTAATTCAAATAAATGTTCTAAATCAAGCAGCTTTCAGTTAAAAGGTAACTTGCACAAACCAATGCTTTCCTTTGCCCTTTCAGCTGTATAAAGAATACATAAAATGCAGTTGTGGTGGTGGGAGTCAATATTTTTCCTGCTAGATTTTTATTTTAGAAATATCAAGACAATCAATTCTTACTCTCACTGTTTTTGTTGGAAGGCAAAGACCACAAGAAAAATCGGACGATCCTCTCATCACTTAGTTGAACAGAGGCAGTACTGAAGCATCTACAAAGAGATCCTTTCTCCTATTTACTTAGTCAGGCACGGGTTATTTGTTTAGAGCTCATTGTGTGCTCAGTATGCAGAGTACACCCAAAAGAGCACTTCTTGCCATGTTATGGTTTCTGATCGAAAAGATTCAAATCTATTCTAAAAAGAGTTAAAATGATAAAATACACACACAAAAAAAATTGTAATAGTCTGATTAAAATCTTGTTCCCAACCCATTTGCTCAATTTTCTCTCATTTGTTACTTGTGATGTGATTAGTTCTATTGTCCAGAGGCTTCCAGGAGAAAATGCATCCATACAAAACTTTCCGGTCTTGTTTTTTAATACTTGTGGTTTAGATATGGGGGAACTTTTGCTTACTTTACTTGCACAGCATTAAAACTAGGGAGAAAATTATTTATTCTGCAGTCATTCATATTCTAAAATAACTATACTTTTTCCTTTTGGATTGCCTGTCTGAAACACGTAAATCCAATATCAACAGGAGACTGTGGTTCAGTTTGATGAACACCAGGACTTCTTGAATGTTTCAATCTTGATCTACTGATCTGCATGTCAATATCCATAATATACTTTCTATTCACTGCCATTCTATAGCAATGCTGGTGTTTGAGTCCTGGAAATAAACTAAATGGTTTAGCCACATGGATGTATATTAGTTGCAAAATTCTAGACAAAACTAGTCACAAACATGCAAAATATCTACACAATCATGAAGCTTATATCAAATACTTTATATCCAAGATTTTTTTTAAAGCATACCACAGAAATTTCCCATTTTAATTTATTATTGCAAGTAGAACTAACTTCAGTATAGAATTTTTAATATGCAAACTAATAAAAATATCTCAAGGTTTGTTTTCGTTCTGCAGGAATGTCAGAAGAATATTTCTGAATTTGTAACTTAAAAGGAACACACATTTATGTTCCGTAGAAATTCTGTTCTTCTCTTAAAAAGATATTATCTATTATTGGAAGTATTTAAATTGGCCACTTCTTGCATCATCAGCAGGAAGATGGACCTGTTTAAAAATCCAAACCCCAAAGCAAGTAGGTTTCATGGTAACTGAACAGTGACTACACTGAGCAGGCTGGGACATAGTGCTTTAGAGCAGAAATGCATTCATAAAAAACAAAACAACATCTGAAGGAACCAGTAGCAAAGAAAAT
This sequence comes from Pelusios castaneus, assembly GCA_007922175.1. NCBI lineage: Eukaryota > Metazoa > Chordata > Testudines > Pelomedusidae > Pelusios > Pelusios castaneus. The sequence continues at coordinate 26,601,089 of ML685787.1, forward strand.
GGTCCTGTCAACTTTAATCAAACAGCATAATCCCAGCAGTCAAGAAACTGAGAACTCAACTCAAATATTTCCATCTAGATAGTTTGTGTCTAAACGACTGGCTAGCTACTCCGCTGCAAATTGTACTTTTCAGAAAGTAGAAAAAAAAATCGAAAAGCAATTTCACCAACAAGTGTATATATTGAAGAGGCAGCACTTCAGGAATAATCATTTACTATAGTATCTACTATGTTTTCCACAAGTGCTGATTGTATTATGGGATAACGTTTCCCATGTTTAATAATTTATGCAATGCAGTAGCATACTGCACCTACTTTCTGCTTGAACAAATGCTCAAGACTTTTCAGAAAGGCTAAATAAGTCAAGCTCTTGAGTGTCCTCTCATAAGGCAGATTTTTTCATTCCTTGGATCATCCTAGTAGCCCTTTTCTGTACCTTTTCCAATTTGAATTCATTTTTCTTAAGTGGGGGGAGGGGAGGGACACGACCAGAATTGCACACAGTATTCCAGATGAGGTCTCACCAATGCCTTGTATAATGGTACTAACACCTCCCTATCTCTACTGGAAATACCTTGCCTGATGTATCCAAGGACCGCATTCGTTTTTTTCATGGCCACATCCCATTGGTTGGTCACAGGATGATTATGAACCTCCAATACCCTAGGTCCTTCTCCTCCTCTGTCACTTCCAACTGATGCATTCCCCACTTACAGGAAAAGTTCTTATTACTGCCTAAACACATGACCTTGCACTTTCCACTATTAAACTTCATCCTATTTCTATTACTCCAGTTTATAAGATCATCCAGATCTTTCTGTATGATATCCTGATCCTTCTCTTTATAATATATAATTCCTCACCAAAAGCTACTATTTGAAAACATGCTTACCCAAATCCCACAAAATAGTCCTTGACAGTAAGTAGCATTCATTAGGTTTCAAGGGAAGGACTAATGTGAAGGTTAAGTGGAATGGCAAGAATTAAAAACAGTGTAAATAGACAGTTCTCCTGGTCTTACCTGAAGGAAAGCAGCTGTTCAAGTCAACTATATAATATTGTGTAATACATTATTTTTCAGTTTTGATTTAAGCAAAATATCAGGATATGAGGAGATTACTTATTTAGAATAAAGAATCCTAATTAAAACTACCACTTAGCTTGTGGCAAATATTTCATACCAAGCCAATCTAAGAAAATACTTCCTACGGCATTCTGATAAAAAAATCATTTTAATGTTGTAGAGGAACAAATCTGTTCTTAGTCAAAACTTTTAGAAACATACAATTTATTTTTTGGCTTGTGTAATGCTGATCTTAAGAAACTGAAACAAGGTGTTAAAATATACCAGAGAGTCTAGGCTCTTATTTTGCCACTAAATATTTCAAAAACCAAGAATGCTGGTATTTTGTTTTTGGATTTTTAAGTAAATGCCAAAATCTCTGGCGTGTCAATGGTCATGCTTTTCCAAACACTCATTAAATTGAAGTAGCAGAAAAGTATAATAGAGAACAGCATGTGTCCAAGTGGTAATAAGAGAGTACCTTACTGGACTGAGCCATCTGCCTCAAAGCATGTTGGGATTAAACAATACCAATACGTTAGGGCATAAACAGATTAAAGCTGACATAAAAGTCAGCATTAAATAAAACCTTTATACTTTTATTGCATGTAAAAAGAGATTCAAAATTGAAATGTGATACTCAAAACTGAAGTAATAATTTCCCCTCAAATAAGCATGTGTTCTCTCTTTCCAAGAGGTTATCATAATAAGGTTATTGAATTTTGATTTCCAGTTCCACTGATGTTTACTATAAAAAAAGAATTTTTAAACTGCACCATAAACTTTATGATGGATTAAACACAGATATAATCACATTCCAAAATGCAAGCAACTACCAGTTGACAACGGTCACTGATTTGGTAAACCGAAGCATTCTACCACATTAAAAAACAAAGAAAGAAAATAGAAGAAACACACATACAAAGCACCTGAGTATCTGACTTTAACCACATCAGCAAGACACATCACAAAAACAGTCCCTACAGAAAGATCACCTGTCAAATAAAACCCCTGCTTTCATCTCCAAAATGCCTTTCTTTAGTAATGTGCCTTTATTAGGCTGACCTCTGCTTTCATTTAGCAATATAAACTTGCAGTGTTAAAATATATTGAACAATTAAAAAAAGATTCTTTGAAAAGCATTAGAAAGCAAAAAGTAATTAAAAGATCCTAGAAATACTAATTAGGAAACATCTACAATACAAAAACAAACACGAAACTTTTAAAATGTGCTGACATCTATAAAAGTGGGTATTAAGGAAAAACAACTCAGGACCAGATACTGAAGCTGTCTACTAAAATGTTATCCATAAGAAAATATTACAAGAACATGTGGAAAAAGAACATCTTACACTTATCTTTGATAGTAGCATGAAAGGTTTATCAAAGCAATTTTTATTTTTTGAAGTAGTAGTTATATCATCTAAATATTTCAATTACTCAACTTTTTTGAAAGTACAGAGAATTAAACTGTCCTTATTTCTGCCAATTTAAAATGCTCATTAAGCAAGACACTTCTGTACTTCATTACAAGTGAGATATATACACAGGACTACTGTGGTCTAAACGAACTGCAAGCTAAAGAAGTACTATAATCATATCTTTACTGTTAAAAGTGAGCTTCTTAATTGACTATATTAAGCAAGTTGTACAAGATAACCAACAGCAGATTTCTGCATGATCATAAGAGGCCTGATAATTCTCTGGCCTATGTGTCTCATCACAGACCAATCATAAGAATGGCCATTCTGGGTCAGACAAATGATCCATCTATCCCAGTATCCTGTCTTCCAGCAGGTACTTCAGAGGAAATGAATAGAATGGGTAATTATAAAATGATCATGAGTTATTCTGCTTGTCTTGCCTTCTGAAGCAATGTATGCCTAAATTTTAAGTTTCTTGGTGATTTAAACCTATCTAAAATGAAAATGCAAGAAGCTAATCAAATTTAAATTTAGCCATTTCCTCGACAAAGGAACAATTCTTCCTATTGTCAAAGGTAGTGGGAAAAAAATGAATGATGGCAAATTTGTTTTTTCTTCAAAAGCCACCTCTATAATACAAGTATTTTAAAAACATATAATCACCCCATCTCATATACCTAATGAATTTGGAATTAGCTTTTTGAAGGAAAACAATTCTCTATTCACTGAAGTAACCATTAAACTTTAAGAGACCATTTCCAATGGTTTTGAAAATTACAAATGAGTACAGACTACATATTACTTCATGGATCAGATCTCTGAAATATTGCAGAACGAAGTGCAAAGCTTTTTGATTGCTTTTTGTTATTTTTCTTCTCGACTAAGATGAAAAGTAAGATTGCCCCTTGCTACAAATGCTTTCCAGGTTAACTCCAAAACACAGCACTTTTTAAGAAAGGAAAATTAAGGTTTTTGAAGAACTGTTAGACCTCAGAGTGCAATAACTAGTAATTTTAACATATTGAATTTTTATTATCTTCCCACAAGGTCTTACTTTTGAGTTTAACTTTGTCAGGGATGAATGTGTTGAAGATAAATTACAATACTGCATACTATTCATGATATACATTTAAAGAATAATATTCCACAATGTTCTTTAAATATTTAGGTCAGCAGTTCTCCAACTTTCTGTACTGGTACTGCCTTTCACACAGCAAGCCTCCAAGTGTGACTCCCTGGCACCTGTCCCAACCCCTGAACTGTAACCTTCTGCACCCACCTGTGGGGAAAATGACTTGTATGCAAGGAGTGGCTGGTATTGCTGGTTGCTCCCCCATGGAAGGCTTCTCCTCCACATACTCCTAGGAGGTTGAAATGGAGGGAGTGAGGAACAATGCCAGAGGGTGAGACAAAGATACTGCTCATCCCCCTGCTAACATTCCCCCATGCTCTCCTAGAGCAGTGTTTCTCTGTGTCAGGAGATACTACTGTGTCGCCACACCGTGGTAAGGGTGTCATGGAGAGCTGGGGAGATGGCTGGATTTGGCCTGGGGGTGGGGGTGGGATGGTGTGTCCTGTAGCGTCACGATACACCACCAAGTGTGTCGTGACCTGCAAAAGTTGAGAACCATTGTCCTAGAGGACTGTGAGGCAGAGGAGTGAGGAGCAGGTCACTTTTGCCACCTGGGCTCATGATGCTCGCCTCACAGCATTGAGCAGGTAGGGAAAATGACCTAGATGCTGGTCGCTCTGGCATTGCTCTTCGCTACCCCCCAGCTCACAATTCCTACGGAGCACGGAGGAATGTTGGCAGAGAGGTAAGCAGTATCTGTATGTTACTGCTCTTCCCCTTCCCTTCCACGTTTCTCTGCTGGGAGGAAGCAGAGAGGCTCACAACCCCATGCCTTCCAGACTCAGGGCTCACAACTCGGTGGGTGGCAGCACACTGAGCTCAGAGACCCCAGGAGAGACTGCGACCCCCAGTTTGGGAACCAATGATCTAGGTGAAAGGAACCCATACAAATACAGTCCACTGCATTATGCATGTTCATATTACATCAGCAGCCCTAGGTTAACATAACTGATTCAGAGGCCCTGAATTTTGGTACATCAATTATGGTGCATTGTGCTGAAAACTTGGAAGAACAGAATACTGCAAGAATGCTAAAGGCTTTGCACCAATTATAAAACACAATCACATCTGTCAAAACCGCACTACACTAAGGGTTTTTTTTTCATTAATATTGGGTTAAGACATTAGAGCCCTTAAAAGTGTTATGAACACTCAGTGAGCATAACCCACATTTTAAAAAACAAGTTTACATGAACCATTTATTGGCAAAGCAGGTGACTTCTGAGGAACTATTGGCTTTAAGTCTATAATGGTATTAGCTGGATCAAAGTCAAATGCTGCAAAAATATCCAAGGATAAATGCCACCGTCATTTTTCATCACTTGCAGTTCACTTAAACTAACAAAATACACAAAACTTCTGAAACTACCAAAGCTCAAAGAGGCACAAAAGGAAAAGTAGGAACACCTCCGAGAGGGATTAAGAATCAAAAACCTATGGGGTTTTTGAGTTATGCAAGGAGTGAAAAATGATTTGTAGAAAAGAGAGAAAAACAAGGTGGATGGAGAATATATAGAGTGTATGAATAATGGGAGCTGAGCTTGAGAGAACAGGAGTCCTAGCCACAGAAATAACAGCAAACTACAGAGTTCAACAGCCAAGGCTGGTTCCCCAAAAAGCAGGGCTGACACAGCAACTCCATTCATTATACCATTGAGAAGGGAAACACCGTACTCGATTCCCTTGCAAGGATACCTGAGTACTTGAAAAATCTGTCGTATCCGTGACACACTATGGCCTATTTGCTAACAGAGTAATAGCCTGTATAGTAGCATAAAGCATTATGTGGGAGACAGAATGGGAAAGTGAATTCCATCAACATGTTTTCCACAGTCAGAAGAGAATTACTACCATTCCAAACCCTGCCACTGTCTCAGGCATATTTTTAATGATAAATACATAATGTAATTATAAATTACTATCAAGTAGAATTTTCTGTATCCAAAGGCAGCATTTCCAACCACCATCTCATCATGGCATTTCTCATGCTGAAAATATGGGCCAGAGAGCATTACACCTCATTAGTAACCTGCATCTCCAAAACTCTTTTAACGTTCACAGCAATTAATAATCACTATTATCATTATTACTTGCATTACTGCAGCGCCTAAGAACACTAGTCATGGACCAGGGCATCATTATGCTAGGTGCTGTACAAACAGAGCAAAAAGACATTACCTATCCCAAAGGGTTTACACTCTAAATATAAGACAACAGATGATAGATGGATACAGATCAATGAGGAAGTACAAATAAACAATGAGATCATATTAGTCAACATGACACTAACAAGTGCTGTTGTATTGTTAAAGCTAATCCACACAGAACTGGACCCAGCTACTCCAAAGTTATTAATATCAGAAAACCATGTTTGGTGTAAACTGGGTTCTAACAGACATCTGACCCTGTTATAGCAAACTAAAGCTTTAATTTAGTTAAAGATAATAGTTCCTCCCATGAAAAACAATTTGCCTATCCACCACTATATTGCTAGTGACAGCCCAAAACAATGTGGGCTTTTTTTAAGAAGCTCCCTGCCCCCAACAGCTCAAAGGTTTCTGGGATTTTTTTATGAATAGCTGTTTGGGCAGCTGCATCCATTGAAAAAAAGCTAGACTAGAACTAAAAGAAGGAACGTAAGCATTTTGGAGGCAATGCTGGACAAAACTGTATGGAAGCAAGTAAGAGAAGTAAAGGACACAAAGTGAAAATTGAATGTGTTCAAAAGATATCAAGGGGTCATGAGGCAATCTAATGATAGAGTCACAGAAAGGAGGCCAACAAAGGAGATGAGCAACTCACACACAAAGGTAGAAGGTGAAAGAGGCACGGAAAGAAATTTATAACACAATCAGATACAGAAGAGGACTGGAAAGATTACATAATCACACAAAGCAAAACGTGATAAGAAAACCTAAAGTTAATAACGAGAGGTAAGAATTTAAGAGTACTTTCTATATTAAGGACTGTATGAATAGGTTATATGGAACAGACTACCAAAAGCAGCAAATAAGTGAAGGAAAAAGATATTCTACATCAAAGGTTTCCAACCAAGAGTAATAGTACCCCTAAGGGTACTCAGAGGTCTTCCAGCAAGTACATCAGCTCATCGAGGTACTTGTCCAGTTTTACAACAGGCTTCATAAAAAGCACTAGCAAAGTCTGGAGAAACTAATATTCCATGCAGACAATTGCTTGTTTATACCACTATATAATATACTATACATTGAAATGTAACTATGAGATTTATATTCCAATGGATTTATTTATATGGTAAAAATTAAAAAGTTAGCTTTTTCCAGTAATAGTGTGCTGTAATTTTATATTTTTATGTCTGATTTTGTAAGCAAATAGTTTTTAAGTGAGGTGAAATTTGGGGTACGCAAGACAAATCAGACTCCTGAAAGAGGTACAGTAATCTGGAAAGGTTGAGAAATGCTGGTTTAGATTCAACTCCTAAACACAAAAGATGAAGTGTATCAGTCACATAGCCTGGAAGAGGCCAGGAAATGAATTCTATATCCCGTTTGCCAGCATTTCTAAATAGCAACTAGCAAGACATACTAGTAAATTGCATATGATCTTGAACTTGTTCTCACCTCCAAAAGGAAACTTTTCCTAGATCTTGTTTTTTAAAAAAATACTGCTGACATCTATTTCATAAAACACATTGATATTTGATGGCATCTCTAGTGTACCCAGAAGTGCACAGGCAGTTTCTGCCAGGGAAGTCTTACTATCTAAACATTTAGGATACCCATTAGCTCCTGAGAAAGTTATTAATTTATATAAAAAGCAAAGCACTTAGGAGTTTTGGTTGTAATTTTCTAAAAATAAATAATCACCCATGTTCAATTAACGTACTGAACACTTTGCAACAAGCTGCTTTATTAATAGGCTAGTCTAAGACAGAGAGGTGGCTTCAGTATTCCGCCATGTCCAAACAAACGTAATAGAAACAAGGATTTACTTTCCTATTTCCACCAAAAAAATATATTCTGATACCTCACATACTCTAGTCTGAAAGACTGGACGTTCTACGAGGTTTTTCTTCATATGCATATATATACATATACATACCCCAGACATACACAAGCTCCACCATTTGCAGCAGAATATTACATCCTTCTGCAGTTTTTTCTAACAGACAAAAATAAGGGTTTATTTATATAGGGAAGTTGTCTGGCATAGCTATAATGGGATAAGATGTTCTGTTATAGATATGCAAGAATAACTCCCCATGTGGGCATCATTCCCAAATAAAGCTACTTATTTCAGAATAGCGTGTCCGTACAGGGAGTTATTCTGGTATAGCTATAACACTTACTCCACTACAGCTATGCCAGTCCATTTCCCCACGTAGACAACCCCTAAATGATAATGCTTTGCATTTTCAAAGCACCGAACAAATATTCTCCAATTAAATCAACACTCTTATGGAACAGTTAGTGATCGCCAGTTCACAAAAGAGAAACCTGTTTGAGAGCACATATGACACAAATGCACTTTACTGAAATGAGGAGATTTGGAATTCCAGTTGTCTAAACCGGTGGAAATTATGCATGTCACAGAAAGGATACAACTGATCTTGGTGACTCTCTATTAGTGTCAGTAAACTGACATTCATAGTCTTGTGAGAGGAAACTATTCCTTCCACCCTACAAGATAAATGTAGAGGTCATGGTTGTTGAAAAAGAAGGGATGGGATGTGGAAAAAAATCAAAAGACCACTGTGACGCTGTCCGGATTTAGGGAACCATTTATGATATTATTTTGTATTAATATCTCATAACTGCTATAATCTATAGGAACTATGCCATGTTTGGTATTAATAGAAAGGTAGTAATTTGCTGGGAAAGATTATATAGTTTGTGTAGGAATTGTATTTGTATTAGAAGTTAGGAATATGGTTGTTTTATCTATACTTTAACTTGTGTGATTCTGGGGAAACTCCCCAGACAATGTCTACAGCCATTGTCCCCTTAATGGCCCATTAAGGAAGCTCCCAGGTACAATGGGCCCAGGGAGAAACCTGTTGAGCCACTAGGACTTGAACATGTGACTCAACTCCATTTTGATTGAAAAAACTGCACACAGCACGGAGAAGGCCAGAGGTGATAAAAGGCAGCAGCCCCAACTCCATCTTGTCTCAAGTCCCCAGTCTACAGCCAACACACATCTCTGGAACTATTCCTCTGAGACTGAACAAAGGACTGAGGCCCACCCGGGTGCTGGGTGTTTACCAGAGGAACAAGCCTGCAAACTGCTTTACATGAACTTTAAATCATCTGTATGTATGTGATTAGCTTTGACCCTTTAACATCTCTCATACTTTGCTTCTTTTCATTTTATATTAAATCTTTAGTTGTAAGTGCTAAAGGATTGGCTATCAGTGTGGTATTTTGGGTAAGATCCAAACCCGTATTGTTCTGTGTGATGTGGCTGGCCATTTGGGGTCAGGAGAACCTATATCTTTAAGGGACTGTGGCTAGGTGGGAGCCAGAGGAGCTGGAGTGCAATAAAGGGGGCTGTTTCTATTTTGGGCAGATTTCTTGGTACCTGGTGTGGGGTGCCAGAAGCCTGATTGTGACTGATGGGTGGTACTTAAACCAGTCTCCCTATCAGTGTGTGGGGAGTTTGGCTCCCAGTTTTGTAGCTTGCCCTGATTTTTGCACGTCCAGGAGGGTATCCCAGGAGGCCCCGGTCACAACCACATGCTCTATGGCAGTCCTGTTGCCCCCACAAACCCCAAGTCTATTCCAAATGCTGCTGCTAGGATCATCTTCCTGGTTGTCATTCTGACCACATTTACCCTCTCTTTGCATCTTTCCACTGGTTTTCTCCTTCACCAAATCTATCACAGGCTCCATGTCTTTGCATTATAGGCCCTTAGCTCTTTATCCCCACTCTCTACATCAGATATATTAAGTTACTGACCACTACCTTCACTCTGCTAGTGATGGCAGCCTTGATTGCCTGCTTATGGGCTTCTTTCTCAAGTACCTCTGAATTTTCTCTGCTGCATTTCAAGTGCATGAGAAAAACTGTCCATCAGTAACTGTAAACCCTCTACCTTATCTTCTGCAAAATCCATCTTTCTGTCCTGATGCTGACAAATCATTCAGGAGTAGCACTGGTTAAAAATGTACCAAGTGGTGACTGCTGCTTTTCTGCTAAACATCCCTCTAACCCACCCTTTAGCCAGTGTGTCTGTTTCATCCAACTGTCATGTTAATCGTGAGCACACTCGGGCAGAAACTGCTATCTTTGTTTCATGTCTGTATACTGCCTACCACAACAGTCCCCCATCCTCCATAACTGCGTTTCCTTGGCAATACTGTAATACAAATAAAATATCTATCTAAACAGTGCTCCACCTGTCCCTCATATACCATGGTAATATCAGAGGACCTATGCTGAATGGCATACTTTGGCACATTCCAGCATCATGGCGTGGTAGAAGAAAAACACTGTATCAACAAAAAGAGTAGGTGTTAAAAATTGCAATTTGTACCAATTAAAATAATCCTCCATGTTTAGGTATGATGAAACATAATGGTGAAATTAACAAATACCGATTGTGCTTAACAATGCAAATCACATATTTTTATTTCGTTAAGTAGAAAGCAGCCATTGTAAGGCCAATCTTCACCACTCATCTTTATTCCACTATGAAAAAACAAACAAGGAGTCCTGTAGCACTTTAAAGACTAACCAATTTATTAAGGCATAAGCTTTCATGGGCTATAACCCACTTCCTCAGATGCATGAAGTGAAAACTGCAATTGTTAAGTATAAGTTACATCATCATCTGGAGAGTTAATGAGATCAATTCAAACAGTGTGACTGTCTCTCATTAATAACCATTGATAAGAAGGAGAGAATGTTTAAAGAGAGGAAATTACTTTTTAAATGTGTTAGTCTTTAAAAGTGCCACAGGACTCTTTGTTTGTTTTACTTTTTTGTAGTGAGCTTGTTTTATATAGGGAAAAGTCACCCTTTAAACATTCTCACCTTCTCATCAATTATTAATGAACTACATCCACACTGTTTGACTTGATCATGTTAACCCTCCAGAATTTGGGTTGTCCAACTCACAGTCCAGGGGCCAGAATGCAGCCCACAAAGCCTGCTCCCCCACCCAGTGCCAGTCGAGAGCAGCCCCTTCCCTCCAGTCCAGCTCCATGCCCACCCTGCACTGCACCAGGAGCAGAAATGGGTGTGGGAGATCAGCCATTTGTGGCTGGGAGGAGACACTGCTGCACATTGTGCAGCATGCACAACTTCCCTCCCCTTAGCAGGCTAACCCTCCCAGTTGCACCTGAGGCTCCCCACTCCCTTGCACGCCAGCCACACCTGGTAGTAATGTAGGCCAGTCCAGCACCCCTGGAGCCCACAAGTGCCTCCAAGAGCCTGGCTAAGAGAAGCAGCTTCCGCTCTTCATCCAGGTTGGCTGCTAAGGTAGGAGACATGTGAAACAGAGCTCCCAGTTCCCCCCTCCCCATTTCCAGACCTGTTCATTTGGGTACCAGTCCGGCAGCCAGCCCAGGGCAGAGAGGGGAAGTGAATCCCCATCCACTTGCTCAGCTGCCCCGAATAGTCAAATGGACCGAGGCACACAGCAGGAGGAGGACAGAATCACGCCCCCTCCCCACCTCCATAAGGGGGACAGGGAGAGGGGAGAGCACGATGGCCGTAGGCAAGCGGGAGACATGAGTCACATGATCAGTTGTGTCCTCCTCTGGCCTCTCCTTCAAAACTCCTCACCCCGACAGCACCCACCAACAAAAATAAAAGTTGGCACCTGTCTGTATCCCCCACCCCTGCAGTCCTAGACCAGCCAGGCACAGCAGCACCTACCGCTTCTCCCCCTGCCACCATCTGAAACTTGCACACTGGCCCCCTGAATGAGAAAAAAAATATAATGTGGCCTCTCAAACTAAAAGGCTGGACATCCCTGTTTTCTGCATGTGTACTTATACCTATTAACAGGGCTACTCCCTCTAAAACTTAACTCCATGAAGCTTCTCAAGAATGCTTTGTTTGCACAAAGAATCATAGAAACTGGAAGGGACCATGACAGGTCATCAAGTCCAGTTTCCTGCACTCATGGAGGACCAAGTAAGAAGTTACTTGACATTTGAATTTTTGGGTACGTGAAAATGTAAGTAAGTTAGAAGAAGTTTGTGAGAAATTTGGGGAAGGGAGGGAATTGAACAGATTGTATTTATTTGAAACACATTTTTAAAAATAGGTAGGTATAGAAGCACCAGATGTAGCTTGGTTTCTTTGGTTGTTTTGAACACGGAATGGTTCTTTTGAATGTTTTTTGGAAATCCTGGATTTACAGATTTATGGTTTTCCTGAATAGTTCATTCCAAATTTTACTAACCTATAATTTCTATGAAGTAGGCTATTAAAAACATCTGCAACTGAACTATGGCACAAGAGTTGGTGCCACCTTGTACACAATATTTACCCACTCTTTTTTGCCCCTCCTCTAACTCTCATGCCTTTGTAAGACTTTTTGTTTCCCAACTTGAAACAAATTTCCAAAAAGTGTTTTTCCCATTGATAAACTTCCTTTGTGTATCTTTTTCCTTATCAAGTTACTCCTCAGACGATAGCAACAGCCTTTAGTCATACAAAGTCTTTTGGCCTCACTTTACACTCCAGTTGACCTTAAGAATTAGAAAACCAACATGGGAATTTGGAAAGCATTGAAAAGCACTGGGAGTAATTTTACACAAGTGAGTAATTTCCATCAAAGCTTACGGTATTACATATTTAAAATGAAGCAGGTACATACATCTGTGAAATCATTGCTCTACTGGCTTCAATGTACTTTACCAATATTAATTAGAAGCAAAACTAAGATGAAGTTGAACTTTACCAGGGAAAAAAATCAAATCTACTGATTCAAGGGCTGAAAGGACATGTGGTTATTTCTATCTACCTTTGCCAAAAATTAGCATTAGGACAACAAAGAATAGAAAGAAAAAAAAGCGATAAACATCTAAAAGATAAATACAATGTATTTTAAAAGTTAGGAACCTACGTTTTGGCAGTGACATCCACAAACTGCCCTGGGCGGAAGTGAGCTGCATACAGAGGAGTACCTTAAAATGGAGGGAAAACATACTACTCAATTAAGTACTGAAAACAAGTGAATCATTATATTGTCATTGTCCTCAGTTGACAAAAAACAATTAAAAAATATTTTTATTTAAATGATGATTTTTAAAACTTTGATTTTTTTTAAAATTAACATACAATTACCTTTTCATTTTCTTCCCATTTTATAGTCTTAAATTGCTAAATTGTTTGTAAAAGCAACACATACGAATATGTTCCCCCCTCAATTAATTTTTTTATGGAGATTAAATCTCCAAGTTTTCTGGTTAAAAAGACAAAATTCTTAATGGACATCACTGCACCATTTTGTTGAATCCTTTCTCCCTCAGACAGTCTGAAACAATGACATTTCAAGTGGTACCTAAATCTGTCTCAACCAGGGGAACACAGAGAAGACTGAAACCCCTTAAACAGCCACTTTCCCAACCCCCTGCAAAATATCTCCCACAGTTTCCTTATAAGACCGTCTAGTCCTTTAAAGAAGTGTATTCACATTCATTTCTAACACTGATTTGCATTTTAGCCAATTTGCATCAAACAGCTTTTCCAAGGGATGGAACTGATTTGCTACAAATAGGAGAAATACCAAAATAGGACAGTTCCTTTTTTCCACCCACAGAAAACAAAGGCTATTTTCTATTCTCCTCCTTTTCAAAGATTTGATTTGACTCCAGGTATACAGGAAAAATGTGATTTTTATCATTCATTTTCTTACCCCAAAATCAAGTGCGCCTTAAAGTCCACTGTTTATGCAAATTTAAGGTAAGATTAAAATCATGTGTGTTTTTCATCTCAAAAATATTACCTGGTTTAATTATAGCATTATCTGTCACCTTAAATATTGTAATTTTCTGCTTCCGTGGTACTCCAGCTTCTCTGAAAATCTCCAATTGAGACTCCGGTTTCTGGTGGCAAGAGAACCCATGAAAACGTTAAAAATTTCAAAGCACATCAGAAAGATGTTTACAACTGTCAACACAAAAAACAAAAGACAACACCCCTCCTCCCCCAAATGAAACCACACTGTTCTTCTATTTTCAAGCAAGCCTTTTAATTTAGATTAGCTTAATTTCTTCATGCATTTCTTATTTTCCAACACTGGATCTCACTTGATTCTTCAATCTCACCATATGCTAACTACACATTTAAATAATGTCACTAACACCAGAATATCTGTAACGCTTCCAAAGCTAAAAGGCAAAAGCCAGTTGTCATTTTTTCTTTACACAGTTATTTCTGCTTTTTAATTTATTTGTAATACATTTAACTAACTGTAGTCATTTGAAGTGTAATCTTTATTTCAAATGTTATTATAAATGCACATTTATACTAATGATACCTTTTTACAGTGCCAGAATATGTACATAGTTTTATAGCCTGTAAACCCTTCTGGGCAGGGCCCTGATCTTGCAGAGACTTCTTTAAATACTGAATTTTATATAAGTCTGTAGTTCCACTGAAGCAAATAGAGCTTTACAAAGCAGAAGGATTCACTGCACAGTCAGAGTCTGAGCAGCAGGAGACTCCAAGAACAAAGCTTTTATGTATTTATTTTTATTTAAAATATACCAAATTCATTTCAATGATAAACAATTTCTGGTTACAAATGACAGCTTTTTATTTTACCAGACACTTCAGCAGCTACGTTTTAGAAACATTAGAGAGGCACACAGTGACTCAGCTGAGATTTTTCTTCAAATGAAACCTCCTAGAAACCAATTTAAACAACTGACAGCAGTGTCATACTTGGATAATCCCATCGGTGAAGAGGATCACTTAAAAAAGTTCTTTGAAATTATCCTTTCGCCAGTAAAAACACTGCTCTGAACTTTCAGCCTCTTAAGGCTAAAATTATCCATTTAAAAAAAGTCTGTATATTGTTCGTGATTTTATTAAGAACAGCAAAAGCCACATTATGCTTGATTAGACACCAATGGATAAAAATCCTCTCATTGCTAATTCATTAGAGGTAAACAAAACTTCCAGCTTTATGAAAATATCCCTCCTCCTCTCAAGGAGGAAAGCTGAGATAAAATTCAGTAATTCACTATTTTTAAAAAATGATTTGCTGAGTTGCATTCATACAGTAAAATATTTAAGATTTTTAAAATCATGATTAATCTATTTATATATTTTCCAAAACTGGTTGTATTATTGGTCTGAAGAAGTGAAAAATAAAACAGAGCTCTCCTTTATCGACTGTATTTAAGTAAGTCTTGATTTAGATTGATAAGTAAAATTACATTTGTTTAGTTGACAAACTGAATGCTCAACATTATATTCGAAATGGGTTTATGAGAAGGACTAGAATGATTTAAGAAACACATGCTAAAGTCATCAAGTGACAAGAAAGTTTTTTTCCATTTTACACCAAATCTATAGAGCCTGATGTCAGCAAATGAAACAAAATTTCATCAAGAGATCTAATGGACAAAGACAAAAGTAGGTATTTCTATGTATACAAAATAACACTTGACTTCTTGCAAATATGGGCAAAAACAGATTTTTAAATGGCAACATTACAGAGCATATTGAATATGTTCAAGAGAATGCAGTTTTAAAACATCTATTGAAAGCATATTGAGAAGGACAATATGGATTGTTATCAAACTAATCTGCAAAATGATTAACAAACCCAAAACCAGAGTTTTGTTTTTGGGATTTTTTTTCTTTTTTTTTTAAAGTTGTTGATAAAATGCTCAGAGTACTATGGATTTTGGGAAGGAGACCAATAAACTGTGCATACATAAATCATTTAGAAAGCTCATCTACCAGGAACACAATGGCATCTGTCAAGCTGAAAAAAAATCCTAAAAATGCATTTAATTTTTTTTAAATAATTTGACATTTAAAAAAATACACAAAACCTTCTTTGTTAGTGAAATGATTGAGATTCATTATATAATTCACTAAAGTGAGTCTCTATGAAAATCTAGAGAGGACAAATGTTATTACAGAGAGCTAGTGAAAGAGAAATTAATTATGCTAACACATTATAGCAGTGGTTTTCAAACTTTTTTCCTTGGGACCCAGTTGAAAAAAAATCATTTATGCCCATGACCCAAAATTACATCTTTGAGCAATGCATTGTAGTCTTACAGAAGCAGCAGCAGAGGGCACCACGACCCAGTACCTGAGGGTCTGTGACCCAGTGGTAGGTCCCAACCCATAGTTTGAAAACCACTACATTATAGGACTAGAGTTTTCCATAGTTCAGTTTATCTAACATTTGGAAGAAGACATGGAAGTGATAAAAAGAGTATGCAGCTTCAGATTTCAATGTCAATCAGGAAAAGATACCATCATTGTATCTGCAGATTCCATAACAAGTGCAAGATGTACAGAAATAAAACAGCCATTGTCAAATTATTTTAAGCTATGTAATTTTATGGAATAAATTTATTCCAGATTCAACGTCTGATGTTACCAGGCAAGGTGCAGATCTACATAAACTTATTCAACCATTATCTAATTTCCTTTTTTAAAAAACATGTGCAACCTAATTAGTAAAATTTCTAGAAACAAAGGCAACAATTTCCTTTTAAGGAACACTGATAATTTAACAACAACAGCGTCACATTTCAGATCATTGTGCAAATAGAGCTGTACTGATCACAATAAAAGCAGTTCAAACTGGTCATGTGATTGCATGAATCCTATATTTTCATGAACTCACTGCATCTTGTTACTCAGCCAAGTAAGACAACACCACTGAGCGGTCAGGACAATCATGCATGCATTCCTACACACGAGGTCTTGCCTGGTGTACCACCAGCAGTTTCAAAATGACTAGATTCATATAGACAACAGAGTCCTGTGGCACTTTTAAAGACTAACAGATTTATTTATCGCATGAGCTTTCGTGGGAGAAAATCCCACTTCGTCAGACGCTTTGAAAATGTGCCGGAAATGCCCCTCTGCCTTATATATTGGACAGACAGGACAGTCTCTGCGCCAAAGAATCAATGGACACAAATCTGACATCAGAAATTGCAACACTGCAAAACCTGTAGGGGAACACTTCAATCTCCCTGCTCACTCCCTTGACAACTTGTTAATAGCTGTGTTGAAAGAGATGAATAACAAATCACAGCTTCAAAGAGAGACTGCAGAACTCGAACTTATATGCAAATTTGACTCAGTTGTCTTGGGGTTAAACAGGGATTTTTCTCGCATTACAACAAGTGATTTGACCTCCCCCTCTTCTATGTGCTGTTCCCCAGTGTTTGAATCCTAACACCTATTTTGATTTGCTGTTACAGCCTGACCTGATGCTATGTCATACACTCCCCTGCATTTAATTTCCTCCCATTCTGTAACTTTCCCATCTTCAAAGCGTCTGATGAAGTGGGATTTTCTCCCACGAAAGCTCATGTGATAAATAAATCTGTTAGTCTTTAAAAGTGCCACAGGACTCTGTTGTCTTTCTACAATAGACTAACATGGCTACCCCTTTGGAATTAGATTCATATAGTTTTAGTCAGTCTTTATATAATACAGCAAGGAGCACCAGTGTAATTCCATTAAGTGAAAAATGTTCTTTCAGTTATAGAAATGCACTAGAAATACAATACAAGACCTTTGACTACTAGTGGTAAATATGCCAGTGGCCTGTGATGGGATGTTAGATGGGGAGGGTTCTAAGTTGGTCCAGAGAATTCTTTTTTGGGTGTCTGGCTAGTGAGTCTTGCCCACATGCTCAGGGATTAATTGATCACTGTATTTGGGGACAGGAGGGGATTTTCTCCCAAAACAGATTAGCAAGGGCCCTGGGGGTTTTTCACCTTCCCCGTGGGGTATGTGTCACTTGCCGCTGGATTCTCTGTACCTTTAAGTCTTTAAACCATGGTTTTGAGACTTTAATGACTCAATAATAGGTTATGTGTATATTGCAGGAATGGGTGGGAGGTTCTGTGGCCTGCCTTGTGCAGAAGGACAGACTAGATCAGGGGTTCCCAACCCGTGGCCCACAGGGCTTTTTAAAATGGCCCATGCCACCGGCAACTGGCTTGGACCCAGGTCGCAGCTGCGCAGTCCCAGAGGGCAGCTAGGAGCTCATCTGCGGCCACCCACCTCTCCTCCGGTCCCAGCCAAGGCCAGATTAGAGATTGAGGGAGGGGTCAAAGGCTCCATGGCTGTGGGGGCCATGGGCTGGCATGGCTGCGGAGCATGTTGGAGAGGGGCCGGGGGCTGGCGTGGCGGTGGGGGACTGGGGTAGGGGCCGCAGGCTGGCACAGCTGCTGAAGGGAGCGTGGGCCATGCTGGTGCTGCTGGCTGGGGCCCACACGCTTGCCCACAAGCTGGCCCTGTTCATGGGCATCCAGCCCCCTTTTCCTTTCCTTTCCTTTTTAAACTTTCAATTTTTTTCAAGTTTAAAAAAAAATCATTTTGGCTCGAGGGCCACAAATACAATTTTTAGAACCCTGAAGGGCCACTAATCTATTTAATTAAAATTAATTTAAATTTAATTAATTGATTTACTTAATTAGTTATCATTAAAAATTAATTAAATAGACTGGTGTCCCTTTAGGGTTCTAAAAATTATATTTGTGGCCCTCGGGCCCGGAAGGTTGGGAACCGCTGGACTAGATGGTCATACTTGTCCCCTCTGACCTTAAAATCTATGAATCTATGACACCGGGAAACTGATGTGAATATTGGTGAGATGTGTACACACAAACATTAAGATCCTTTAAACCATAAACTCTTCTCCCACAAAAACTCTGCAGATTTTCATTTGGGGTTTCGGGTAGATTCCCTGATAGAAAAACTGAGGTACACGCCCCGCAAAGAAAAACAAAACAAAAAATCAAACCAACCAAACAAACCCAAACTGTCCTCCAAATAAACCATATAAATGCCTTTTTGTATTTATTTAGGTTAAGCAGACACGATTGCGAGAACAATGCAAAGAGAAATCCGACACTGTTCTATAAAAACAATGAATCACAAAAAAATGAGCTCTTGAGGGAAGGCTAGGCTTCTCATCATGATTCAAATCTTTCTCCCTGGGATTGACAAAACTAGTTTGCCTCAGTCACTGAGAGACTGACTTGGACTTCTGCAACATACGTTTAGAGCTATTGAGCAAATTGGTAGTTTGTGACAATCAACTACAATCAATGTAGATTTGGGGTTTATAGTTTAATTCTTTTTTCAGGAAGATTACAAGAAAAAATGACGAATCTAATATAACAATGGCAAGCTTAAAGCAGATATGAATAAATCAGGATACAGCAACGAACTACATAATGAGATTATCCAAAGATTATTAGAATTGGAAGAAGCCCACAGCAGCTCACCAGTTCCAGTGTTTTTTTTTAAATTTGTAGGCCAAGATCCCAAATTAGGTCCAATTCAGATTTGTGGGGATAAATACTTGCTTCCCCATCCACTGCAACCACATGATCCCATTCTCTGCAGTTCCCTCTATTAGCAATAGAATACCATGCAGCAAAGAACTATTCCAAAGTACAGCCTTCTATCATTTTCAAGAAGAAAATAAAGCTAATGGAGTTGCCCTAACTTCCAAGATTTTCAGAAGGACTGGGATGAAGTAAGAAGCAGCAATGGTACATGAGTGGGTGAATGGATGACCAAAAACCATAAAGAGGAGGCTCTGAAATATGGATAGCTGCACACTCACCTTTAATTATACATGACAGAATGGTAATTTAATTTTTAGTTAGTGATATTTATAGAAATAATTCTATTCAAGAAAAGGAAGTAGTAAACTTACATAAAAAGGAGATGAATTTTTCCCTCCAACGACTAGAGTAGCTGATTTTCCATTATACTGCTCCTTTGGGGTGTACTTTAAAACATGACAGTCTTTCACCTTAAAAAATAAACCACGGTAAATAGGATCTCAAAACAGGCATCTGTTCATACTCTAACTTCAATTTAACACCAAACATTAAACTATGTAAGCAAAGTCACAGCATCCGCTCGATTTCATTTGTGTTCATATAATAGTAGATCCCAAGCTCAAAAGAGAAAATTTGAATCACTTGTAATGAAACATCTTTCTTTTAACCGTTTACCCGTAAGCCCATTAGAATAAATATATGGAATGCAGACAATATTCTCATGTAAATCCTAAAAGTAAAGTCAATTTTTTACAACCATGACATTTGGTGCACTGTCTAGTACAGTACCTTTCACAACTTTACATTTAGAATATACATAATACCCATGACCTGCTATTGAAGTATACAAAAGGAATGGAGGGCTGGCTTCAGCAACTAGTTGGAGGATTTCATGCATGGCATAAAGCTGACAAAACTGTCTCTACACCACTTGTGCTTAGGGGCAGCCAGCTAGAAACCCGATAGTTACTGGGTCCAATCCCACCCGGGACCAAAAAGACAGTGGGGGATTAAGGCTCCCCTGCCTTAGCTGACACATCTGGAGGCCTGGCTGCAGCCCCTGCAGGGGGGCCCCCAGCCATGTGGCACAGAGATTAGAGGTTATTAGTGCTCATGGTAAATTAGACCACTTCAATTTGACACTACGAACCAAGTCCCAGTTGGCTTTAAGACTGAGAAAGGGGAAAAAATGCCATCTATGCTGTCCCTCTCCAAGTAAACCACACAAGTTCCAAAGCACCTGATAACCCCTGCCTCAAAGAGTTTATAATCATAAAAAAATCAGTTTATAAATAGAACATACTGTGCAACCCCAGAAGTAATATTTGTGGGATTTTTTCCCCCTTAATAACCCTCCTTTCATCCTCTCCCCCCCTCCAGTCCAATTTCTTTGTCTAGAATTTTTATTAAAAAAAACTAAAAGTATTTAAGCCAAAAATTCAATGCATCTGTCTTACCTCAAGCAATGTAACAACATGTCTTGTACCATCCTTAGTCCATAATGGCATCATTCCCAACTTCACTGCAACAAGGCCAACTCTGCGGGAACCTTTCGATCAAAAGAGACTATGCCTGTAACTTAAGACTAAATATCAGAGTCTACGGATACTCAGGGCATGCTAAAAGACTTTTCTTCCCTCCCACTATGGATGGGCTCAAGGAAGGAAAGAACAAGTCTTTAACTTTGTGGGCAGTTTGGGAGTAGCAGAGTTTCTTTAATGTACTGCTTATGCTTGCACAGACAATACATGAGCTCAGTGTTAATCAAAATATACATTTCTTGTTGAGAAGTCACTTTTGAAAAACACAAACAATATCCATTTCTGGCAAACCAAATGACTATCTAAAACAAAATTAAGAGTTAAATGATCAACATCATCTCACTACTTCATTTTTCCTCACTCTATATATTTAATCTTCAGCCACTGTATAACAAACGAACTCTCTTAAGGACACAGAGGCTTAAGACTTGGCTTGGAAAACAGAACCCATAAGAGGAATAAATAAATAAATAAATACTTTAAATACATGGGAAAAAAGAGCATCTCTAAACGTGTTATGTAATGTTTGCATATAGTATCAGTCACTTAGAGGCCATTCTAAGGATATGAAGTACTTGTCTGTAGTGACAAAAGCAAGCTTTTACCAGAGGCATCACTGAAGTCTTAGTCGGCCCCACTGTTGCAAAGATAAGCTAATTAACTGGTCTTAAAAAAACAGAGGGGAAAAATGTGTTATCAAAGACTGTGCGTTGGAGTATTTTTGTGGCCACCGTGAGACTTTAAACACAAAAGCTATGTTACCTAGTATGCTATCTCTTCTATGCAGTGATTGGGAGTCAATATGTAGTCTCCTGTGGACCAGGAATGCTAGTCAGCCAAAGTCCCTGGCTTTTAGTCAACAGTGGCTAATAACATGGTACCATTTGATATGTTCATGACAGCCATATTTCAAGAGTATAAGCAAGGGAGATTTTTAATGGGCTGTGGCTGTAAAGTGATGAAAAATGAGTTGAAGATGCTCAGGAATAGAAGAGGAACATGGAGACTACAGACGTGCTTTGCTCCTTGCAGAGGTAAAGAAAGTGACTAAGGTAACAAAGAAGAAACTTTATATGACATCAGTGTCATATTATTTGTACACAGCCATAGCACCATGATGACTATTTCTGTTCGTATACTGACCTGGTTCCCATGGATGCATTGGCCAGGGTTCATCTTTCAGTGGACACAATTTACTGGCTGTTTGAGCTGCATATTCTTCTCCTGTTAACTTCTTAAGGAACTTAACATTCTCTTCAGAAA
The DNA here is from genome assembly GCA_007922175.1 of Pelusios castaneus. Lineage (NCBI taxonomy): Eukaryota > Metazoa > Chordata > Testudines > Pelomedusidae > Pelusios > Pelusios castaneus. The sequence continues at coordinate 26,623,014 of ML685787.1, forward strand.
GATGTTCGTCCCACCAGGTGGCACTATTACTATGCCTGACTACAAAACACCACGGTCCCCTACCAAGTAAAAAACAAAAAGGGGAGTTTGGGTTTGCTTATTAATTCATATAATCAGGGATTAACATAAATGGTACTCAGTTACTCATAAGCACCTAACCTTTCAAAAAGCATACTGAAAACTTCCCCCAAAGGCTCACGTGTGTACCAGCATACCCTGCACAGCCCCAGCCTCACCCATTCTGCCCAAAACCATGCCCCACTACTGCGCTCCCAGCCCCTGCTACCAAGGGCCAGGGTTCCGGGCTGGATCCAGGTGCCAACCTTTGCTACTGCCACGAGCCCCTGGCTGGATCTGGCCCCTGCTGCCTCTGGCCCTGGGCTGGATCCAGCCCCCACCGACGGCCCCAGCTCCCAGGCAAGATCTGGACTCAAATCTCTGGTGCTGCTGCCACCGCCTTTGGCCCCGCTGATCCCAGGCCCCCGGTTCTGGGCCAGCTTCTGCCATGACCAGCCTCCTCCGCCACCCACCTGCCCATCCGGGTTGGGACCAGCCACTGTGGGCCCTGACCAGGGCCAACCGCTGCGCCCTGCTACCTGCCTGAGGAAGAATTTAACTTTCTCTCCTCTCCTGCTCTGCACCACATGCCTCAGCTGCATGCTGCAAAGTAGGAGACTTAAAAATGCCAGTGCACCTCTTTGTGCCTGCATTGCTGGCTCAGGACTGGGGGCACTGGCTTGGACACTCTGGGCTCGTGCTCCCTGTGCTCAGTGCTAGCAAAGCCCCTGGAGTAAACACTGAGGCCTATCTGTGTTTGAGGCCGAGGAAAGTATTTATTACCCAACCCAGAACCACTATAAGAGAGACACTGAGTGACACCGAGGCAGGGGGGTGGTGGGGGTAGTAAGGCTGCCCTGTCCCAGCTGGAGCTGGGCTGCAGGAAACCAGCAGCTGCTGCATTCTGAGTAACTGCAGGTGGAGCAGAAATGGGGGAAGATTTGCATCCCCCCCCCCAGCCTCATGTCCCCTCCTTGCAGGGCAGGTGAGCGTAGGGCCAAAACGCCTCCTGCCTCTGGGGGTGGTAGTGTCGGGGGATGCAACAGCATGAGGGGGCACAAATGTGATGTCTGATAGCTGAGTACCAAACAATTTCCACTGGTACTCACTGGAGAACCTTATCTGAAAAATTTTGTCAACCCCTGTACACAATGCCTTTTACTCTTGCATTTCATCACAAAAATGACAAAAGAATTAAACATCACTAATAAGACATGCTCAAGTGATGGCACTCAAACTGCTCTACCTTGATTATCGTCCTTTGGATAATCTTATATTTAATTTGCTAACCAAAAACAAAAGTTTGTTTAAAAAAAAAAAAAAAAAATCGAGGTCAAGAGGAGCCATCTTCTATCATACAACCCGGAGTTCACTAGTGAATCACCAAAGGAACAACAATTCTAAAATGGAAAACTTCAAGCTGAAAAAGCCACTGCTGGATTTCATTACCCAACCTCACAAAGGGTTTTTAAATCCAAGAATTCTCAACAAGCACATTAGCATCTCTCAACTACCTTGACAGAAAATAGAACTAGGGACTGCTTCTCAAGCACTGCACCACTTTGGGCTCTGAAAGACATCAACTCCACCATTACTTGCACCCAGAAGCAAACAGGAGCTCAGTAGAGAGACTGAGTCATGATCACTACATGCTCATGGAAGATGCCACGGATTCAGGAAACAGGCAACTGTGCTTTGCACTGGATTAAAGACTTTGTGGTGGCTTTCACATAGAATATATCACCACAGTCCAAACTGGAGGCAACCAAAGTCTGAGTAATTGTTGCAAAGTTTGTATTAGAGAGAAGCAACTGTAGGCTTCATCTTCACTAAGAAAAAAGGTGTTTCCTTACCACAAGATATCCACCACACGGTAACTAACATGAGATAAAATCCAACTGAAGACATGGCAGTTCTAGTATTAGCATATTAACAAGGCATCTCCCTCAAAACCTGCTAACACTTGTGTAAACTAGAAATACCATATTTTCACTAGGATTTTATCATGTGCTAGCTAACGCATGGTAAGAACATATTTTTCTCCTAATGAGGATGCAATTGCAGTCTCTTGATCAGCAAGACACAACTCAGGCTTCTCAAAAATCCACAATTGTCAATGGTTCCATCTGGATCTGCAGATTGAACTGTTTATGCAAAATGCAGGCCCATATCCTTAATATATATTGTAGAGACTATTTCAGACCACTTCTTTATATTCATCCCCATGTCAAACTTTGCTTCCGTTACTTAGCAGGATTAAATCAAAGTCTTTTTCTTTCATTCAGGTTCCTATAAAAGCCAAACACTGGGGAAAGTAATGAAGTTGCAGAAGCTGATTTTCATGGTAGAGAGATGTCAGAATGGCATAGAATGATGGAGGAGAACAGGCAGATAATCATGAGTTTACTGACAGCAAGGCAACAATGTCTCGTACTCCTCTAGCTGCATTTACCATTATCTGCTGCCAAAAGAAACAAACCATTGACGTGTTTCAAAGGGGTAGCTATGCTAGACAATTTGTTTGTTTAACCATTGATATGTTCTGTATTCAATCTTGGTTCCATATCCTATTTTAAAGCCAAATTGATACACTCATCTAACCTCCTGTGGCATTTCAGTGTTGTTGGAATTGCTCTATCAGTATTTCCTTAAATTACAAACAAAAACAGGGGCAGTCTCAAAAATAAGTGATGTTCTTGAGTGGATAACGGACAAGGCTGTTCCCTGTGTATTAGCACATACTCTATGAAAATCAGAGCAACTATTGCATTCAACTATTCCTGCCTCCGCACAGGAAAGCCTGCTTAGAGAATACACAGAGCACATACATTGATGCAACAAAACACACAGCTGCCCCAAGTCAGAACTGACTCAGGCTCACAGGGGCTCAGACTGCAGGGCTATAAAATCACAGAAATGTGGCTTTGGATAAGAACTGGGATTCCTCAAGGTTTCAGCCTGAGCCCGAACACCTACCACAATTTTAGAGCTCTGCAGCCTGAGCCCAAGTCAGCTGTCAAGGACCAGGCACAAGTCTTTTAACTGAAGTGAAAAGGCCCCAGCAGGAGGAGGGGACGGGTATTCCGGGGGGCTTAACAGAGGAGTGGGCCAAGGCCTACGCCCCATAGCCACTGGCGTGGATAGAGGACGCTGGGTGCTACGGAACAGCGCCGTGTCCGACCAGATACAGCCCGGGCGGGCGGGCAAGGAGGGCCACACGTGTAACAAGCAAGTCCCCAGCCAGCCCCTGCCCTGTAGCCGTCCCGAGAACAGGCGATGGGGGGCAGCTGCCGCAGCCCAGGAAGGGCCTCGAACCTGGACCGGACCGTCAACAGCCCCTCCCCCGCCCCCAGCGACGGACGCGAGACGACAGGTATTGACCCGAACCTCCCTACCCAGGCCAGGGGAGGGAGAGAGGAGGTCTCTGCTCGCGCCAGTCACGTGCGCACGGAACCAGGAACCCCCGGAGGGTGCGCGCGGAGCAGCACTGAACCCCCCCTCCCCCACCAGGCCGTTGAAACCTGCCATGCCCTTCCCCCACCAGGCCGTTGGGACCTGCCATGCCCTTCCCCCAGCCCTGCACCCACCTGTTCCCGACAGCGGCCGCCGCCTGCCTCGGCGAGCCGCCCGTCAGCAAACGCGCCCCCAACCGGCACAGCAGCCCCCAAGGCGGCATGGCTTCCCTCCCGTCCCCAGCCTGGTCCGTGCGGCAAAGCCTTCCGCCCCCCCGCCCGCCTATGATTAAAGTTCCGGGCGCGCGAGCACTCGCTGACGAGGGAAGAATTCCAAAGGGCACCACACGGGTGTGGGCCTTGTCCCGCCTCAGTCTCCGCCCCCTGGCTCACCCCGCCTTAATCCGCTCTAGGCAGGCAGCTGCCTAGTTAACTCCAAAGAAGTGGTGGCTCTGGAGGTTCTCAGGGAGCCATAGAGTGAAAGTTCCAAAGGGGTGGCTGTGTTAGTCTATTGCAGAAAAACAAACAGGGTATTCAAATTCCAAAGGGGTAGCCGTGTTAGTCTATTGTAGAAAGACAACAGTCCTGTTATTTATTTATTTATGCAATGAACTTTTTTCCCGTGAAAGCTCATGCAATAAATACATCTGTTAGTCTTTAAAAATGCCACAGGACTCTGTTTTTATAGAGTGAAAGGGAATGGAGGGAGCAGCCGCCACAAGGTCCCTACAGCAGCACAGTGCCATAAAGGGGGAGGCTCAGGGAATGCTTCCCCTGCTGCTGGGAGTTGGTCACTGTCATTTAACAAGGCATAGAGGGTCACCGCAGAGGTGAAGGGCAGCAGCAGCAGGATGGTGACCCGTGGTTGGGTGACTGGCTGGGTCCCCGGGTTCACAAATCATGAATTGCTGGGCTGCAAGCACAAGCCCCTTCAACAGCAGCGCTTTGGTTTCACTCTCACCTCAGTACCAGCTGCCGGCCTCTGGGCCGTTCTCCAGGTTGAATGCACAGCACGAGTAGAACTCTAAGCCCTCATGGCCGGGTTTTTGTTCATTGTCCTTGTGAAGTAGACAGGTTTCAAGAGCTCTTTCACAACCCAGTCAGCTTCCGTCAGGACAAACCTGGCAATAGTGGGATGGGAATCACCCTTGTAAATCCAGGACTGGTCTGGAAGGAGGGATGAATTTTGATTCCAGCTGGACCAGCATAACACATAGGACATGGCTCAAGCAGGTTTATTGTTAAGAAACCCCCCTTCTCTCCCCAAAATACCTCTCTCACTGCAGGGCAGAGGAAAGTGTCTTACACAGTCAGATCTCAGACAGACAAGTTACATTGTTAAGGCACTTTAAATGGCACTATCTTATCATATGCAAAGCTCCAAACACTATCATTGGCCAATTCAGCAGTTCCTACCTTCTTGCCTGTTTTATAAATTGAGATACAAACATATTAATCAGTTCAAGCTGTGGTCCATCTTGTCCAGAATTCTGACTCCTACAAGGTTCCAGATCAGATGCTTCCCAAGTGCAAGAATCACTATAATTGACAATGATGGAATAACTTCTCCATAGGAAGAAGTTTCTTTCAAATCCCTGGCAATTAGTGTTTAATTTATCCTGTGAGCATGGTGGTCTATATCTTCTATTTATTTACCTTGCACCTAGCTAATATAACTGGAGATGTCCTAACCACATAAAGGTCTAATACTTTCCTGAGTCCTGCTAAGCACCTGGAATCAATGATATCTTGAGGGTTTCATGGATTAATTTATATTCTGCATCAAAATACTTTCTTTTATCAATTTTAAATGTATTAGCTTTCAGTTCATTTGGATAGCTAAAAGTGAATAATGTCCTCTTACTTCTAAAATACATTTCTAGACAGTGACAATGTAAATTGTTTTCTAAAAGACATTGCTTGAATGGATTTTAGATGGCTGGATCGCTACATGGTGCTTACTGGGCTCTGACAGTTGGATACTTCAGTAGTTTCCCTCTTCTCTTTATTCCCATTTCAGAACTGCATTACTGAGGAAGACAGAAAAGAATCTGCATTACAACATTACCTTGTTCTCCTCAAATAGTATTTGTATAGCATATACATATAGGCTGGGATTAGCACTGCTAAAGAGACTCATATTGCAGAGTTACATGAGTCTGGGGCACAAAGTTCAGAGTCTAACTTCCCCAAAGGTCAGGATGTTCAAATTCAAAGATTTTCCCCTCCTCATCCTCTACAGCAGTGGTTCCCAGCCTGTGGCCTAGGAGCCAAAAGTGGCCTGCAGGGGCTTTCAAAGTGGTCCATGGCTCTCCTCCTGCTGGATGCAGAAGGGAGCTTGCTGCCTAAGGACCTATATGGAGTGTGTTTCTGCAGGTCTAAAAGATCACCGCAGGCTCCTTGCAGCAACCAAGTGAATGACAGATCAGCAGTACCCTCCCCCTGATTGTAGCAGGGAGCATGGCAAAGCGCTCCACCTGAGTCCTTAGGTGGTAGGATCCCTACTGGAGCCAGAGGGAGGGGAGCACTGATCTTTGGTCCCCCTGGCTGCCCTAGTGGGTTCATTGAGGCTATCTGTATGGCCTGGCTGAATTGCTAACCAGTTGCAGGTGTATTTCTGCAGGTCACCACAAGAGCCATGCAGGCTGGACAGTGACCTGTAAAACTTGGCTAGACTCAGAAGGATTCAGTAAAGCTCTCTCTCTTAGGCATCATATTGTCTCCCTGTTGGTGGTCTGCACTCATTGGTGGGGTTGGGGGCAAGGGGGGGGAGTTTCTGTACTCTTGAGCCACTATAGGCTTGTACATTTCATCATGATGAGGGTGGGTCTGTTTGTCATTCTCTTCCTCACTCATGCAGAGACATGGTCTGTGCCTCATCAAATGAAGATAAGCTCAAAAGGAAAACTCCAACTGACTTCCAAAGGAATCAAGATCAGGCCCAAACTATCACTAGGGAAACAAGCAAAATAAAATAATCTATGCCATCCTTCACCCTTCTTCCCATCTGAAATTTCAAGCATTCCCTACAGATTTCTAAGCACTCAAGGGATTTGTCCCTGCATGCTAAGACATTGTGCCCTTCCAGGGCTGTGTTGCTTGCAGTAGCATGTCAGACATCAATAAAACGAAAAGATGAGCCATGACACTTCCCAAAATGAGTTTTCTGAGCAGTATTATAAATGTGTCATCAAAATTTACTTGGTACTTTTCTCAACATTGGAATGGTGTTGTTTCTTGTGATGGCTGCCAACAGGATTTGGGTTAGGATCTCAACCTGGGACATCAGCTCCAGAGCCCTCTTGTGTTGCTGTGAACTCTATTCCATGGTTGATATGCATCCAGATATTTTATTTCTAGAGCTACGAAAGCCCTTCTAGTTTTTTTCATACCCTCTGCCATCCTGCTGTTGCAAGCTGCAGTTTTCACCAGATTCCCTATATGGATCCACAGGCTGTTCCTCACTCCTCCTTTGCCTATGCTGCAAGCCGGGCTATGGAGATATTTGTTTATGGGATACATTCCCAGTTCCACAATTAGTAAATGTGGGTTTGTACATATTCCTCTCTGCTTTCTCTCCTCTTCTGCACTGCCCATCGCCTGAACCTAATCCAGAGATTGTTGCTGTAGCCATTCTCCTTGCTTTGATCATTTTTTTAAAACTGTGGTTTAAAATCTCCTCTTTTTGAAATATGTGTCTCTGAGCTCTTGTACATTATTACTATTTTAATTATACAGTAGCATATGCTGATGTTGTCCAAATGGGAGTTTCCGTGAAGCCTTAAATGGAGAGACATCTTTGAAAGTTCAGGGACCCAGAGAACACAGTTTCTTGCATGGGAATTGCACCCTTCACGTGCGCGCACACACACATTCTGATCACCCACAGCCTCAGAACCCTACCAATCTGCTCAAGCTGGATCTCAGCAACAGGGCGGATCCTAGAGAGAGTATTGTAGATTTACAACACTCATGCTGGTTTTTGTAAATACAGCAGAGACATAGATTTGATTTGACAAATGCTCCTGTGACATTTATCTTCTGGCGGCAAATGGGCAGAATAAGTTCAAAAGCCTGTATTTAACATTGAGCCTGCCTGAGTGGTTTGCAGGTTGCCTGTCACCATAATGTTAGAGAAAAGGGACGATGGCATTTTTCCCTCACACCACTGATTATAGCTTATATATGTGGGATGGCTCATTAAGTGCAATGTTTGTCCCTACCATGTTTATTTACTTTTAATTGTCAGTGATGAAGTATATTTTGTAAACAGATTACCCATGACTGATCTCTGGGCAGAAGGCCTCCAGGTTTGTTAATCTGCATACAACCAGAGAGAAAGCACAGTACACGCTGATCAGACCCTACTTAGCATCTGTCACACACCTAGCCACACTCTTTTCTCCACCTACCATGACTTTGGAATTGTAATAATATTTTCCTTTTCCATCTTTTCAATACACTACACACAGCAGAGGAGTTCAACATGCAAATCAACTAACACTATTCACTTACAGTGTTGCCTCCTCACATGAGTCGCTCGGGAAACTCTCTGCTCTAGTGAATTAGGCATGAGTTTTGCAGTCTTGGTTTTAATCATGGCTCTGATTCTGATTTAGTGTGTAATTGCCTTTGCCAGTCACATAAGACAGCATTTTCAAAAGTTTGTGTGGCCAGAGGTGGCAGGTTGGGTAGCTGAATAGGGTTTTTCTGGGCCCTTGAAAGGCTTAGGTCAGGTAAGCTGGAAGAAAGGATCTGTGGGAATCAGCTGTAACAGCTCAACATCTTTCAGGGACCCACTGTCCCATGCTGGAGGATCTTCAGCAAGGGGAGTAAGTCTATATTAATGCACATGCAGTTGAAAGTAAAGCTGACTAGAAATAAGTGACCTGACTCTTCTAGTTTTGCTCGCCAAGCTGGTTGAAAATCAGATAAAACAGCAGTGTAAAAATAAAAAATACAATGGATTTGTTCATAATCAAAAGGATTATTAATAAAAACAGATGAGAGAATTTTTTTAAATGTATGAATATTTAATATATTTTTTAAATAATTTTGTAAAATATATGCATTTTTCTCCAAAGAATTTGCCCTGCCCTTTTGTAGGTTAAGGCCAAATTCTCCCCTGGGTTGAGGTGTGTAGGAAGATTCCTGCATAAAGTTGATGTTGTTCATCTGCCATAGGTTAGGGTTGGAAAACTTTGTGAGGTTCTCCTTCTTGAGTTTATTCTAAATTCTTTGATGGGGGATGTGGGATATTCCCCAGGGGATTGTTAGAGGGGATAATGGGCATCCTTCAGTCCCACCCTCTTCATCGCTTCCTCTTGTATGGATCCAGAACCACATAAAAACCCCCTCAACACAGGAAGTACCAGTCTGAAGGGTAGACTGTGGATGGTGCCATGCAGATGGATATATCCCCACCATCTCTGCAGATGGGGCAGGTCCACTTGCAAAGGGTCTCCTCCACACGTGGAAATGGGTCAAACAACTGGGTTCTAGTATTAAAGGAGAACCCAGCTACCATGCCCTGTGGCACATCATTGCCCCAAGAATGGGTTAATGAATGAAGACAAGCCCTGCAACTGGCTAGAAGCATAGTGCTTTCAGCAGTACAAAGCAATCAAAGGTGTATGTTTCATCTTTTCAGAGAAGCATTTTATTTCTCTTCACCTCCACCCCTTGTTGCTTCTAATGTGGTCACCAACACCTGTGCTAAGAGATGATGCTTGAACCAGATACATGGGTGGTGCAGCTCCACTTTCCTTTTTACCCCTTTGTGCATCACTGACCTATAAAAGGCCAAAATTTAATTTTAACTCTGTGTTATCATATTTATTACAATGATATATCTCAGCCTTGTGAGGTGACCAGAGAGGGCCAGTTAAGGTTGTTCACTTTCTTCATATCTTCTTTTTCTTATATTATAAACATTGGCTTTATCCTTCCTGAAAAGTACTTTAATGCATGACATTAAGATGGGAAATCTTGAAAATATGTCTCACTTCTTTTTCCAGATGACCTATTACTGTGCTACTCAGACTCTTTGGCTATGTCTTCACTGGCAAGTTAGTTCGAATTAAGGAGGCTTAATTCGAACTAACTAAAGCCATGGCTACACTAGGCTTTAGTTAGTTCAAATTAAAGGCTTCCTTAAATCGAACTAATAAGTTTGAATAGGGCTTCAGAAGTAAGGCTTTAATTCGAACGAACTAGTTCAAATTAGCCAATGTGGGCATGTTAATTCGAACTAATTTCTTAGTTCGAATTAACCGGCCATTGAAATGAATGGGGATCGCTAATTCGGACTAAGCAAGTGCCATTCATGGCACTTGCTTAGTTTGAACTAACCTTTTCTAGTTTGAATTAAGCTAATTCGAACTAACTAAAATTAGTTTGAATTAGTTAGTTCGAACTAACTAATTCGAACTAATTTTAGCAAGTGTAGACATAGCCTTTGTGTGTCCCAGCCAAAAGCTCTGAAGCAGTTAATTAATTCTGAGATGTTTCAGGCCTGAAGATAAATTTAGGTTACAAAGGGCTTGTCTATACTGAAAAAGCTGCGTCAATCCATGACCAATTGAGCGGCCAGTATAGACTTGCTCAATCGATCCCGGAACTGCTCTTCTGTCAACGCAGTAACTCCACCCCTCCAAGTGCAGTAACACTGCATTGATGGGAGAGTATTGCTGGTCAACACAGCAGAGTGAAGACAGCGCAGTAAGTCCAAGTAACTAAGTTGACTGGAGATACGCATTCTGCGGCATGCAGATTGCGTATCGCCTGTCAACTTAACCCCGCAGTGTAGACTAGCCCAAAGTGATGTTCTGAAACTAGATTACTTAAAATCAAAGATCCAAAAAAGGACTATATGGAATGAGATCAGATGAGGTTATTAAGAATGTGGGCATGTATATTTTAAAAGTAAAGGAAGACCTATGTTAATTTAAACTTAAATCAATCTTCATGGGGATTTTGCTAGATTAAATACACTGGCCTCAGTTATACAATATCCCTTAGAAGACTAGATCAATATGAATAAGAAGAACACAACAAGGTCAATAATTAATTGCTAAGAAATAATTATAAGTTTTAAGGGCTATATTGAGCGCTTGATTCCTATGGACTAAGGGCACAAATTCCACCAAAAGTTTCTCTAAATCTGAGCTCAGTCCTGAATGTATTGTATGCTGTTATGGACCATTCCTCTTGGGTGCTTTATGTGAGTTGATGGTCCCATGCTCCATAGACAAGTGTCTAATGCAGAAATCATCACTGCACTTCATGCTAGCTGGACTGAATGGACATGGAGTCTCAACTATCTTCTTGCGCCTAAAGGTGGCACGTTGAGAACAATGTGAACAGCTTGGCGGGGCAAAGTGAGGAACTGCTTTATGCTGCACCTGTTCTGAGGAGAACGGTCTCAGCCATCAAGGCTGTCCAACTAGCACTTGAGACACACAAAAATGAGACTAGCTTTAGGAGAAAGGAGCTCATTCTCCAAACTGAATGTTGTATCACAAAAGGCAATGGGCTAGATCCTTAGCTGTTGTAAATAAGAAGCACTCCATTGACTTTGTTGGAGCTATGATGATTTATGCCAGGTGGAATCTGGTGCTGCATCTCTTAATGGCACATGTTAAGATACTGCCCTTCTCCAGTGGGATTTGGGAAAACATTTCCTCAAGCAATGTAACTGCATGAACCAATGGATGCATCAGACATGCTGAACAAGCTGTAAGGGCAGAAAAACAGGAGTTAATTTTGTATGATATTGTAAATCAATCATCACACCTGACAAAGAGGCATATATTACGGAGAATAAATGGAATCATGATGGTCTCCCTGCTGCTAAGTAAAAGATATTCAGAACACAACATTTCTGGGAAAAGCACATTATCATGCTGAGGAATAAATGGCAAGAGCCAATCAATATGGAGTCTTATGGTTAGGTACAGTACTACTGTATTCATAGAGAAATGATGGGAACCCTAAGGCCTTTTCCCTTTTTTTGGACAATTATGTCAGAGCGCTATAGAATAACCTTCTTCTAATGCTGGATTTCTTTCACAGTTTGGTCACCATGTTGCAAGTTTTCCTTTAGATTTCATTAGAAATAAGCCAAACCCCAGTGTAACAGGAACAGATCAGCAATGTTTACCTGAATCAGCCCAGCCTGTGAGCTGGTGTTGACCCTGCTGGCAAAGAATTGGGTGGGTTTTGTTGACTCACTGAGGCATTTAGCTCATTACCCCAGCTGGAGATATGTAGAAAGGTTCTCTGAGAGACATGTTCAAGGGTACCAGGTAAGTTATCTTAAGGCGAAAGCCTAGGCACCACCAAACTGAGGAAAATGTTTTAGCTAAGTGGGTGTCATTTTATTGTTGATTTGTTGGTTAACAAAGCCAAACCGCAGGAAAGGAGTGGATTTAGACTATTTAGTTGTGAATTGGGTTTTTTAAAGCAGATTGGGAAAAGGATCTTCTTCCAACTCAATTGAACATCTATGATCTGTTTGGTAGTTTGGATTGGCAAGTCACAAGCTGACTGTATAAAGAAACAAACCAAAACCTAAATCCAAAATCCCGCTGAATTTTGGATGAATTCAGGAGCCAATCTCTTCTTTGGTACAGCTGGACAGGAACAATAGGGGTTTATGTGTACCATGGCATGTATCCAGAATAGTGAAATTAATAGGATTTCTTGTTTTGAATTATTAGTTTTTCCACTCTTTGATAACTGTATTCAAATTAATACATCTCTGACTGCAAAGAGCTGGTACAGTGTATAACAAAGGCACAATATGTCTCTGAGATCATACATTTGGCAGGAGGTACATCAGAAAAACACAATTTATCTCCAGCACTAGTATGCACTGCTGTTCTTAGAGATATCCACCCATCCCCTCTCCTCTGGATGGGTAGATAGCAGAACCTGATGTGCCATGTTCTTCGCCATACGTGCTCCAGCAGGAGAGGGCATGTGCAGCTGAGATTCCATAGAATTATCATTGACAGCGGCTACCTAGCAGGGTGTACTTATGTTTAAAGACCTGATAGCTCAAATGTTCATTGACAGCAAACTCCAAACAGGTGAGGGTTTGGTAGCAGCAAATTCATTATTAAAGTCAAGCTAAAATTGTTGCAGCAATTGTTCCACAGTAATTTCCCCAGTTGTTACGAGGCTAATACAAACAATAAAAGATTTTCTTATTGTTTTATTGTTTTCAAAGGCAAAGTGTGATAAAGGAAGGTAGAATATAAAACACAGTGTTATTACAATAGGCAATAATACACAAAAATGTATGCGGCTTATTGATATCTATCACAGGCATAACAACTAAATACAGCACATGCTGCTGATTAGAAAATATAAAAATATTTGAAAACAAGTAATTGACATTTAAGTACAGCATATGGGCCAAATCGTATTCTCATTTGCATGAGAAGTGCTCCTGGATTTCAGTAATATTCTCCCCACTATTCACATTGGGAGCTAATATTTTAATATAGCAAGAGGATTTAGAATCCAAGCCTGCAGAGTATGAGTATTGCTGTCTGCTGTCGTTCATCCCAACTACAATGCACTGTTCATATCAGGGAGCCCATGCATGGCATGAAGGGTGGAATTTCCAAATGTGCTAAGCATGAACCTAATCCTTCTCCATAAGAAGTCTGGTACAGCTGGACAGGAACAGTAGGGGTTTGTGTGTACCATGGCATGTATACAGAATAGTGAAATATGTGTTGCAGTAATAGGATTTCTTGTTTTGAATTATTTGTTTTTCCATGCTTTGATAATTGTATTAAAATTAATAAATCTCTGGCTGCAAAGAGCTGGTACTGTGCATAACAGAGGCACAATGGCTCTATTGTCTCTACTTGCAAGTTAGGTAGACTTAAGGAGGCTTAAGTTGACCTAACTTAGTCCCTGTCCACACCAGGCTTTCATTAAGTCGACTTAAGAAATTCCTTAAATTGACTTAATGAAAGCTTAGTTCGACTTAGTAAGAGCCTCCAGTTAGGTCGACCTAACCCTTAGGTCGACCTAAGCATAGTGTGGATGCTTAAGTCCACTTTATTAGGTCAACCTAAGGGCAGATAGGTTGACTTACTAAGTCCCCATTCAGGGGAAGCACTTTGTTAAATTGACCTAACTTTTTGTAGTGTAGACATAGCCAATTCATCTCTGAGATCATACATTTGGCAGGTGGTACATCAGAAAGACTGGGAATGCCACACAGGTACATGTAAATTTTGGAAATCAAAGCACCAAGATCCAAGCCTGACCCAAGGAGATAAAAAATCTAAAGCAGCAACCCTGCAAAGACTTGGGGATGTGCTTCACTTTGTGCATGTGGTTTGTTCCATTGCTTTGAATGAGATCACTTGCCTGAATAAGTGGAGGACGAGCATAAGGCGTGGTCTTTACACACAAAGTTGACCCTGTTAAAGGTGTGATTTTTTCAGCTTATTTGATTAAATTGCTTCTATTTTGTGTGTGGACACTTTTAAATGGACATAAACCTAGCTTATGTCTTTTGTTTGGCCCTCTACATTTAGTTTCCATTCAGATTCTCAGGGGCAAACCAAACCAATCTTAAAATGATATATGTGTTTACACAGGTTGAACTAAACTGGTGCATGTTTGCGTGTAGACATGCCGTTAGTCTTTGCAGGTCAGCACCTAAAACACAAGTTAGACATCATGATAAGGTAGAAAGGGAAGGGAAGAAAAGGACTGAGAAAACAAGGTAGCAGGCGAAATTATTTGGGGAGAGCATATTTCCTTCCTTTTCATAAGCAATGAATTCTTTCACTGGGCTGCCTTGCTTCAAGATTAAAAATGCTCTGTATAGCTGGCTAACAGATATTTTGGTCAAGCACAGGAGTGACAGTGAGATGGGCCAAAGGAGAAGTTAGTTGTGGCATGTGGGTAACAATGGTTGAGCTATAAATGTGATCTGTACTAAAATATTCTAACATATATCTTTCAACACCATGAAGACAGTCACATGATAGAGATGGTTTGCTCTTACATATGTTTTGGACAGGCTCTGCAATGCATAGCATTTAATCCTCTTTTTTCCTTTTTCCAGCTGGTTTATAAATTTTGGAGCACCACGGCCCCCCGTCCTGCCACCATTTTAGCTGTCCTTTCTCATGTTCACAGTCTCATTGAGGTCAGTGTGTGAAATCCAGTTAATATCCACTGTAGGTATTTCTATAGCTGTTGTGGCTTTGCTCTCTACACAGTATTAAGATTATGCCTATGAGGAACCCACACAGTTGGGTTCCAGCTAACAACATGGATTATTTACATAGATACACTCCAGCTCTTGTAGGATTCTGCTGCAAGAGGTCTTCTGCAATAGAAGAGAAGCCCAACAGAGGGCTCCCAACCTATTTAACGGGCTATTAGTAAATTCTGATATATTAAAATAGCCCTCACCATCATTAATGTATTTATCTTCCCAACACCTCTGTGAGATAGGAAACTATTATTAGCCCCATTTTACACTCGAGGCCTGATTAACTGACAGGACCAATGGCATGCAGGAAGTCTATGGTGGTGCAGGGACCCTAATCCCAGTTAGTATGCTAATCATGGGACCATCCTGCCTCTCATTTATGCTGCTGAGAATATGAAGTGACTCTTTGGACATTGGGTTTAGTCTCATGGGCTTTTAAAATGTGATACATGCTTATGTAAGTAGTAATAACCCTGCTGTCAGTATAAGTAGGAGGACAAGAGATCCTATTTTTATAGAGACAGTCCCGATATTCAGGGCTTTATTTTATGTCGGTGCCTCTCACCCTCCACCCCCATTCTTATTTTTCATGCTTGCTCTCAGTTCACCCTAAGTTTAAGTCACATGAATATCGGCTTTCAGGAGCTCTTCCTTTGGGTTTTCTGACTGTAGAACTAACATTCTTCACCCCCCCTCTCCCCCACTTTTTCTGGCTTTGCAGCCAACAGGCTGATGCAATATCAGATATTTTTTGCAGATTTTTATAAAGCTAAAGACATATAATCCCTTTTCGGCTGGATGGCTGCAGCTCAGAGTGTAATCTGATTATGGATTGGCTGCTGTGTAATCAGTAAGAAGTGTATTCCATGCTCTGTGACCACAGAATCTGAAGGTTTCCTGTAAATCAGCAAAATGACTAAACCTTTTTTTGTTGGATGAGTGTGTGTGTGTGTGTATGCAAACAATGTCATCTAACGAAAGTCGTTTCTATTCAAATACATTGACACACAGATTTTCCAGAACCTACAGACTGAAAAAATGAAGACTCATTCTATGCCTTTCCACTAGAGAAGTCATATTGTGTTTATTGATTTGGTTCTGCAACCTCCAAGACTAATTCTACAAAATCAGGATAAGTGGGGGCAGGGAAGAGGGATTCTGAGTGCAGTAGCAAAAGAGTAATTAATGATAAAGATAAGCGAATAGATAGTTAGACTGAAATAATTTAGACTGCTGCACAGCTACAGTGATTCTCCTTGGGCAAAACTCCCCCTCAGTGGTAATGGTCCACATAAGGTCCTCTAGATTATTTATAGTCTGAAGTAAGGATTTAGAAAGGCTTTGATAGTGTAGTGGGCCTCATAAAGGCCATCTACACTGTGGCATATTTACCCCCTAAAAAGAAAAGGGAGAGAATAAATACTGTGAACGGAGGCACCTCTTTTCTTATATTAGGAATCATTCAACTGACTTTAGAACTTCTTCAAGGCCCTGAAGTGTGAAGGATTTTAATTATATCTGTATGGAATATGGGGCTGAATCTTCTCTTAAAGCCACTCAAAAGAATAGGAACTTGCTCTCTATGGCTATATCTACACTGGCAAGTTAGTTCGAATTAAGCCTCCTTAATTCGAACTAACTAAAGCCATGGCTACATTAGGCTTTAGTTAGTTCGAATTAAGGGCTTCCTTAATTCGAACTAATACGTTCGAATAGGGTATTCGAACTAAAGGGTTAATTCAAACTAACTAGTTTGAATTAACCAATGTGGCCATGTTAATTTGAGCTAATTTCTTAGTTCGAACTAACCGGCCATTGAAATGAATGGGGATCGCTAATTCGAACTAACTTTTTCTAGTGTGAATTAAGCTAATTCGAACTAACTAAAATTAGTTCGAATTAGTTAGTTCGAACTAATGAATTCCAACTAAATTTAGTAAGTGTAGACGTAGCCTATGAACCGAGACCACGCTAAGATCACGCCCCTCCGAAGACTCACTTCAGCCAGTGCGTAGAATGCATTTGGCTCTAGTGGTGTCCCCACTTTCTGAAGGAAGAGAATACAGACAGAAGCAAAGGGATGGTGGAGTTTGGTGGGAAGATGAGTGTGATTAGGAGGTTTCAAATCCAATCTTCCTGTAAAGGCAACAGTGCAGCAGCAGAACTGCTTAATCAGAGAAGGTGGGTGAGGTAATATCTTGTTTTATCTCCAAAGCTTGTCTCTCTTACCAGCAGAAGTTGGTCCATTACCTCCTCCACCTTTCTGCCCAATATCCTTGGAACAACACGGCTACATCCACACCTCATGCTTATCATGTTCAGTGACTTCAGGCAATGTGAGCTAGCTGTGTTACAGTTTGCCTATCGCTGGCATTGGGTCATATTTTTAAGATGTGCTAGTGATGTGAGAGTGAGGAGATTTCTTTTTGTTTTGTGAAAGTGCTACCTAAAGATACGACATCAAATATACATATAATTATATAATGTTATAATCATTCCTGTTCAACATGCCAGAGGAAAGGGTCAACACTTGCCGCCACTATTTGCCCCTATTATGGATAAATTGCTGTCACTTCAAAGACCAATGCTGCATTTGATTGCTGTTCCATGGGTGAGGTGTAGAATGGCACAAAGCAGTTGAGGCTAGATGGAATGAGGGTAAAAGTATCAGAGAGAATAGAATTTACCTCTGTTTGGTGCCTTTCATACCCATTCCAGAGTGTTAATATGTATAGCCCTGCAAATCCACGGATATCTGCATTATATCCATGGATATCCGCATCCACGGATACAATGTGGATATCCACAGACCATTTCTTGCAGATGCAGATCGCATACGGATCCATATATTTTTATCTGTACAGAGCTAGAGCCCTGCAAATACGCAGATATCAGTGGATATCCGCATTATATCCACATCCGCAGATACAACGTGGATATCCGCAGACCATTTCTTGCAGATGGGATACGGATCCACGTATTTTTATCTGTGCAGGGCTCTATCAATATGTGATTAAAAACAACAAGAGTCCTGTGTCACCTTAAAAACTAACACATTTCTTTGACAAAATGGGTTGGAGCCCACCATAGCTTATGCCCGAAGAAATGTATTAGTCTTTAAGATGCCACAGGACTCTCGTTGTTTTTGCTGTATACAGACTAACAAGGCTACCCCTCTTGAATATGTGATTAAAGTGATCCAAACTCCATCTTTGTTGTGGGTTGAACTGAAAACCCAGATCCAAACTCTCTGAAATTGAAGGGTTGATAATCATTTATACCAGGGCCCCTGGACATCCAGGCCCCAAAAGTTTCTATCCTCATCTGAGGTTACAGCTCAGGTCTCTCTCGTCTAGTAGCATTCAGAAAGCAATCAGGAATGCCAGTGCATTCATCCTTACCCCAGCAGGACTTTGACTTCCCTCATTATTGTATTTCCTCCCTTTTCCCACAGAAGGAACTTAACTTCAGTAAATATAGTTTATGATTATCTTAATTTATCATCTACCACCCATCTTAAGCCATAATAAGTACTAAACATATCATTAATTCAGTCCCTTTACACTGTTTGCAAATTATCTGCAAACAGACCCTAATTTTTACAAATGTGGCTTTCTAGTCAAAATTATTCATCAAATGTTTTATGGAAATAGAACTTAGCTTATATCTCACAAACCATTTACTGTGACTATTCTTTGGATACTCTCTAACCCAATTTACTATTTATGGTGTGTAATTGGACTGCTTGTTCATGTGGTATTGTTTCGGCCCTTTGATTGGATCACTGAAATTTTCATAAATAAAGGGTGGAGGTAAGTAAATCACTTGTGACACAAACATTCATGTGAACATATTCACAGATGTAGTCATGACACTTTGTTTTCATGAATTTTCTTGCAAAGGAAAAAAATCACGTATATGGATGTTTGTGAAAAATCAAAGCGCTTGTGACTATTGTTAAAAAAAAAATCAATTATACTTCAACTATTCATATTTCCCCAAAGCTATTTTTCTCTACTGCTTGCTCATCTCTGGTAAGGCCTGTAGTTTAACTTATGTGAGATGGAATACACAACATTTTCCAAATGGAAAATAAAAAAGCCCAACTTTGATGACAAGCAAATGTCTTTCTTTCTAGAATCAAAGCTTACAGCATTAGTGCAATTGAAGAGACAAATTCAAAAAGGAAGCTTTTTTCACTAGCAGCCCTTTAGCTGTAACATGATTGGGGAAATATGGTGAGCCAAATTCTCTTCCATTTAAGTGCTAGTCCTGCAAATGGGTCATTATGGGCAGACCCGCTGAAGCCAATGGACATTTGCAGGAGTCCACCGCACAGCTCTGCTTGCAGGGTCTGGATTTTTCATCTGTTCGGGGGAGTTAGATGTATAAATGAGAGCAAAATTTGGCACAGTAAGTTTTTGCCCATTACGGTATGGCTGTAAATCTGCAAACTAATAAAGTCATCACTTTCAATTTGCTCCTCTAATTGCATTACCAAGGGAACTGTTGACCTTTGGAGATAAAAATAGTGACCATGTTTTCCAAGGGCTTAAAAATGATCTCTTTGCAATTTCCATGTGGACCCTGTAGATTCTTTCCCCTAAAAGTACGTTACCTTATGTTGCTTACCACAAAACAACAGTGTGATGTTAGATAATTGCTGCAAGCTTCAGTAATAATTGACAGCATTACTATGGCTTTTTCTCTAGTATACGGATTTTCACTCATGTAAATGGCAGCAGAGTTTGGCCCACAATCTGATTTATGAATTACAGATTTCAACATGTGCACTAAGCCAATTGTGCTTATAAATAATATCTTTGAATATTCTGCATAGACTCACAGACTGAATTTTGAGACAGAAAACAGGGACTTACGATCATACTAGACAGATAAGGAAAAGATTTTAGATTATTAATTGACCCACAAGGAAAGGCTGCAGTCCCTGATAGAGGACCCATCAGACATTAAAATGATACATTTATGAATTAAGGAATGTGGATGAGACTTGTCAGAGTTTTCCCAAAGGATTTACAGAGAACTCCGGTCTGTCCAGCCTAAAGACAGAATAGTCACCGTAACATCCTAACTGAATTAAAGAAAATGTGAAAAAAGCCCTAATTTGTGAGTTGTGTTTGTATATTTAATTATATTACTCATCACAAAGCCTTTAATATTTTGTTGACTGAATAATTTCTCAGTAGCACATTATTTTTCAAAGCCAAATTAAAATTCTTTTGCCATATGACTAATTATCCTTTTAGCACAGGATCTCGTATCAGCTTATATAATACTTATATATGATTACCTAACAACCAGCTGCTTCAACAACCAAATCTCACAGCTGGTTGTTAGGTAATCATATATAGGGGAGCCTACACATGACACCTCCAAGTAGGTGACCCCCTAACCTAATGTAAGTAACCACTTCCTGGTAACCCCAAAATCTCCTCTACAGTTTGGTTCAAACAAGGGCTACCTCCAGAGGGAAATCAGTTTTTAGTGATGCCTCATGGGAAGTTTCACTGTATGCAGGACGGGATTAAGTGGCCCAGGGGCCCCAGACTACCGCTCCCCCCCTGTGCAGGCTCCCCCCATCACTGGGGGCCTCCTGGGGCCGGAGGGTGCTCCCGCCTTGTGCCAGCCAGTCTGCCCCGAGTGGAGGGGCCTCCAATGTAGACCCCAGGGCCATGGGCCCTGGAAGGCTGTGCAGGAGTGACCGAGGTGGTGGGTTCTCTGCGAGGCAGCAGGCTCGCCTGCCCTGCCCCCTGCATGTAACAAACAGGGGCTGGCCTGCCCCACTCCGCCCCTGGGGGTAGGCCAGCCGGCCAAGGGGTGGGGCGGGCATTCAGAGCCCAGCCTCTGGCCCTGGGCCCCCCTCACCAGCACTGGCAGAGCAGGAGTGCTCTCAGTTCTCCTGCCCTGCTGGCACTGAGCCGGGTGGGTGCTGGATTATTAGAGGGGCTTTAGGGGCTGGAGACCAGGACCCCCTTTTTGGCCAGGGCCTGGGGCTTAAGCCCCTGTGGTAGTCTGGCCCTGACTGTATATGTCTGTAAAAATCAAGAATGGGCAAGAAGGAATTACTAGGTGAAATTTGGAGCCTTGCACACCAAGTTGGACCGCATATTACAAAGAAAGGAGATGCTATTTGATTTTTGCCTCCAGTGCAGAAACCAAAGTGCACAGCACAGAAGAGAACTGCTAGAATAAATATGCTCTAGCTGTCTCAGACGTTCACTGCACTTCATCTTTCTCATTCACGTCTAGCATTTTAAAAATATGTCTCAAAGAAAAAGAAAAATCTAAATGTATAGATCAGTGATTCCCATCCTGGGACCCATGTTACCATTAAAGAAAAGTTCATGAATCCCCTTCCTATATATGAAGAACGGGAGAAGAGTTAAATCCCCCCCATACCATTTCTCACCCCATATGCTACAAAACCATGGTGTAAACCAGGGATCTCAAACATAAATCACCACAAGAGCCACATGAGGATTAGGATATTGGCTCCAGGGCTGCATCACTGAAACCTTTTCATACAATACAAAACTATAATCAAAAATGAAAAAATGAAGAGTAATATAATATAATACGTTATTAAAAATCAAGATGGCGGTATCATCAGAAAGACCAAGATGAAGCAAATAAACACACTTAAAATTTTACATTATAAATGATAATTATTTTACAAATTCTGGGTGTCGTTGCAGGCGGCAGGAAGTAACTCCGTGAGCCACATAGCTTTAGAATCTATGACTATAAACATTGTTGAAAAGAAAAAAAGTGTGCAACATCAAGCACAAAAGAGGCAGAAACACTGGAACTGCCAGACTGGATCAGACCAGCAGTCCATCTAGTCCAGTATCCTGTCTCCAATAATGGCCAGTACTTGGTGCTTTAGACACACTGTCTGGATGGTGTGATTTCCAGTGTGAGTAGACATACACATGCTAGCACCTAAAAATAGTAGTGTAGTCACAGCCCACCCGTGTTAACTTGGGCTAGCTGCAATCCTGCCCAATCCCGGGGTGCAGAGTTGGATGGCTACTTTGAGCCATTGCCTCCTATTTTAAAGCACTATCTTGAGCAGAGCTAGCACATATATTACGATCAGTGCTGTGAAGCACACCACCTGGCTACGTTGTAATACCTTCAGAGGAACGTGTAAGAGCCCAGCAGTTGACATATGTGAAATAATCTGCCCTTCACATAGGTCTCATCCTGATCTCTAAGGCTATGTTTACACTTGTCAAAATAAGTCAACTTTGCTAAGTCGACTTAACAAAATCTACTTTAAATCGACCTTGTTAAATCGACTTAGTGTGTCTACACTGTAAATTTAGGTCGACTTAAAGTCGACCTTGCTAAATCAACTTAGAGCATCTACACTTGATGCCTAAGTCGACTGGCAGGGGCTAGGTGGACCTGGGAGTGCACAGTGGGAAGTGTGGCATGTGGCACCCGAGAGGTGCCCCCCTTCCCTGGCCACCCCTTTAAAAGAGGAAGGGAGCTCAGCACCTTCCCCATTGTGCTTAGCTACTGGGGGCTAAGCAGGTCAGGGACAGGAGCAGGAGCAGGGTACAGGAGCAGGGTGGGCAGGGCTGTGTTCTGCCCTGTGGGTGGGCATGCCAGGGAGGGAGGTCAGTGGGGGAGCTCTGGAGGCCATTTAAGTCGATTTAGGGCTAATCCATGTCTACACTGGCTTAAGTCGACTTAATAAATAATAATAAATAAATAAAACAAATAATAATAATTAATAAACCAGGTCTTATTAAGTCAACTTAATTTTTCCTTAAGTCAACTTAAGGAGCAGCTTAAGTTGACTTAAGGAAAGACAAGTGTAGACGCAGAGTAAATTAAGTCGACTTAAGCCTTCTTAAGTCGACTTAATTTACAAGTGTAGATGCACCCTAAGAGTGAGAGACTGGCTTAAGCACACTGTTTGTATCTCTTCCAAATTTTGTATTGCCACTCATTATGACAGAGTGACTTAGGTAGCAAACTACTACATCAATGATCATTATTCAGAGCAACTTGAGCACTTTGATACTAACAACTCTCTTCCTTTAAAAAACATGAATTTAATCTCTCAGGGCCCGTAATTGTCCCTTTATCACCTCACCCTTTTAGTTAAGCATCAGTCATTGCTATCTGTAGTCAATATACATTGATATTGTTTCCTATCAATTATAGGTTGATAAATGACCCTGTCAAGAAAAAGAAAGTGGCTGTCTATTAAATTTGAAGGGCATGAAAAATGTTTTCTTTACATGGCTGTAGCATCTTCCCTTTCAGGATCTCAAAGCCCCTTCCAAAAATTAGCAAATTAAGTCACACACAACACTCTTTTATGGTACAACTCTGTAAAAGTTATCATTCCCATTTTGCAGATAAGGACATTGAGGCACAAAGAAATTAAACCATTTGCCCAAGATCACACAATAAGTCATTGGCAAAGCTAGAAACACAGAACTACTGAATTCCAGTCCTGTGCTCGAACCAGTTGGCTGACAAGGCTTCCTTTGGCAGTAGAAAACTCCCCTTCCCCAAAATAAGAGTAAAATCAGGAATGGGAAAGCAAGGGTGTTGAGGGTCAGGAATGAGATGTTGGCAGAGCTGTGTATGCCATGATAGCAGAAATCATTGTATTTTCTTTCAAAAATACTTTCATAGAGGGAGAGATCTGCTACACATGGTATTAACTGATATCAGCTCACACAGACCCTAAGTACACAGTCAACCATTAAATGAAAAAGTGGATTTGAGATCTATCACCTGCAACATCTATAGACAATTTACACTTATGACCAAGTAAAATTGGCCACCAGTATCTCTGCTATTCAATGTCATATCACCTGAAAGAATATTTATTAGGCGATTAGAGAAATTATTCTGCAAGGACATGGATGGAATAGAAGTGAATGAGCTAGACAGACAGCCACATACTTTGTGGCTATACATTATCTTCATTGTATGGTGCCAAATTGCTTTTAAATGAAAACTAAAACTATATATTATGTAGTAATTCATTCTTTTAAACACATCTTTAAAAAAACCTAGAGTTTAAGGGGTGGAATTTTCCAAAGCACTGGCCTGATTCTGCTGGAGTCAATAGCAAAATTCTCACTGATTTCAATGGGAGCAAAGTTAGGCCAATACCGAGGGCTTCGGAAAAATGCTACACCCTAAATATTTTTGCCCAAAATTTCACCATTGTCCTGTAACAGGTTGTGCATTTCGCTGCTGTGTAATTTGCAAACCTGGATGTTAGAACTCAAACACTAAAAATCAGAACCTGATTTAATTTTTTTTTTAAATG
This sequence comes from Pelusios castaneus, assembly GCA_007922175.1. Classification (NCBI taxonomy): domain Eukaryota; kingdom Metazoa; phylum Chordata; order Testudines; family Pelomedusidae; genus Pelusios; species Pelusios castaneus. The sequence goes on from ML685787.1 coordinate 26,647,099, forward strand.
GACAACTTCCTCTAGTCGTTTTATCTTCTCCTCCACATGGCAATAAAAAGTAGCACTAATAGAAGTTTCGTATAAAACAGCTTTTTCACTGTATAGAGGAAAACTCTGTACAAATAAAGTCTTTCAAGCTGTTTGCTTTATCAAAATTAGACCATGCAAAAATCTGTCTTAGATTGTGCTCCATGCAAAAATTCAATAATGTGAGTGAAATGAAAAATATAAACAAAACAGCTTGAAACCACCCTGATTATAAATCAAAGGTGGCCAAAATGTTGGCCATATAAACACCAGTGGATCAAAATGGAACATGGCACTTAAGTATACGCAGTCCTTGAGGAGCATATCTCCATATTAAATATGAGTGCAGCTATATTCGTCATGTTACACTGATCAGATATGCCCCTCGGCTCTAGAAAAAGTGCCTATGGAGCCATAGGCTGACAGGGCTTGTTTGGGCACCTTGTTATAAGTTTCTGTCATTAGAAATATCCATGTGTTCTTTCAGAAGTATCTTAGAATGCTTTTGTCATTCTTTTCTCAACAAACAGGGTGCTGATTAAGGATTTAGAGCTGGTAACTTTGTGGCAAGAGAGAAATAAAGACAACAACTGCAAAACTGTGTTGTTTTTATTTTAAACATGCAAAATACAGTTCATGCATCTGCCATTTTGAAAAATCTTTCGTTTCGCAGCAGATAAAACCAAAGATGTTTTGGCTATCCGCTCTCAATAAATGTTTCAAAATGCTTTACAGTGGAAAGATAATAAGAAATTTAGCAAAATTTCAACAAACCTGTATAAAAAACAGATACAGATAACTTTTTATTTCAAGGCGACATGCTGTAATGTAAAGAGTTAGTTTCGTTCTTCTCATAAAAAGTTTTCAACAATAACAACTGCTTAACAGATTCAAGCCTTTAGGCTACACATGCAAAAAAAATTATTTTAGTTAAAAATCACCAAAACGTGCTATTTTTTGTTTATTTTAAAGTACTGTAGTTGTAGAACTAGCAGTTTTGAACTCTGTAAAAGTGTGCAGGGAAGTTCATGGCGCTAGTGTCCTGGAAGACTCGTACTCTGACATACATTTTGGTTTAATCTCTTTGCCATTGTAATAGTCCACCACTTGGTTTGGAACTTCAGCCAAAACGCTTTTTGCTAGTGCAGCTGGGGACGCCTGCAGGAAATGGTAGAAAACACAGTGTTAACCTGTCACTATGCAAAAGGTGCCAAGTGGTTTTATAACTAGAGGCGCTAGGAGATTACGGTCATACGCATGGCATAAAAGCAGCCGAATGGACATAAAAGTAAATGACACTATTGCAGGGCCTGACACTGCGAGCGATCTTGTGTCAGCAGAGCCCTGCACAAAGTCACATTAAGTCATCAGGGCTCTGCCCAGTCTGCCACCTGCACAGTTCTGAGGACGCTACACTGCTATTGCTGCACCGGGGTATATTTTTGCCTAACTGCCATCCACGAGAGAGCCAATTCATCAGAACTAAAGGGATCGCCTAGCACAGGTGCCGCGACACCCTCTGGCTTTAAGTGTTTTCCATCATATCCAGGGTTTACAGTTTGGTTCAATGGCTCTCAGTACCCCAGGCCCAGAATAAGAGGCCCCAGGACCCTGGGCTGTGCACCTTGTGGGACCTCCAGTGTGAAGCCCCAGTCACCACCACTCCCTGTGGGCCTCCTGGCTTGGGGCCCTGGCTCCCCAATATGGTGGCCTGAGGGTTTGGCAGGCTGTGGTCCTGGAGCCAGAGGACTGGCTGGTTTGGCCCCGGAGGTGGCCTCAGGTGGCAGCCCTCCAGGCCCTCCAGCAATGTTGGGCCACTGTGCCAGCCTGAGATGTGGGGCCCTCAGTGCAGCAGCCTGACATTGTTCCAGCCCTGGAAAGCCACCGCTGGAGGCTGACCCCTGCACTAGCTGGCTCTTCCCCAGTGGTTAAAGTATAATTTGACGGGCCCCGGAACCCTCCTAATCTCCGGGTCCCCTTCCTGTATTGTCTGGGCCCCCTTCATGCATGTGCGGGCCCCAGCCCAGGTAGGCATTTGCAACCACTTCTCAGTACCACATGCATCAGTTATCGCTCCATAAAAATATTTATAATTTATATGGCATTTATGTCTATAGCAATTATTGTCACAAACTAGCAAACACTGCGTAACACAATAAGTATTGTGATTAACAACGGTGAGGCGTAGGACCTGCCAGCAGCCAGGGCAGGGCGGAACATGCGTTCTGCCGGATTCTTCTATTTTTAGGGGCTCCGGAACTCTGACCCCTCAAATTTGTGGGCCCCGGAACTGCGTTCCGGTGCGTTCCCCCTTACTTTAACCCCTGCCCTTCTCCTGGCCATGGAGCGCAGCGGCCATGTGCTGGCCCATCCCATCCCTGGGGGCAGACCTGGGGATGGGGAAGGAGCACTGTGGATTGCCATGGCCTCAGACCCTAGGGCTCTGCGCTTCCCCACCCCAGTGCCAGGACCTCAGCCCTGCCAGTGCTGTCGGCAGGGCTGGATCATCAGGGACTTTAGGGGCTGCAGCCTGGGGCCTCCCTTCAGGCTGGGGCCTGGGGCTGCAGCCCTAAAGCCCCTGCATTGATCTGGCCCTGCAGCACACCTGTTGCCTGGTCAGAAATCAGACTACTGAACAACAAAATTCTTTTGCCTGTGTTAACTGTAACACCGCCGAACAGAAGAGGATTGAAAGTCAAAGAGTGTGAAAAGACTACTTTACTTTTCACTATCCCTGATGCTTTGTTTACCCTTTGCGCTTCGCTCTTAAACAGTTCAGACAACAAAACTCAACTAATTAGGTTCACTTTAGTTTTTAGGCTCCAGTCCTGCGTGAGCATAACATTAAGCATCTGAGCAACCCCACTGATTTCAAAGTCAACCATGTGGAAGGGAATGCTCTGTTTAAGTTCCCGGAGCAGTTTTAAATCAAAATAAAAGTATTGTATTTATGGAAATTAAAACAAATTCAAGAAAACACTTCACTGACAGACTTCATTAAGCCTTAAAACCCCCAAACGTAAACTGCAGATCTAAACTAGTGGCAATGTCTCTGGAGTTGTTACATATTTTCATTCAAAGCCCCTTAAATGTGGAGGGATTCAATGGCTTTGACCCTCCGCATGTCCCTGGGCCGCACATTGTTACTAGAGATTGCTATCCTGAAGAAATGCTGGCAGCACAATTGCAATGCTTTATTGTAAACAAGGTATGATTTTGCCAAGGATGTTTTGCAGTGTCATGGCTACAGTAGAGGACATTCATGTGTTTATTATGGGGTTGTTATTAAGTTGAGAAATCAAGGCTCTGATCCTTGTAAGTAGTGCTGGGGGGCAGGTCCTAGTGCCTAAATGGCCCCCCAATAGTCCACCCATGTGTTTAGATGCCAATCCTGTCCTGCTTTTCAATATTCCTATTTCTAATTAAGGGGCCTGATTCAACTTCCATTAAAGCCAATGTCAGGTTCCCATGGTCTTCAGTAGAGTTGAACTGGACTCTAAACCAGGTACCAGCATTACAGATGACAGCAATAGCAAAGTACAGGTGCCAGACTTTTTCTTCTTTAACAAGGTAACTCTTGCAAGGCAGCATTCAACAAAATGGGCAGTAGCCCTTGCATATTTAATGTCTTTCTCTGACTAACAGATCACTCTTTCTGGGTAATATTTTGGTTCATGGTATAAGCTGCACTGCCAGAAATGAATAAATTACAACTCCTGATTTATTCTCCTCCTCTCTGTTACTTGGCCAGTTGCTTAGATAGTTAGAATTTGATTCATTTTGGAAACATACTATGAATTTACTCATATTTATAAACACACTAATTCAAAGGTACAGAAAAACAATTAATTTAGATTAATTTAAGAGTAAGAAAAAATATTAATAATGAGGAAATATTGGCATAAATTAAAGGAAGCAAAATTAATGCTATCATCTGCATTTTGAGTTATTGTACTTTATTGGAAATGTACAAAAAATTAAGGGCACATCCTTCACTAATGGCAGCAAATTCGTCAGATTGATCTTTCCAGACAAATTGAACAGTCAGTATAGACCCATTCAATCATCCAGAAGTCAACGCATCAAAGCCACCCCATCAAGGGGTATAGCACTGCGTTGATGGGAACGCATTTTCTGTCGGCACAGCACAGTGAAGACACTGCATTGAAGGAGAGTTAGGAAGTTGACAGGAATTATGTAAGCTACCCTGCGTAGCTTATGTTGACTGCTGCCGCATTGCCAGATAAGTGCAGACCAAGGCTCTGATATTAAAAAAAAAAATGAAGAGGGAAATAGCTTCACATTATAATGTATTGAAATCTACAGACACATTCAAGTGTTCAAATGCATGAGACACTTCTGTGTAAAAAAACAGACAAAGCAAAACAAACCCTTCTGTTGATGACACATATATATGTAAGAGCTGTTACTGTAATGACCTCCACTTCTGGGCTAACTTAACATAAATAGACTCATATAAGGAACAGAAAGGGAAGAGAACCAACACAACATGTGCAATGCATATCTAAGAATCCACAGGACCTTCCATGGTTCAGTTTTGAAAACTGCTGTTCAGCAACAGCTCCTATTGACTTCAAGGGGTATTCCCCACTTCTGAAAATCAGTTCAATACCAAAAACAATGAAAGTCCTATGGCACCTTAAAGACTAACAACAGGAGCTGTTGGCGGACAACAGTTTTCAAAACTGAACCATGGAAGCATCTATTCTGTAAATGGACCCTTTAATGTGAATCCACATTCCAGAGCCCCATTACTTCAGTGGGGCTGTGCATGAACGCAGAAGTCCATTCTAATTCCAGAATTAGGGCTCTAGATGGTAGGTTTCTCAGGGTATGCATCATGGGCCTTATTTTCCTTGCTCTGGCAATGTGCACCACCTTAAAGCCAAAGTGGTGCAAAGAGGCATTTGTGTAAGTAAAATAACACCTTATTTATGTCTTTGGTCTGTAAAGCACATGCACTCCAATGGCACTGCATGAGTGATAAAAAAAATTAGAGTTATTCTTCATAGGAACTGAACACTGATGGTAAATTAATTTTCACTCTAACATTTTTTTCTGCATTTAATACTATGCTTGAACAACACTGTAGCAACAAACAACTCAAGATGAATATTTCTCAGCTGATGGTTAATACACAACAATCAACTTGAGTCAGCAGTGGGAAAATACTTCCCTCTGATGATAATTGGCATATATTACAAATGACTTGGATTCAGTCCTAGAGGCTTAACGTGCTTCATCGTTAATTATAAAGCTTAGTGCAAAACATCACTCCGTGCAAAGGTAGGGATTTGGCTTTCCACACTCTTCTGTGATATATATGTGTTATTAAGTCACAGTTGTTAGATTTTATGATTAAACAAAATGGAAAATGAGCCACAGGCTGCATCAAATTTGTGCATGGTAAATCTATCATGATCCAAAAGGCCAAAAAAATTAATGCTTAAAATCTCCATTGTAAAAGGCCATTCGTTACACACGATTTTCATATTCTGATACATTTTAGCAATTGTTCATGGGCACCACTGTTCTGCCATTAGTAGAGAACGACACACAAATTGATTGGATGATGGCAATTCTGGAAGGCAGAAATTCAAATCAGTCCAGAGAAAACATTTTCTTTCTCCCTTTTCATGTTACTGCATAGGAGGCAGCATAAACGTGGGAATCTAGTCAAGATGCACAATATTTGTGGACAATTGCTTTTAACAGTAATGACTACCTGGGTTGTTATCAAAGCCCCATGGTTCTAGGATTTGCTAAGAACCACCACCATTATAATTCTTTCTATAGCTTCAAAGGCGTGCATTATCCTTGAGAGACATGGTCTAGCAAGCGAGGTACCTGCTCTGAAGAATTTACAAATACAAGAATCTTATCCTCCAAGGTGCTGAGTGACATTGTGCAGGAAGAGCTTAGCACCTCATAGCATTAGGCCTTCATAATGAAATTATATTGTTGATATTAAAATGACATTGAGACAAAGGACAATACACACTTGCTGGATAGGTACCAATCCAGCAAAGCAGTTAAACACGTTTAACTTTAATTACGTGAGTAATCCCATTTAAATGAGACTATTGATGTGCTGAAAGTTATGAATATGCTTTAAGTGCATTGCTGAATCAGGAATTGCCCCAAAGGATCTATTCTATATATGCTCATTCTTACCAACCCTCCCTTCCAGACTTCACCTCTTCCTCCTGTGACTACAGTAGTTCAACAAGTTATTCTAATATTAGATCTGTGAAGTAGATTTTAAGTTACGCTACTACTGTCCAAATATATGCAGGCAAGGCACTTCATCTTGCTAATACAAACGTATTTTCAGTGCTTCCTGTAATAAAGAGATTCATCAAGAAATAATTATTATTACAAACATTTATTTTGCATCTATTACATTGGCATTTGTGCGCTGTACAGTGTTAATTTGAGACACTGAAGATCTCAGTAAAAGAGACTGAATATGATGCTTTATTAGGTATGTAGGGTCTTCTGATATGGAGAGAATATTGTGTATCTACAGAGAGAAAGATAAAGTTTTTCTTCTTTTAATGAGTCAAATAAGTTTCCAAGATTACTACCCTTTCAAATTTCTAAAAGTTAACCTAAAACTATTCAACACAATAGATACTTGTAATTTACCCACTATTAGCAATTAAGATCACACAGTTTCACCCACAAGTTGGCAGCACTATAGGTTCAGTGTCCAGAAAAAAATTGCAACTGTCAGCATTAACCCATTCAATCAAGGATAATTTCAAATCAGTCACAAAGTAACAATATGGCACTAAAAGCAGGAAATGAGGGTTTCTCAAGGAAACATACTTTCAACTAATTGAAAGTAGGTCTAGTACCAACTCATAAATAATTCAACTTTCAATGCTTTTACAATATACTACACCTCAAGTAAAAAGCTGCACATTGTAATTAGCTGTACAGGAGAATTTTGAAATATGAGCAGGCCACAATCACACCTTGCTAAAGCTTCTATTTAATAGCTGATATGATAGCACTGCTGACAATGCCTACACCTTCAAATTCAGGGGAAGATCATAGAATCATAGCACTGGAAGGGACTTTGGGAGGTCTTCTAATCCAGTCCTGTGCACTGAAGGCAGGACCAAGCAGCATCTAGATCATCCCTGTCTGTCCAACCCATTCTTAAAAATCTCCAATGATGGAGATTCCACAACCTGCCTAGGCAATTTATTCCAGTGCTTAATTACCCTGACAGTTGGGAATTTTTTCTTAATTTCCAACCTAAACCACCCTTGCTGCAATTAAAGCCCACTGACACTTGTCCTGTCCTCAGAAGTCAATGAGGACAATTTTTCTCCCTCCTCCTTGTAACAACCTTTTATGTAATTGAAAAAAGTAATCATATCCCTACTCAATCTTTTCTTCTTTAGACTAAACAAACCCAGTTTTTTCAGTCTTCCATCATAGGTCCTGTTTTCTAGACCTTTAATATTTTCTGTTCCTCTTCTCTGGAATTTCTTCAATTTGTCCACATCTTTCCCGAAATGTGGTATCCAGAATGGGACACAATATTCCAGCTGAGGCCTAATCACCGTGGAATAGAGTGGAAGAATTACTTCTTGTGTCTTGTTTACAACACTCTTACTAATACATCTCAGAATGATGTTTGCATTTTTTGCAAAAGTGTTATACCATTGACTCATATTTAGCTTGTGATCCATTATGACTCCTAGATATATCCCTTTACACAGTACTCCTTCCTAGGCAGTCATTTCCCATTTTCTATGTGTGCAACTGATTGTTCCTTTCTAAGTGGAGTACTTTTCATTTGTTCTTACAAACAGAGAAGGAAGAAAAATAGGTTAAAAGTAAATCAGGAAAGGCAGACAAAACAAATAAGAGGACAAACACTGAGAAATACAGAACCCGAAGATTCATATTGTGACTGAACGGGAGACATATCAATGCCACACTTAAACTGTTATTCCCCCCTCCCTCTTTTTTACTTTTCTTTAATACATCTTAGCTTTTTTCCATTCCATTTTCAAAATAAAATGCTGCCATTTTGCTGGGCCTGGCTCACTTAAGTTCTTGTTTCAACCTAAATTAGGAGCAGCCTATGAAACACAGTCTCTAAACTGAACAGACTGAAAAATGTGCCTTACATGTTTGAAGTTCCTAAATGGCACAAATTGGACGATGTCACGAAGAACAGGCTCGCCCTTGGGGGACCTCAGGATCCCATCATCACCATCAAGCATCTGCATATCACTGAAATCAGCATTTCCAACTCCAACAATGATGACTGACATAGGGAGGTGGGAGGCATGAACGATGGCTTCTCGGGTGTCAGCCATGTCTGTGATCACGCCGTCGGTCAGAATCAGTAAGATGAAATATTGCTGGGGGAGAGGTGGTGGAAAGGAGAGAAGAGGAGGGAAAAATGTCACTGGTTATCTTAACCTTTATCGTAAGCTTCCTCCATTTTTCTAATACACATTTATGGCAACCACTGGATTGGTGGCTTTGGACAAAGTATTTTTAAAAAGAAATGTCTTCAAATGCTCTCAGAAATAGAGTGCATTCCCCTCTCCCAAAAGGAATCAACCTCTATAAGGGTGACTCTTAGATGATCTTCAGGTGGTTTTCAATTGGGGTTTAGCTAACTTTCAGAAGTTAGGGAAAGCCAAGAGAAATAGGGTGTGAAAAAGATTCCCCTCCCCCCGAGTGACACAAGTTACGGTGACTGTAGCACTGTTCACACTGTTGATATGTCGGCAGAAGACACTCTGCCACCGACATAGCTTCTGCCTCTCACAGAGGTGGAGTAATTATGGACTATTCATTCTCCCGTCAGCATACAGAATCCTCATCAGATTTGCTACAGCAATGCAGCTGTAGCGCTTCTAGTGTAGACCTGCCCCATAGTGACATAAATAGTGGATTTCTGGCAGCAAGGAGCATGGCAGGTGTCAGAACTTTTGCTTGGAGACTTGAGTGGGCTGGCTCACCCCTTGGCTTGTGATCCCTACATGGCTCACTTTCTTCTGACTACACTCCTTTGCTGAGTGCCAATGACCGAAGAGGAGAGGCAGGGATAGGTGCTATATTCCAGCATCTGAAGCTGGGGAATGGAGATCACAACAGCTCTGCGTAGGGGGGAGTCAGCATTGCTGTCAGGCAGGTGGGAAGAGAGTAGCGTTCTGCCCAATGGATGGTGGCTTACCATCTCCTGACACTCAGAGGAGGACTAATGCATTGGGAGGAGTCCTAGTTTGTCTAGGAGTGTGACAGGGCTCCTCCAGGAAAGGAAATATGAGTTGGGAGTGGAGAGAGAATGAGAAACTTTTTCAAATCCATTTTCAAACCCTAAGGTGAGGGTTTCATTCTTAGATTTCTAAAAGAGATTAAAGCATTTTGGTGCTTTTGTGAATTTCTCTCCCCACTCTGAGTTACACTGAACTAGATGAAATGGGATATGTGACAGTCATTTGATAATGAGGAAGAATGGGTCTTTTTGGACAGCGAGGTAGCTGGAAACTGATTCCTGTATAGGGAGTTGTAGAACTGAGACTCAGTGCGTGTGTGAACAAAACAGAAAAACTTCATACAGTTAAAGTTTATCTGTATTATTATCTATCTATAGAATGTACACATACATGTATTTATTGCCTCTCATGTGTGAAAACCAAAACACACAGAGATTTTTTTCCCTAAAGAGTCATGTTGCAACTTCAAATAAATGTGATTTTTCTTTTCTTTTCTTTTCAAACATAGACATGTCCTAGGAGCCCGATGTGCAAAATACAGTGTTCTGTATTTTGGTTGGTGGCCATCCTCTAGATGTGTACATCCCAACTGTGGAGCTGTGATTATACTTTCATTTTAAATTAAAATTGAGCAAAATACAATAAGAAGACTATTTTTTACACATGTGCTACTTTTCATGCATAGCCCCTTAACAGGTGGCTAAGCATTAATGTCCTCATTTTATAGATAGGAAAACTGAAGTACAGAGAGGTGAAGTAACTTGCTTAATGTCATTCGCTAAATCATTGTCAGAACTGAGAAGAGAGTCCACCAGGGGAATGTCTTAGACTCGGAGCTAGATAGACTCCGTCTGGTGGACTCTTTTAAGAAGTCTAGCCCCTAATGATTACACCATCTTGTGATTCATCCATCGTCCTCTTCTTCTGCTCTAAAACAATGCTTAGAGAACAATACTGAAGCTATATACCAGAGAGAAGAAGAAAACTCTGGGGAAGCCCTAGCTTAGATGACGATGATGCCATTGTACAGATCTGTCCTAGAATGTGCAGTTGTTTTCCCTTCAGAGGTATATAAGGATTTCTTTGATTCCAACATCAATGCTGTTCCTACACATTTTTCAGAGCCAATTGCATTTGAGGCTTCACAATGCCAACATGTTTTTCCTCCCGTGTTTTGAGTCCTGCTGGGCAGTATGCAGAGGGAGAATAAGTACAACGCATTTCAATCACATTTGAACTAAATTCTGTACTTTGGTCTTTCAATCGAAAGAAATTGTTATGGCTCTTATCACAAATGGAGACTTACAGACCTAATGCTAAGAGCAACAGAACACTTTACAACGGTAAAGTAAACAGAGTTCTGGTACAGCCACGGTTGGGTATGATCCCAGGAAAACAAAAAGAATTCCAGTATATCTAGGCTCTGTGAGATTGCCAATTTTTTAAAACTCTTTGCGTCCTAAAATCAACATATTTAGGGCCTTCATCTAATGCTTTTCACTTTATGCTATCATTTACACCTATGCAGAGTGAACAGAAGATGCTGTTTTAAAAATACAAATGGCTGCAGTGGAGAAACAGGCCCCACTTCATTACAAAATGACTTTTTTTTCCTGTCCAACTTACAAATCAGTAAGTGCTAAGTAATATCCTAGTCACCCACCAATATAGTATCTAAGCACCTACTGTGATAGCATCAATGATCTATGGGTTATCAAATGGTTTGTCAGAAATCATGATGTAACGTGATGAGGACGAACTGTGAAAATAGAAAAAATGGCAGGAAATCTGAAGAAAATGCCCCAAACAGTATAAAATTACAGATGACTAGTAAGAATAGTGGGCAAGCAGGGATTTAAACGTTAGTGATCAGTCAATGAATGAACCTCTGTGTACAGGGCCAGCCCCAAGGGTTTTTGGTGCCCTAGGTGAACTATGATATTGGCTCCCTCTTCCCCACGTTATAAGAGATAACATATGTAAAAAGTTCTCTTCCATCTAATTTGGTGCCTCTTAAAGCCTGGTGTCCTAGGCGATCGCCTAGTTCACCTATATGGTCGAGCCAGCCCTGTCTGTGTAAACTCACAAGGATCACTGTTTCACAGTGTGGCACAGTAGCTGTGGGCCTTGGGCATATCATTTGGCCTCTCTGTGTGATTATTTATCCACCTATGAAACAGTGATAACACTGTGCATGTCTGTAATACCACCCAGCTAAGCGTCTCAGACAGTCATGTTACATCACCTAAACTCAGAAAGACTCATGGGTCGGATTCTCTGCTGATGTAACTGGACATAACTTCAGTGATAACCATATGGAAGTACACGAGCTTACCCCAGCTGAGGAACGGCTCCACTATGACACCAATCCACACTTTATATTATATTGGCTTGGAGGAAAAGAGGTTTTAGAACTGAGCTTGGGAATATTGCTCACAGAAAATGTCAAGTACAGGACCCTGTGTGACCCTGATTCTATTTGTTTTATGTGAAGACATTTACAGAGGCTGCTAAGATACAGCAGCATTGAGAAATTATTCATATATATTAAAATGACCCACATAGTGACTGCCTCGCAAAGATCCAATATACAGCAAGACTAATAGGTGTTAGCATAACTTGCAGTTTGCTGCTGTTCTTACTGATGCCTCCTTGGTGTTGGTCTCCTCTGATGCTGATTTAGCTACCTTCTGGATGATGGGAGCAATGTTTGTTGGCCCGTAAAGCTGTAGCTTAGGAAGACAGCTCTGATACGCTTCAACGACACCTTGTATCCCTTATATAAAAATGAGCAAGCAGAGAATGTTAAGAAGCAAGATAATAAATAGCACATCACTGGTACCATGTTTCTTTAAATTGCAAATGGAAGACTGACTCTTTTGATCAATTTTAAAATGATTTGTGCAATTCTAGTGGAGGAAGAACAAACTGCTTCGGTCAATTTATTCCAGTCAGTTGTGAATATGCAACATTGTTTCAGAGAAGCTGTGTCCTGCTGCCCTGACCTCCTTTGACTGTTCTGTAATATATAATTCATTACCCTTGCTTTTCTCCTTACCAACAGCATTTAGTGTGCATTTTGCAGGGATTAGCTATAGTGTGTTGGAGTTAGCAAGCACAGTTTGCAAATGCATTAGACTCATCATCTTCAGTATAGACTCTAAGTGATCACGTGGGCACCAGTGAATGTTCATACTTAAGGAATATAGACTTTAGTTATTTAAATATGATACCCCTTTGACAGTTCTTGTTCTCTCTCTTTTTTGAGAAACATTTACTTTTGCTTCATCGTAGTAGCTATCAGATGCCCTCCCTGCCCATTTGTTAACATTTGCCAAGAAACCTGAACATTTTCCAAATACTTTTCTCCCTGGTACTAGGCAACATATTTTTTCAGTGTTAGTTTGCATAACAGTTAAATCTCAATCTCAGCAAAAAATGTAAAAGCTAAAAGGAATCAGAAAGGCACTTGGCTAGCTGCAGCAAAATGTACTTCAGTCACCAGGTCTTGCTGAAGAACTAACCATTTGGGAACATTACATCTCCCTTCTTTCATCTCTGGAAAGTGAGAGTTTAGACAGATCAAGGAAAATTATATTTGCAGACACCTTGTAAAGATCAGAGCTCAGAAATTGGCATTTTCAGTTCCTTTTCTTTGAGAATGGGCACTTCCTGGTGTGTTAATACAAAGGGCTGTAGTTCCAAAATTTAGAACTTCCAACCCACAAGGCTAGAAAGTTAAAGATTCAGGGTTAGTAAGAAAGTGAAGGACTAAAGAGTGACATTATTGATTAAGATCCTAAACTGCTCTTGATTCTAAAGTGTAACTTTTAATGGAATTTGTGGAAATTGATCACAATAAATAACCCTAACAAATAAAAGGAGGCTGTAATTACAGTATACAAATACCATGGCGAATAAACTTCTTTATCTTTAGACAGATATGAATTAAGGATACTGAGCTACTGCTCTTATTTTGCCTGTCACCTACAGCACTACAAGATAAAATGCTCTTTAATTCTAGCCGTGATTAGCAGATTAAAACTGTAAACCAATAAGCAAGTTTCAGATGTGGCGGGGAGGTGCTGCTGTTGTACCTGGCTGTCTGGTGTAGGACTGCAGGGACGGGGGATACAGACAGGTGCCAACTTTTATTTTTTGTTGGTGGGTGCTCATGGAGTGAGGAGTTTTGGAGGATGGGGCAGAGGAGGACACATAACTGGTCACATGACTCACGTGTCTCCCCCTTGCTCATGGCCTCCATGCTCTCCCCACTCCCTGCCCCACTATGGAGGTAAAGGGGGTTGCTTCTGTCCTTTGCTGTGACCCACCACCCATTTGACTCTCCCTGGCAGTTGAGCAAGTATATGGTGATCCACTTCCAACCCTGGTCCCTCCTGCCTGTAGGGGCTTGGCTGGTGGAAGTGGCTTCCCCTCCTTGCCATGGGCTGGCTGCTGGACTTGTACTCAAGTGACCTGATCTGGAAACGGGAAGGTGGGGGCAAAGGGAGAAGGAAGGAACCGAGAGTTCTGTTTTACATAGCTGCCCCTGCCCCAGCAGCCAGCCTGGATGTATAGAGGAGGCTGCTTCTCCCAGCCAGGCTCTCGTGGGCAGCAGCCACACTGCACAGATCAGTGTCTCCGCCAGCTGAGGCTGCTGCAGGGTGCATGTTCCAGGAGTGCTGGACTGGCCAGTGTTCCTACCAGGGATGGCCGGCATGCAGGAGAAGCAGGGGTCCTCAGGTGGAAGGGGAAAGATTAGCCTCCCAAGGGGCAGATCACAGCCAACAAGGATGTTTTAAAACAAGACTTACCAGGCTTACCCTAGCTACAAATCATGTTTGAAATCATGCTAGTTAACATATTTTAAAATGACTTATTTTCCTGGTCAAGACAAACCATCAGACTGGGTCTACTAGCTGAACCCTAAGGATTCCTCCCTAAGCCTTCAGTGTGATTCTAAACCCAAATACAGAACACAAGCAAGTCTTGTATCTTTTCTCTCTCTTCCTTGTAAGCACTTGAAAATTCTATACTAACATTCCAGGTTGCAATAGACCTTATCCTAATCCTACTTTAAGCACTTGGACTTCACAGGCTGAGGAAGCAAGTTACTACAAGAATGCACATGCAGCTGGGCTAAGTCAATTAAGTCAAAAATAGAAAGCTTGAGTGTAAGACGCCTGTTGTCTGGACTAAATAAATATATGCTGAACAGAGGAACAAACACTTTAATTGGCAATTTTTCCTTTATCATTTCTCTTTCCCCCTCTTCTTCACTCCGTTTCCTTGCCTATTTTCTAATGCATTTTAATCCTGGCCAGGAGCCTATTCTCTCTCTGCTTAATAGCTCTCAATTACCACCATGGAAGCTGAAATTAGCAGTGGGGAAGTTAGAGTGCAAACAGCTTTTCCAAAGAGCCATTCCACTGCTCTGAGGGAATAGGGAAGACCTGGTGTAACAATGTAATGTAGATTATACTGTCTATCAGCCAGACAGGACTCTTAGCTGGTCCACGGGGTGAATATAGCTGAAGCACTCAGTAACAGCAACCATAATATAATTAAACTTAACATTGCTGGTGCAGAGGGTGGGTGGGAAGAGGAGGCTAGTTAAATGGAAATTAAAAGGAACATATTGCATGGAAATTCTTGAAAAACACTGTAATAAATGCTCAAACTATATTTATACCACAAATTTAAAAAACACAAAAAAGTAAGAGGACAAAAAAAAATTACCACCAGGGTAAAAGAGGTAGTTAGAGACAAAAAGACATATGAACGTAAGAACAGCCATAATGTGTCAGACCAATGGTCCATCTAGCCAAGTATACTGTCTTCTGACAGTGGCCAATGCCAGTTGCTTCAGGCAGAATGAACAGAACAGGTAATTATTAAGTGACCAATTACACTGGCCTTTCCCAGCCTTTGGCAAATAGCAATCCCTGCCTATCCCAGCTAATAGCTATTGGTGGACCTATCTTCCATAAACTTATCTAGCTCATTTTGAGCCCCTTTATGTTCTTGGCCTTCACAACAAAGAGCTCCACAGGTTGACTGTGCATTGTGAGAAGAAATACTTCCTTTTTTCTCATTGTAAACCTGCTGCCTATCAATTTCATTTGGTGACCCCAAGTTTTTTGTGTTATGAGAAGAAGTAAATAATACTTTTTTACTTTCTCCATGCTACTCATGATTTTATAGTCCTCTATCATATGCCTTCTTGTTTCTTTTCCAAGCTGAAAAGTCACAATTTTGTTAATATCTCCTCATATGGAAACTTTTTCAAATGATATTTTCTGTCTTATTATTTATCTCTTTCTTAATGCTTCCCAACATTCTATTAGGGACTGGTACTGCAACATTGAACGGATTTTTCAAAGAACTGTCAACAATGACTCAAACATCTCTTTAATGATTAAAGCTAATATGGACCCTATTATTTTATATGTATAGAGTTGGGATTATGTTTTCTAATATGCATTACTTTGCATTTATCGACACTGTCCCAATACAGACCCCAGGGGCCACTACCATTTACCTCTCTCCATTCTGAAAACTTAGCATTTATTCCTACCCATTGTTTCCTGTCTTTTAACTAGTTACTGATCCAGAAGAGGACCTTCCCACTTATGCCGTGACAGATTTTCAGAAAGGCTTTGACAAGGTCCCTCACCAAAGTCTCTTAACCAAAGTAAGCAAAGTACAGTTTATCACTGGATCATTCTTGTTCACATGTTTGTTGACATCCTCAAAGAATTCTAATAGATTGGTGAGGTATGATTTCCCTTTACAAAAACCATGTTGAATCTTAACCAACAAATTGTATTCATCTAAGTGTTTGATAATTCTGTTGTTTATGATAGTTTCAACCAACTTGCTTGGTACTGAAATTAGGCTTACTGACCTGTAGTTGTTGGGATCACATCTGGAACCTTTTTTCAAAACTGGCATCATATTAGCTAGCCGATAGTCATCTAGTACAGAAGCTGATATAAATGATAGGTTACATACCACAATATGTAGTCCTGCAATTTCACATTTGTGTTCATTCAGAACTCTTGGGTGGATACGATCTGGTCCTGGTGACTTATTACTGTTTAATTTATCAATTTATTCCAAAACCTCCTCTAATGACATCTCAATCTGGGACAGTTCCTCAGATTTATCACTAGAGCCCTGTAAATCTGTGGATATCCGCATTATATCTGCAGAAACAATGCGGATATCCGCAGACCATGTCTTGCAGATGCAGATCGGATACAGATCCATATATTTTTATCTGTGCAGAGCTACAGCCCTGCAAATATGTGGATATCCATGGATATCCGCATTATATCCACATCTGCGGATACAACACGGATATCTGCGGACCATTTCTTGCAGATGCAGATCAGATGCGGATCCACATATCTGTATCCGCGCAGGGCTCTATTTATCACCTAAAAAGCATAGCTTAAGGTTTGGGAATCTTCCTTACATCCTCAGTTGTGAAGACAGATGGAAAGAATTCATTTAGTTTGTCTGCAATAGACTAATTTTCCTTGTGTGCTCTGTTATCATCTAAATTGTTCTGTGGCCCCACTGGTTGTTCAGCAGGCTTCCTGCTTCTGATGTACTTACATTTTTTTGTTGTTGTTACTTTTTGTCTCTTTGACTAGCTGTACTTCACATTCTTTTTTGGCCTTCCTAATTATATTTTTGCACTTCCCTTGCCAGAGTTTATGTTCCTCTCTATTTTCCGTAATAGGATTTTTAACTTCCACCTTTCAAAAGATAACGTTTCTTCTCTAACTGCTTCTTTTACTTTGTTTTTCATCCATGGTGGCACTTTTTTTTTATCCTCTTACTATGTTTTTTAATTTGGGGTATACATTTAAATTGAGCCTCTATTGTGGTGTCTTTAAAACAGGGGCGCAGCCCATTTCTTCTGATAACAGAGAGAAACTAGCAAAAGACACAAAAACTAACAGGAATTTTTCTTTAAAAATACATCAGAAGGAAGAAGGCTGGCAGACAATCAGCAGGGCCAACTAAAGGAGCACTCAAGGAAGACAAGCCATTGTGGAGAAGCTAAATAAATTCTTGTGTCAGTTTTCACTGCAGAGGATATGAGATTCCCCAACCAGAACCATTCTTTTCAGGTGAGAAACCTGAAGAATGGTCCCAGATTGAGGTGTCACTAGAAGATGTTTTTGAAGAAATTTATAAATTAAACAGTAATAAGTCACTACCGCCAGTTGGCATTCACATAAGAGTTCTGAAGAAACTTCAGATGTAAAATTGCAGAATTACTAACTATGGTATGTCACATATGGCTTAAATCAACCTCTGATGACTGGCAGTTAGTTAACATGACCCCATCAATACCAGGCAAACTGTTGAAACTATAGTAAAGAATAGAATTATCAAACACATGGATGAACACAATAGGTTGGCTTTTGTAAGGGGAAATCATGCTTCAGCGGTCTATTAGAATACTCAGAAGGTGTCAGCAAGCATGTGGACAAGGGTGACCCAGTAGATATAGTGTACTTAGGTTAGGAACAATTAGGAAAGAGATAGATAATAAGATAGAAAGTATCAGAATGCTGCTATATAAATCCATGATTCAGCCACACCTTGAACACTATGTGGAGTTCTGGTCACCTTATCTCAAAAAAGATACATTAGAATTGGGAAAAGTCCAGAGTGAGGCAACAAAAATAAGGGGTATGGAACAACCTACCTATGAGAAAAGTTAAAAAGACTGGGACTTTTCAGGTTGGGGAAAAAGAGATGACTGATAGAGGTCTATAAAACCATTAATGGTGTGGAGAAAGTGAATATGAAAATGTTATTTACCCCGTTATGTGTTACCACATAACACAAGAACCAGGAGTTACCCAGTGAAACTAATAGGCAACAGGTTTAAAACAAAAATAAGGAAGCACTTCACACAATGCACAGTGGAACTTGTTGCCAAGGGACATTGTGAAGGCCAAAGTGTAACTATGTCCAGAAAGGAATTAGATAATTTCATGGAGGATACATCCATCAGTGGCTATTAGCCAAGGTGGTCAGGGGGAAAACCCCATGCTCTGGGTATCCCTAATCCGCTGACTGCTAGAACCTGGAACTAAATGACAAGGGATGGATCACTTGATAAATTGCCCTATTCTGTTCATTTTCTCTGAAGCATCTGGCACTAACCAGGATACTGGGCTAGATGAACCACTGGTTTGACCCAGTATGTCCATTCTTATGTGTTCTCATGGGATTGCTCACTACTTTCACCTTTGCTGATAAAAAGAGAATATTCTAAATTTCTCACAAGCACATGCTCTGTCTAATACATTGTACAAAATAAGCAGTGAATTATGTCACTATATATTAGTATAAAAGCATCAATTATCACTGCCTCTCACTTATAACTACAACACATTTATCAAAGTCTAATCAACAATTTTTTCCGCTAACTACTAATAATTAACAGTAAATGCCATTTCTTTTTTTAGTTCAGCTTTTAGCTAGAAATCAAAGGCCCAAATTCCACATTGTCTTGGGATGGAGTCATGCTGCATTGCTGAAGTAACTAAGGGGAAAAAAAGATATGGTCAGAAATGCCTTATGCCACAGTTATCCTCAGCTGATGTTCTTAGCCCTTGAAACCACACACAACTGGTGTGACTTAATGGCAGTCAAATTCTGTCAGGGGACTGGCTCTGCACAGATAGCTTTTGGCCAAGGGAGTGCAAAGGCTGCCTTTGTATCTTCCAGCATCATGAGCTGTGCAGTATTTCTCTTAACCATAGCTGAAGATCTGGGGAAAAATAGAGAAATACTGGAAACTCACGTTTTCAAAAGCAGTTAGTGATTTTGAGTGCCTCAGATACTGGGTGTCCATACTTAAAAACAGTTTGATTTTCAGAATGTAGGTGCTACGCACTTTCTAAAAATCAGGCCCCTTTAAGGCATCTTTATTCAACATTACATGTGGAAACTCCCCAAATCACTAGCCACTTTTGAAAATTTAGGCCATTAACTCTAAGAAATGCTGTGAGCAACTAACAGTGGATGCCATGGGACCTACAGTGTATTTTGTATATGGTAAAAGTACAGCAATGTGCTTTCCTTAATTCAAGTGTTACCTGCACATTCTGGATTGTCTTCATTAAAGTTGATTGCAAAATCATGCGAGACCTACATATTGACAAAAAGAAAACAAGAAAAAGACTTTAGTTCAGAAAAACTATTTCAAGCTGTCTTTTGGCTGCCAAACATCGATTACACTCTTCCTGTGTTAAACCATAGGAATCTTTTAAATTTGGGAGCCAATCAATGTGAAATGAAGAGTGAGTCAGAGCTCTGTGCAGAGCTGAAGGGACAAGAAAATTTGCTGGAATGAAAGAAGTATCTGCTGACAAAAAACCCCCCCCAAAAAACCCCAAAATAGAAAAGAGATTATAAAAAACACTTGAGCATATGAGAACTTCAATAACTATGCTGCTGGAATAGTACTACCAGCATTGGCCACATGAGAAGGACTTAGATTATTAGGACAGATTGAGAAACATGCTCCCTCGGTTTCAAGATGAGAGTGTAAAATCACTATCAAAATAGTTTTGGATCTGTGGTAAACCCCTCATCCACACTGATGAGCAGTTACTCACATAAAACCGATGGGATTACGGAGGGGAGTAACTGCTCCCATGTGAATTAAAAGTTACAATCTGGCTAATTATGATGAAGGAAAATATACAAATAAATACACTGATGAAACTGAGATAGTTTTATGCTTAAATTTGAACCAGGAGTGGGGGAAATAATAAATACATATCGACTTACCTACTTACATATATGCAGCCCTCAATCCCCAGAGAAAGTTCTTCACCTCACTCACAAAAATAGTTATGTAACAAAACACACAGAGATTCCCTTTGCCGGATTCTTTGCATTGAGCGTGTAAAGAAATGGGTGGTTTTCTAACTAAAAGGGAAATTTAAAATGTGGTGGCATGGGAACATAAGAACATAAGAAAGGCCGTACTGGGTCAGACCAGAGGTC
>ML685787.1:26667837-26710549 GCA_007922175.1 Pelusios castaneus
TTTTGTGAGATCTTTTTGAAGTTCTTCACAATCTGCTTTGGTCTTGAAGGCAATAGAAGTTTTAAAAAAGCAGCTTGCTAGTCCGGTTTGGCTCTTGGCACGCTCAGTGTTGGATCCCACAGTGATGATCTTTTCCTTTTCTGAGGCACCACTCCATTTTTGAAGCTGGTCCTTTCTCCCTGTCTGCATCTAGGGCTTTCTCTGTTTCTAGACTCCAATTTTCTCCCTCTGCCTCCACTGTCATAATCTCCAGCCTTGTTACTCTCTTTAACTCCAGTGCTCTGGCACTTATCCCCATGTTTCTTTCCTTAAAATAGACATTTCAAACATTTGCCCCAAATTCTGTGTTGCATTATACATAAACAGTATGTGTCAATTGTAGTGGTGGGATAAATGCATGGGAAGGGAGAGTGACGCTTTGAAACTGCATCTATGAGATTTATCAGTGAGGTGCTACTAGCCTAAATATGGTTATACTGAGGGTATGTGGAGTGGCTGGCATAGGCCAGAAAGAGGGCTTGTTTTGCATAAAAGGGAGAGTGGCTGATAAAGAAATATGGTACATAGTGACCTGGAATTGTAGCTCTGAAAGTTAGGGTCAGCTCACTTTGTGCCTGCTCTACAAGTCTAAAGGTCAAAGGTTATGTAACAGCAGTACACTGTTTGCTGTGTCCTCAAAAATCTACTTGATGGGTTCCACCCACTTACTGGTTACATACTTGGGCTGGGAATTGCTGTAACATTGAACAGAGCCTGCTAACTCATTAAACAATGGGATCTATGTTAGCTCCATTAGAGGAATGCATGGGTTTTGCCATTTTCAACCTGTTTTATATTTTCAGGATAGAAACACCCACAAGGTTGCGTAGGCTGTTCTGTAAATGTCTGCCTCTTACTCCTATCAGTGAGAGGGTGGTTGGGGAGAAAACGTGCTACCCTCTCCTGCAGTTTTACTCACTGTGCTCAGGCTTACTGTTACTGAAAAGATAACAAGCAAGAGTTGAACTCGGGTAGATACCAACATCACAAAGGAATTAAGCCAGCCTCCATCAAAGTCTGTGAACTCATCCCAAGCCTGACCTGAAGTGTGGTATGCTAACACCAGATTTGGAGCTGTCACGTTTATGGAGCATCCCAGGACAATTCATTCATGCAGTCTCATTTGCTTTGCAGAAGAAAAAGCACTAAGTCACCACACTGTATCAGCAGTCATGAAACTGCAATTGTCAGATACACTTTGGAGGTGTTCCAGAACCTCTCTCTTTGACCAAACTATATGCCTCAGGGCACTGTATGACCAGAAGACCAGCTGCTGTCTGGCAGTCTCACATCCAGCTGGAGGCCAAAAGTAATTGCAACAGCCAAGCACTGTAATGTGAGTTTTCATTCAGTAATAATGTCGTTATTCACTGGATTCACCCTCTCTCTGCCTGCTAAGTTTTCTACTAGTTAAGTCTCTGCAAAAAGAAAAAAGGATCACAACATATACGTACCACTGTTTGGTTTGTTCAGTGCTATCGCTCTTTGGTGTTTCTGGGTCCTAATTTTCCTGCTACCTAATGTAGCTGACATTGTAGCAAAATAACTGCAAATCAAATCATTCCATTACACCATATAGATATTTGTTGCTGTAAAAGTTGACAGATCATTGTGATTGAAATCATTCCTCTGGTTCAATGCTACAATGCCAAGGTCACTGTGCTTATTTCGGAAAGATTTATAGCTAGGTTAGAATAATGAAAAAACCACAAATCTAGTTAATGTGCATGATAATCAGAGTAAGAATATTGTCATTGCAACAGATATTATTCTTTCAAAATCTCTATTGGCCATATTCTGCCATGCTTACTCATGCTGAGCAGTGTTTTATTCCAAAAGTAGTGCCATTTTCTTCATTGGGACTGCCTGCAGAGTAAAAAATTAATCAGTGTGAGTAAGGGTGACAGAATCTACCCTAAATGAGGACCAGGACAAGCATTTGGCACCTCTTCAAATTCTCTTAGCAATGGGCCATCAGGAATAATGCACAAATGTGAGATGGTTTCTAGCAAGAAGTCATGATTTCTAAGTCATGGTTTCTAGCAAGAAAATCCTCATCTTTTGAAGGGTAGTGATGATTATCCCTCAGGATAAAAACCCCTTCTTGTTGTCTAACATTTCTTGCCAGTTGTAACTCATTCTTTCCCTTGGCTTCCCTGATTCTGTCCCTATATGCCCACACTATTCCCATGTCTACTTTTTTGGTGACATACCTCTCCTTTCATTTCTTGTATGTATCTCTTTTGGTTTTTAGATAGCTAAAAAGCTCCTTGTGCATCCACATTGGTCTTCTCTGGCTCTTCTTATCATTCCTCTGCATTGGAATAGAATGATGTTCACCAAAAATATTACATCTTTTAAGAATTGCCAGCCCCCTTCAACTACTTTTCTTCCCATTTGGTCTTTCCATGGGACGTTGCCTACTATTTCCCTAAGTCATTTGAAATCAACCTTTCTGAAGTCCAGGTTCCTTCTGTTCTCATGTCGTCCTTTCTATAGAATCTTGAATTCTATCAAATCATGATCACTTCCTGGCCACCTTCACGTTAGCAATTAATTCATATCTGTGGGTCAAAATTAGATCCAAAATGGATGACTCTCTAGTTTCCTCAGCTTTCTGGATCAGAAAGCTGTTCCCTATACATGCTAAGAGTTTGCCGGATATATTACAGTTTGCTGCAATAGTCTTCCAATAGCTATCAAGGATACTGAAATCCCTCATTAATACTAGCTCATACATGTAAGATGATCTTATTGTTTGTAGAATGACTTTCCACTTTCTCTTCCTGATTTGGTGATCTGTAATAGACCCCCATCACAGCATTGCTACTGTTCTGTTCCCTTTTTATCCTCACCCAAAGACTCTAAGTAGGTCTGAAAGCATTAGGTATTTGAGCTCACTTCCCTTTGGACCTTGGAGCAAGCGTATACATTCTGGATGTACAGTGCAACACCTCCTCCTTTTTCTCCCCCATACCAATCCTTACAGAACCAGCTGTATCCCTCAATCCTCATCCTCCACTTATGGGAGTTATCCCCTCAAGTCTCTGTGATGCCAATTAAGTCACTTTTCTTCATATAACACAACTTCCACTTAATCTTGCTTGTTCCCCATGCTCCTTGCATTTGCAGACTGCCCCACTGCTTTTCTTTTTTGCCTTTTTAATGACATTGTGTAATTTCTAGACACTTCTCCAGAAATTAGCCCATTCCCCTTGTCTTTGTTATTTGAGCCTAGATGCACATTGGCCAGATATTTGTGACCATCCCCCACAAGACCTAATTTTAAGCTCTCTTGATGAGTCTCAGCAAACTCTCAGTCACATCCTTTAATTTTAGCTCCAGGCAAGCAGCACACTTATTGGGATTCCTAGTACAGATGAAACAAACAAGGAGTCCTGTGGCACTTTTAAAAATGAACAAATTTATTTATCTCATGAGCTTTCATGGAAGAAAAAGTGGAATTTTCTCCCCAAAAAGCTCATGTGATAAATAAATGTGTTAATCTTTAAAAGTGCCACAGAACTCCTCGTTTGTTTTGCTGGCCTAGATGAACACGGCTACCCCTTTGGAACCAGTACAGATGGCAGATGGATGACTCTTTTCCCCTTAGGAGGGAATTGCTGACCAACCCCCATTCTTCTCCTCCTCTTAGAAGTGGTGGTCATGGTATGCCCATCCCTTGGACAACGCATCCCATGCCTTCAGGCTGACTGGGTCTCCTGATCTCATCCCTCAGATGACTCTTCCAAGGTATTCTCAGAAGTAAGACATGCGCAGAGAGCCTGAAAGTGGTTGCTTACGTCTCTCTGTATTGGGGATATATTGATTCTTCTCCTCCTCCTTCTGGAGGACACACACTGCCAACTTTCTTCCTTGTTCTTCAGTCCCTTCTGCACTGCCCTCTCCAATTCTTCAGCATGCTATGTCCAAAATGCCAAATCCTGACTTCTATCCAGGAAGTCTCCATTTTTTCTGTTGCAATGCAGGTTCATTACCTTGGTCTTTAAGCTTTTAACTTTCTCTTCCCGTATGGTGACCAGCTTGCACTTTGTACAGACAAAGTCACTTCTGTCCTCCATGAGAAAAACAAACATGGTACATCCCATGCACGTCATGACAACTGGTACCTCACTATTCATATTTCCTACCTTGTAATATATTAAGAGCCTCCTCAGAGGATGTATTTACTGCTCACAGAAGCCTGAAAGGCAAAACCCAGTGCGGGTTATCCTCCTGGGCAAACTCCTTCTGTTTGCTTCTCCTCTGTTCGCTGCATAATCTGATTATTAATCTGTTGTGCTCCCCTCTGCCTGTTTGTTGTACTACCTGTTCTCTCTTTTCATATACCTAGATTGTAAACTTTTTGGATCAGGGACCATCTTTTTGTTATTTGTGTGTACTGTGCTGGGAGCATAGTGGGGCTCCAATCCCTGACTGGGGCTTCTAAGCATTAAAATAATATAAATGCTAGTAGAATAGTGATAGGAGATGTGAACCTAAGCAAGCTTTTTACATGAAAAAGGAATATCTGTAGGAAAACAGGAAAAATCAACATATCTTTAGTAATTTAACACGAGGGCTAACAGGAGTGGTCAATGTAGAGTTGTTTATAAAAGCATGCAACCAAAAACGTGACAGGTAAAGTATTATGCCATATGTGCGCAAACAACAGAGAAGCACACCGAGTTTACCATCTTATAGTAGATAGAAGTATATATAAAAATACTTCAAGTGGGCCATACATACCATAAATCAGAATACCAGGGCCTATGCTCTCACAGCATCGCAGAGCGCTGAGTATGTGAGACTGCATTCCGCAATACTACACTCTCTCCCTAACAGAGAACGACACTGTCGCCTCTCAGTATCATGGAGAGCAATCTTGCATAACCAGTGCTCCGCAGTGTCGTGAGACCTGACACTCTCACAGCATGGCAGAGCGCTGGGTATGCGAGACTGCGCTCCGTGATCCCGTAAGACCACGCTCTCTCTCTCTCTTTGTTAGAAAGAGAGTGTAGTCTCATGGAAAGCAGTTGCAGGCTGGATGGAATAGGTTTGTGGGCTGTATCTGGGTCGCATGTTTGACACCCCTGTTCTAAAGAATCTTTGTTTCACCATAGAAACTGCTTCTTTTCCTGCTAGCAGCTAAAGGATGTGAACATCTGTCTGAGCATTTTCATTTGGAGCTGGAATGTGGGAAAATATCAGTTAAGGTGACATAGCAGATGTATTCACAAAATGGAAGTACCACAGAGATTGTGCATAGAAACACATATTTAACTCTAAAAGATTCTGAACGGCCTGTGGAGGCGAACATTGCCATTGCTCCAACCTTTCGATATAAAGTGGAAGAGAGGCAAGGTGGGTGAGAGGTTATCTTTATTGGACCAACTTCTTCTGGTAAAAGAGACAAGCTTCCAAATTCACACAGAATTCTTCATCAGGTCTGGAAATGGAAGATGCGTTTTGCCGGTAAAGAGTAATGGTTAGCATGTTGGGCATTGCACTTAATAGAGCAAATAGGAGAAGGTGAATAGGCTGGAATATATTGAAGCCACAATAGACGACTGCCTTCCTACACTGATCCCCAACTACTAACAGAAGCGCAATAGATATTGAAAAAGAACAGTCCAGCACTTAGGACTATATAAATTCTTCTGAAAACTATAATGTTGTAGTGTATTCAGGAGACAGTGACCTACAGTTTTTCCAGGTTATAGTTAAGTTGCATGAAGTGACATACAATTGATTATGAATACTAATGAAACATTCAGTGATTGCTTTATAAGTTATGTCCTTTTTCTCTATTTTACATAAATAACATCTGCACTTTGTGCATCGGACCTCATGGTGTTCATATGCTGAGGAATATTTGGCATCTGAGCCTACTCGTCTGAGTGAGCTGACTGGCTGGTCGTGGGTGTAAAACAGCATAGACATACCCCGTAAGGTTTTTTTTTCTTCAATAGCCCTTATTAAAGTTTCAATTTTGAGACCTATTTCCTACTTCCCAGGGGACATAAGATTTAACTAATTTAGAAAAGCAATTACAACAAAGCGGGAAGTAACAGCAGTTTACATAATCTATGTGAGAACATAATTATTGCATACATGCATGCAGAAATCAATCAGGTGCACTGAACAGTAGTGTTGATTGTTAATATCACTTTCAGCTATAGATGATTGTGCTAGTTAAGCTTTACAGATATATATTCATATCATAACATTTATTTCCTCCTTCCTCACCAGTTATTTTGCTCAGCATAGTGTTGCTGGGGCTTTCTCTTTTTCGGGAGCTCACTCCAATTTGGTTGCAGGTCGCCCACCCGTTGCTGCAGTCTGATTATTGACTTCCATAGGTTTTCATTTGACCGTTTGGGGTCATATCATTTTAGCGCCATCGTCTTGATAACACTTTCCCATTAAGCAGATTGCAGATGTTACTTCCGTCCATTTTTTTTAAATTTGAAAGTCTGTGTGCTTTATGGCTCCCTTTGCTCATGCACACACTCAATTTACAAGCAACTGAATTCCCACATTTAAAATAACGTCTCCTGAACCAATCTCCATCTCTCTTTTCATGAAGGTCCTTGTTGGTCACTGTGTCATGGGTTCCACTCACCGCTAGCAGTGCCTCCTGCTGGCCATCCTGAGAATTAACTCTGCCAGGCTTTCACTTTCCTTCTGGTGGTATCTTCCTCCATCCTGTCTTGTTCTGCAATCCTGCTCACTCTTGGATCTGAAGTCTCTTCTTTGAGCCTTGGTCCTCTGGCCAAGACATTATAGTCTTCCCCTTCCATGGAATTCAAAGTCCTTTCAGATCCACTGGCTGGGTGGCATCTCCAATTCCCTTTGCCACTTCCCAGTGACTGGTAGGGGAACCCAGCCCTTTACACTAGAGATCCTATAACAAGCAGTCAAGATCTTTGTATGGTCTGACCTCTTGCTGCTGTTTCCCTGGGCTTCTTCCTACTCATCTAGCTTCCCACTTCCACTCTGGAAGTAACTGCACTCTACCTCCCTGCCTTCCTGCAGCCCTTTGCTGCTCAGCTGGGCATTATACTGGCCCTGCCTATTTCTGTCTAGCGGAGCCTTCTTCTAATTTGTTGCATGCTCCCTGGTTCCTCCTCCAGGTGCAGGCAGTGGAGTTAATTCATCCACCTGGCCACCTCAACCCCTTTCAACTTGGCATGGGGCAGACATCCCATCACACATTGTCAAAGTCCCATGAGGCCAATTCTTTACCACCACAAGAGCAGCTCTTGCTACTGCACTTGAGACTTCCTATATGTCCCGAGTTGTGATGTTCAGTGCAAGTCCCAACTTTACTAAGAAGCATGCAAACAATAGGTTTGCTTACCTAGGAGATGAGTCGTTGGTGGCTGACTGAGGAATATCAGCTTTCCAACGTCTCCTGAAATCACTCCATGACAGTGTGTCTGTCTTTCATACAGCACCTGTGATGCCTTTGAGAGTCAGGTAATCTGTTACTAAGATCTGATCAAAATAAGATGTTACCTATACCTTGGTCAGACTGACACCACCATTTAACCTGTAGACTAATTATTTCTGCTGGAAAGGAAGCAGAACTTCATATTGCCAATTATAACATACTATGACCATCAGATGTCCTATTAAGAAATTGCAGGCAGTGGACATGTTCCTCTATGTAGCCTCTCAGATAAGCATGCCTCCTGTGATACATTTTTGCTGTTTGTCAATGTGCTGCACCCTTTAGGCCTGATCCAGGGCTCATGGAAGTCAATAGAAGCACTCTTGTTGACTTCAGTGAACAGTGAATCAGGCCTTTGGGTTTGTGCTCTATACAACTGAGTCTTAATGGCACTGTCACAATTTTTCCTCCCTCTGTCTGTGTGTGGTACCATGGAAAAGGGGCTGGGATAGTATGCTGAGAATAAACTTGCTGGGTAGACTCTGAGGCCTTGTCTTCACCAGATGTGTTCTTAACTCACATTATCTAAAGGGGTGACTAGCATGAGGTAAAATCCTGTTGGGAGTTTGCGATTTTCACACAAGTTAGAGATCAAAGTAAACCCTAGTTTTTACCTCAACCTGCTAACACGTGTGAAAAGTACAAACCACCTGTACTTCACTAGGATTTCACTTCATGTCTGTGACCATATTAGCTAACATTAGTTAAGAAAACACTTTTCCTTCTAGTGAAGGTGCATGGGGGGCAGGGACAACACACATGCATGCACTGAGCAAGGCAAAGGAGAAATCTGATGGCAAGCCGTGGAAGGAGCTTCACTGAAGGTGAAGAGATTGCTGGTTTTCCTGTGCAGTGGTAGATATATCACAGGGATATAGGACAGCACTTGCTGTACTCACCAGTTAAGTGCCTCTGCAATTGACTAGTGTTGTACAATACAGTAACCTTCAGCGATCTACTGCTGACAGGCATAAAGATCAACAGTCCTTGCTCCACAAAGCAAACTGCAGTAATGGATGTATTGTCCCACCTAATCAACCCAGCCATGCATCTTGGGTTCTGTGAGAAACGCACATATGAACTACAAACTACAAATTTCACATGTTTGATAAACATCCCTAATACTCATGGTGGGGGAAGCCATTCTATACATTTATCTTCCAAATCATTATCCTTAACACAATGGGATAGTAATTGTTCATATTGTGTTCACCACATGATAGCCTATATAACTTGAGTACAATGTTTATTTTCTGGAAAGCAGTAAATCCTAGGTTACTGTTCAGTTACAGGGCTCTGCATTTATCTGTTATTGTGTACAGTCCATTTTTCTCACATCAAAGCTTTTCAGGCTATGGGGATTCAATCCTATTGAAAACCTTGCTGAACAAATGCTATTAGGAAAGCTATGGACTGGCACTAAAAACATTGCCATTTAGGACACAGACAAACATACATACAAAGTCTGCTATGGGTAGGTGTTGTGCTCTGGCAGAACACCAGTGTCATTGGACATGAGGATACACTTTTGTATTTTGCTTCTTTAAAGTCGACTTTAGGCTTAAGTCGACTTTCTAAAGTGTAGACCTGGAGTAGCCCTAAGTCGACCAGGTGCAATGGGGCAAAGGCTGAGTCCCCTGGCAATTGGCAAGGGGTGCCCCCCTGCCATGGTGGATCTCTCCCAGGTCCACCTAGCCCCTAGAAGTCGACCTAGGCGTCCAGTGTGGATGCTCTAGGTCGACTTTGTAAGTTCCCCCCTAAGTCGACTTAATTTTATAGTGTGGACATGCTAAGTCGACTTAACAAAATCAACTTAAAGTCGACTTTAAGTTGACTTAGCTAAAGTCGACCTAAATTACCACGTGTAGACATAGCCATAGATATTAAGTTCAGAATGGACCAACATGACCGTCTAGAGCTGCTTCTCACATTGCACCTGATTTAAAACAGTGCAGAATCACCAGGTCATTTTGTGTTCTTTATCTGTTCAGGAACATTGCTTTGGTTACTCTCCACACCACGTAACACATGCAACACAGAACTCGGACTCCTGTCTCTCGGTTCTCAAGCCTTCCTCTTCTCCAGGTATTTCTCTGACTCTATTATCCCCTGGTAGATTTTATCTTCATATGTTCACCTCTTCTAGCAGCAGTACCTATCTAGTACTCCTTGCTTTTTTATGTGTGCCACTTCTTTCTAGCATGGATATTTTCTTGCATTCCATTCCTTGTGCTGATGACAGTCAATTAGACACACAAAACTGTCACAACTTAGAGCATCACCAAGACCATTATTTTCAGGAACAGTGTCAGCTTACTCAGATAATCTCAAAGCATCAGCACTAGCCCCAGCATTAAAATGAATCTTCCAAATGTTGGTTCTATAATATCACACTTAACAGGTTGTTGATGGTTCCAAAATTTGCTCTAAAATATTCTTCACAATCTAATCTGATTGTCAAAAGATAAGGCACACTCATTCTCATGTCAGCCTCATAAAAAGGAGGGGTGTGAATGCCATTAAATTATTTTTATGTTAATATAAATTCTGGATCGACTCTTAGAACAGTATACATAACAAGGTAATATCTTGAGCAGAAACCATCAGAATAAAACAACTTGAAGGAACTATTTTCCCCAAAGATAAACCATCTCACCAATAGCAATACATTGTGTCACATAAACCAAGAAATTCAGAAAAATTCACCTGCACACCTACTTTATATTCTGGTGGTATCCTGGCTCCAAAACCAAAGGCTGGGAACATTTTATCACTGAAAACAAAATAAAAAGGTTGATTTTTTTTTCAACAAGAAATATACATTGTTCCACTAAACATTTATTCCTTCTTATTTGTTAATGAAAAATGTGATAAAGCAGAATATTATAGAAAAGGCTGCTAGATCAAGGATGTCATTTGGTCACTGTTATTTATGTTTGCAGGAAATGTCACCTTTTATCTCTGTATTTAGACTCCTGTTTGTGTTTATCAGAGTGTCTAGAAACAGACATTACTAGATTCCTAGCACTTTTCTCACATATGGACGGTTATACTATATATTCTGACATGCCGTTTAGATTTATTTCCCTTTAATGCTCTTTTATTTGATCTGCCTACTGCAATGGGCTGCTGATCAAGGCCCTGAACCTGGAAAGATTTAAGCACACAGTTAATCTTAGGTACTATGAAATAGTCCCATTGACTCTGACGGTACTATTGACAGTGTATACTGTTAGGCATATGCGTAAATCTTTAGTTGATTGAGTTTAGGACTATTCAGATGCTCCCCAGATACTCCCAATTCCTCACTTTTTCTAAAGCTAGTGGCTGCCTATATTTTGCTGGTCACTGTTGCCACCAGTAATTAAATGCTTATTCTTCCTCTCTTTTCCCCTCTCTCCATTATCCAGATCCAGGAAAGCAACTCCATGAAACAAAGCACACTGAAATAAATTTAGCACAACATAAAAATGCACTTCCCCATCACACAGCCTGTCCCTAATAGACATCTATTCTAGTCTTAAATGTAGTCATTACTGATTTGTTCTGTGTTTGTTCTGTTGATCTCACATCTCTGTTTTTCTTTCTGTTTCACAATGGAAACAACACAACTTCTGTGATGGAGAGGAAGTATAAATGGTAGAGGCTCGTGACTAGAAAAATGGGAGACAGGAAGCAGAGAAGGGCAAGAAAATAGGGGAGTAAGACAGTGTGCTGATGAAGCACAGAAAGAGGCAGGGGAGAAATGTCAGATGAAAAATTGATTGTTTTTGGAGATTCAGACCAACTGGAGGATGTCTATGGAGTAAAATTGTCTCTTGGAGCATTCCACAAGTAGGAGAATGGGTATAGATTGCCTCCTGTGAGTCAGCTTAGTAAGTGCAGTCCTAAATTCTGTTTTGATTGAGGGTATTTTGGGTACCTTACAGTGTTTTATTTTCATCTAGGTAAAGTCTGTGATATCATAGCTCTTCCAGATAAGAAGAGACAGGATCATTCTCCTCAATATGGCAGGATTTAGTGAAAGGAGAGTTGTACAATTAAGGGCATTTGTGATTTGGGTTCATATAGCTGTCCAGGTGGGAAGTCTCTTCTGGCAACATTACTGGAGGGGAAATTTCACCTACAGCAAATTCCAAGAGAAGTTCCACCTGTAACATGCCTGGTTTCCACCCTAATCTCTACAAAGATTTTATTTTTCATTAGACATAGGTTGGTTGATGACCTAGTAAATTTAATGTCATGGTAAATTTACTTCCATGTATTATAATGAGGTGCCCTGTTCTTCATGCCAAGTTGATCATCTGGATGGACGGGAGAGAGATCCTAATTCAGGGGACCAGAAAACTCCATGGCCATTGATGCTCTCCCTAAATTTCCTTCTCACTTCACAGAGCTCATTTATAAAGAGACTATAGACCTGTTTGTCTCCATAGAGTACCTGTTAAAATGACAAACTCTGATGACATCTTAGCATTCTTTAAGCAAAATGCTTAGGAATATACTTAGTTTTTAAAATGTTCTTAAATCCATTCTATTCAGGAAAGCATTTACATGCATGCTTAACTTTCAAAAAGGTCATAAGTCTTAGTGAAGTCATTAAAGCACATGCATCTGTGCCTTGCTGAATTGGATTCAGTTGACTCTCCTGGAAGAATCCACTTGAATAATTAGGAAGGTTGCTTGAGAGGTTGAGTTTCTGTTATCATCTTAGGAAGCTCCAGAAATTCACAGTTTCGGGCAGAACTTTGGATTGATTCTGTAGTCAGTCCTTGTATCTCACTAATGCAGACAGACTCACAGAACTATAACAGCGCCCATTGCATGTGTCACACCATTCATTCGGGCATACTGCCTGAAAGGTGCCATGACATTTCTGATGAATCATTTGGGAGCAGGCACAAAATGGAAGTACTCTTTAAAAAGATCTCACATCTCTGTTTTTCTTTCTGTTTCACAATGACAGCCTGGTTTAGGGGACTAACAAAGGGATGCAGCAACAGTCACCCCTCCAGATCAATGGTGCTAACAAGTGCTTGGCTGCTATAAAGTTAAGGTTGTTCCCAAACAGAGGGCTAAGTGCTTCTGTTTGCTGTCCTGCTATGAAATGTACTTGCAGTTTAAACCTTTGGAATATAATATTGTGTGCCATATGTCATCCTATACAACAATGAATCATTTGCATGGTAATGAAACTTTCTTTCCAAGAGATGTCATAACCAAAGGGGGGAATGAAATTTTATGCCAGCCATCTGCTGACTGCCTTCTCTTTGATTAAACACAACTGGAAGTGGGGAAATCCTTTATAATAGATGCAAATTAGAAGTCAGCCACACATTAAGATGATACAAAGTAAGAATCCAAGAGACAACAATATGAGGGGGAAAATTCATGTTACATCAGTGATTAAGAATGGCTGGTATATCAAATTAAGCCCTGTATTTCAGTGATTTAATAGATTTTAAGACTTGAAGGGAACATTGTGATCATCTAGTCTGGCCTCCTGCATAAAACGGGTAATAAAATTTCACTCTGTAACTCCCACATCATGCCAAAAAACTTCTGACTATGCTAGAGAACATCTTTTAGAAAGAAATCTAACTGATTTCAGTGGTGTCCCTCCATAATAGGGTATTTCAACTGAGCAAATACTGCACATATGAGTAAAAGGGGAAAAAGAATTTATCAAGATAACTGATAATTGCCATTTTATGATGCAAACTTCTCATCTTTTATATCTCACTACCATCTCATTTCCTTTAACCTATTCCCCTGCAATTTTGCCCACAATATCAACTTCTGCTTATTCTGCTCTGGTGAGATATAACAGGAAAAAAGCTGCCAAGGAGTAGCCAAAGGCTCCTTGATTGCAGGAAAATTCCTTTAGATACAGGGGTGGCTTTGGGCTGGGGAGGAGATGTGAGAAAGGAGGGGCATGGCATTACACCACTGCAGCTGCTCTATTTGTAGCAACAGTTCTTTTCACATCCAGACAGTGCAGGACTGGGGCAGCCCCAAGTATAACTGAGTCCCAGTGAAACCCAAGAATACACCCGGCTCTCTCTCACACATCTTTTTTCAAGTATGCTTATATGAAAAAGAAAAAGAAGAAGAATTGTTACAGCAGAGTGTTTGGGTCAGAGTGCAGCTGTAATTCCTTTTCTTTTCTTTTCCATAACCACATTTGAAAGAGGACCTCTGAGTTAGATCCAGAGGTGTATTTTTGTTTGTGCCACCTATTTTGTCACAAAGAGCTTTTGGCATACACATGTAAACTGCCAGCTGCATCATGACTGACAGCATTGTCAAATAGATAGGAAGTGAGGGAAAGAAAAAGCAGAGAAGGTGGTGAGGCAGCACAAAACCTAAATTTGCCTCTGAAGTATTATTAATAATTTAAAAAACCTTGGGCAGAACCATATTTTAAAAAATTACAAAGAAAGAATACCCTGTCAAGTTGACTTCCTATTTTTTGCAGCTTTCCATTCTATACATGGCAGAAAAGACTCCTCTAAAATGCAAAGCAAGGTATAATTTTCAAAATCCTGAATTATTTGTCTTTTGCAATGTTAAAGATTATGAAACACACATTTCACCAGGAATAACAGAAATCAACATGAAGATCACTTATGACAAGATCACACATTTTGGAAACATGTCTTGATAGTTTGCATTTTGCGTAGTGAAAATTTGAGTTCTAATCCCTATAAAGGGGAAAGTAAAGAAACCAGTGACAATCACGGTGCTGTCCTAGTAGGTTAAACCATTGCCAAAATTGTGCTGCTTCTTATTTATGTGCAGAGATGTATGACTTGATATTTTATTCTGCTAAACAGATACATAACACTTAAAGGATACAATAGACTGACTGAGCAGATCTAGATTAAGTTAGATATGGACTTTAGTCAGAGGAAAAGTCTGGGGGTAGGCTTCAGGTTCAATGGACGTGCTGTTGACAGATGTAAGGTAACACACATGGGAAGGAATAATGTGTCATGAACATTCCTGGTTCTAAACTAATTGTAATAATTCAGGAAAAGACTTGAGTATCATTGTAGACAGCTCAATGAAAACATCTGCTTAATACACAGCAGAGATTAAAAGAAAAGCAAACAAAAGATAAGCATGAAGAGAGGAAGAGATCAAAACAATCCTGTTAATATGCTACATCCTCACATTGAACACAGTGTACAATTCTTGTCACTTCATTTAAATAAAAATAATACAGCAGACAGAGAGGGAATTCAGAGACAGGTGATCAAAATGAGAAAAGATATTTAAACGATTTGAATTGTTTAGTTTTGACACAAGACTAAAGAGAGGAAATGAACATATTTTGTAAACCTGTGAATGGTAAAGGAAGAGAGTGAACTTGTCTGCCTCCTCCAATTCTTGTTGCTGTACTTTTATCGGTGAAATCACTTAGCTGCATTTCAGCAACTTGTGCATTTGCTAATTTGAAGTATGTGAGTAGTTCCACTGACTTCAACTACTTCAAGTTCTGCTCCAAAGGGGTAGCCATGTTAGTCTAGTTCAGCAAGACAAACAAGGAGTCTGGTGGCACTTTTAAAGACTAACAAATTTGAAGTTCAGCATGTGCTTACAAAACCCCTAAAGATTGGGAGATCATACAAGAAGATCTCGATGATCTGTAAACT
The DNA here is from genome assembly GCA_007922175.1 of Pelusios castaneus. Taxonomy (NCBI): domain Eukaryota; kingdom Metazoa; phylum Chordata; order Testudines; family Pelomedusidae; genus Pelusios; species Pelusios castaneus. Next base: position 26,682,991 of record ML685787.1, read on the forward strand.
GGAGTAACAGAAATGGGATAAAATTTAATAGTGGTAACTGCAAGGTCACATATTTAGGAACTAATAACAGGAATTTCTGCTACAAGCTTAGAATGCGTCAGCTGGAAGTGATGGAGGAGAAGGTCCTGGAGTATTAGTTGATAACAGGATGATTATAAGCCACCAGTGTGATAGTTTGTGAAAAAAGCTAATGAGGTCCTAGGATGCATCCGGTCCCTGTGAATCAGGGTCAGAGCAAAGCTAAGTGGAAAATATTTTCCAATTTCTAGTTCAAAGATGACCGAAATCAATTAATGTGCCTTTCATTGTTCAATCTAGCTATAAAGCAGACACTCAACTCTCTCTGTTACAGTAAATTTTCCAGTGATAAAATCAAATATTTTTCTCACTTAAATAGATATCTCAAAGTGCCAGATTAAAAGCTGAATGTCTATTACACATTAATTTTTTAAAAAACTATGAAAAGAGGCAAGAAAATAAAGGCAAAAAAGAGAACCATCACTAAACTCTATTAAAATTGTAATCTTTTCATGTTCAGGGGAAGACTTGTAAGAAAATTAGATGAATTAAGAATTTTATCCTTTAACGATATAAGTGAATCATGTTCCTGAGTGCATAATTAAGTGCTGATCTGTGAAGTTCTTGAGGCCAATAAATACGGAATCACAACAATTTACAAGGAATTAGCTTTAGCACACACACACACACACACACACACACACACACACACACACACACACAGAGCAACCATTTGAAACGTTTAAACATTTTCAGTTCTTGCATCCACAATTGAACCTAAGTAAATACAGGATACCCAGGGTTGTTCTGCGTGACCTAACAGAGCCAAATAATGGCGACTTTGGTTTGAGTCAGATTGGGTCCAACTGCTCCATGCATGTGCAGCAACTGGAGGGAACAAGTAGCTTTCTTCGCCTCTCATGGTCCTGCACAGCAGCTGGGCAGAATTGTATCACCATGCTCCTACAGCAGGTGGGAAAGAAGATGGGTCATGGCACAATGCTCCCTCTGGACCAATCATCGATGATTGGATGAGGATAAGTGGTGGAATGTGGCAGAAGGAGCAGTTTCTCTGGTCTCAGGGACACTCAGAGGGATTGTGTTCTTCTTTGTGTGGTGCCAAGTCACTCCCAGTGAAGGACGGTACTTGTTAAGTACAATTGAGCCTCCGATGTTTAGCAGGTCCTTGGTTAAGCAAACTTCCATGGAGGTTAATGGACCTCACGATTTAGCCCATAATGTATGATGGGTTTTCATGGAGCAGAAGGCGTGGGTTGACATTAGTTCTTGTAATACAAAGCCTACTGTAAATGCCCCAAAGCAAAGCTATGGCTGCACTGTGGTTGGTCGCAGACAGAAATTCTACACGGTCATGTCATAAATGTTGAAAATCTAGATGTTAACATGCATGAGCTTTAGTTATAGCTATATAATTTTGAAATACAACAGGTTACAAAATGCTTCTGGGTCACCTTTGGGAAGCTGGAATCTACTGAGCAGATAGATAGATAGATAAAATTGGGCTTCAAGAGTATGAAGTTAATACCAATCTCACCTACCAGGGCACAATTAATGAATAATGGGAATACAAATTCCCTGTAGCGAACTACTGAATGGCATCTACTAATGAAGTATCTAACAAACCAATTGCAGTGCTTTAAACTTCCTCTGATTAACATTAAAAGACTGAAAGAAGCTCAGCAGTGCAAAATACAAAATGAATTCTGAAATTCATAGGCTAAACAAAAAAGGAAAAAAAGCCTTTGTAAATGAGGTGGGAAATGGATGAGGAAAAATGAAGGGTTATAGTGATAAAATGTAGACCTAGCCTAGTAAAATGGCATAAGCAGAACAGTGAGACCAAAATGTCAAGCTTCCCTGTCAGTTTCTAAATAAATTGGCAGTGACCTGATTTATACTTGCAGGTGTAAAATGACCTAATTTAGTAAATGGACTTGGTTGAAGAATTGGGACTGAATAGAAAGGGTGTGGGGATCAACACCACAGGAGGATTATTACTAATTTTTAAAACACTGGCAATTTCCAGACTGCCAGTCAAATGCGTTCTTAGCAGGATGAGTATGGATCTCTGTAGTTTCCAAAGAGTTAACTCAAAATTGCACATCAATGGAAATGGATAGTGAACACAAACAAAGGACAGCTTCACAACCCTCACAACAGGGGTTCCCAAACTTTCTGTCATCATGACCCCATTTTAAAGAAGTATTTCCTGCTGGGACCCCAGACAGCAAGGAAGACTCTATTTTGCAAAGAGGTGTCCTCTGCATACTAGGGATTGCTGTGACTCCATCTGCTGGTAGCGTGGGCACTCTGTCTTGGAAGCATACCCTACCCTTCAGGATGAATGTTGCTGAATAACTGTGAGAGATTGTAAATAAAATGAGTACTTTTTTAAAGCTCCAGACTGCACATTAAGTAAGCAAAAACACTGCTACATATGTATTGGGTTTTATTTTTTTCCACTGAATCATGATGAGCAGGGGTGGAATTACATTATCTTTAGTTTTTCAGTGATGCGAATGACATAATATGACTTTCCCCTGCAATGTTATCCATTCATTTTCATTTTGTTTTCTATCAGAACTAAACAAATGGAAAATTCATTGCGTCTGGGAGCTATGTAAAGTAGGAGCATGTTTAGGTGCATGTGTATGTGCAAGAGAGATTCTTAATTTGCTCCTGAATGGAAATGAGTTTCCTAGGATGACCAGAAGTATTTGTAGTGATCCTTCTGCTGGTATAATTCAACTGAAATCAACACGACATTCAAATTGAAGAAAATAATAAAAAGATATAACAAAATCAGAAGTAAAATATGTTGATGATTAGGAATTCAGGTAGATGCCCTATCTACTATCTAGGAGCAAACTGCCTAAAAACCTCTTCTGAGCTATTGATCTGCAATCCAAAATCCGGGTAATTTTACAATAGGTTACATGTTGCAGAAGTCAAATTCTCATCACAGAACTCCTGAATCAGCCACATTTATAATACTGAAGGCATATATTTATTTCTGGATACTTTAAACATATTTTCCTTGCTTTCGTCATCACCTGTGTAACCCCACTAACTCCAAACGGTTGATAAAGGTGTAACAGAGCAGGCAATTTGGCTCCCTGTCTTTCTGTTATGCTATTCTGTGACAAAAGGCGCCCACTTTCATAACAGTAAGAGATTAAACTTTTATGAGAGGCACTAGAAAATTGTGTGAACCCATGGGTTTCTAGATAAAACAAATTTGCAGCTCCACTAATGTTAGTAAACTGAGGGGACCTACAGGGCAGATTATACTATAAATAACAAGTTATGTATTTGAAAGACACTGGGAAGAAATTCACTAGTCTAAAAGCTCCATATAACTTGTAAACAGGAACATGAGGATAATGAACTAGAGATCATTAAGTTCATCCCATGCTGATTCATCCCAGCCATGAAGCTGATGCCACACTTAATCTTAGCCAAAATGCCAAGGAGAACTATCATCCATAAAGATTTATGAAAATTACCTAGTTTTCAGGGTAGATGAAACAGACTATCTGTGGTGTCCTGTTTTCTGTTTCTCTTCAGGTTACTTTCTTTAGAGGAAGCACCAGTACAGAAATGACATCTATTATTACTTGCTTGTTAATCCTGATAGAGTACCAAGCATCACACAAGCCGATGTTCTTGCCCTGAGGAGAATGGGCTGAATAGACAGATAACACAGACCAAATTGGAGACCCCAGAGGCAGTTTCTCTCTTAAAATATCACTTCTGTATTTTTGACAGTGGCAGCACATTTTGCTGACGTGAGCTAGCATTTGTGAACTTTGAAGAAGTGAATCTGATGTGGAAATTGAAAGTGAATCTGATGTAGTTGGCATAAGTGAATCTGATGTGGAAAGTGAATCTGATGTGGTTGGCATATTGTAATGGGAAGGGAGTTCCAGGAAGAAGAAACACAATTGAAGAAGGAATGAAATAGAGGGGGGAAGATCACAGCAGTAAAAAATGAGAGCAGAGACGGGGTAGGAGTGGCATTGAATATGTACAAGAGAAACCATTACAAAATCAATTTTTATCAACTGTGACCATACAGTTATCATAGAGACTTCCTGTTCTAATTACAGGGGTAAGCTGTGATGATGTTAGCCAATACAGACTCTGTAATGGTGACTACTTCATATAAAAATGTGAGGTGTGCATGCACAATCTGAGATGGCCATGGTCCTAAGGATCTAGTCCAAAGATGATATAATACAGTATCTAATAAATAAACCAATGATTATTTAAAAATACCATCTGTCCCAATTCAGCTTCTAGCCCTGACTCACCAAAGCACATTAGCACATGCTTAAATTCAGATAAAGCAAAATGATTCACTTCAAGCACATGCTAAAGATGTTGCTTGATTGGGGATTATAAGAATATAGGTTTCATACTTCTTTCTTCACTTTCCTGGTATGCAAGTTTTATTTTATTAAAGTGGCATAATAAACACTTACAGAAGCATGAAAATATACAATCTTTTCCCCAATGATTTCTAATCTTATTTAGATAGTGCAATGTGCTTAATAGCCTTCAGAAAGGTTGTTTCTATAATGAAGGTGATAAACAGATAGGTTCAATAATTAACAATATTTTATTTATTGAGCTGCATTAGTAGATTAATTTTTAATATTGATATCTTTAAGCAGTGAATTTATGAAAAATGTGTTGCAAACAACAAAAACTTACTAATTAAAAGCAATACCTTGTGGCCACAGATTTAAGTAATTCCTATTATATTAACATTACAACCAAAAGCCAATTTCTGCTTTCTTCCTTGCCTCTGACATGATTCTTTTCCTATCTTTTCTTTAGATGACTACAAAAAGGTATTTCATTCTATTTCTTCACCTGCAGTGCAGGTACAAAAGAGCTACAGAATGATCTGTCTATTTTAATATATTCTTGGGATTCGGAATAGGTTCCAATTAAAAACTAGATCTTATGAACTAAGCCTGGAACTTTATTTCCCTCCTAAAGGCAAAACATTTAAACATGCGCTTAGCTTCATGAATGGAACTCCAATGGAACTTGCTTAAATTATGCTTAAGGTTACATCTATGATAAAATTAGAAAGTGCCCTTGAAAAATGGGTGGTCTAGTTCTAGATTTAAGAAGTTTCATTTTTAGTGTAGTCAGTCAGAATAGGCAAGTTTGATTCATCCAGGCCTAAAGCTATTGATGTAATAATAATTATTTTTAATTAACAACAGTACATAATCAATAATCATTTTTAGATACTGAGCACCAATGTTCTGCAACTATGAGAACCTGATGCCAAAACTTGCCATGACTGCAATAGGAGCAGGATCAGACCCTACAGGATTTTCAGATGGAATGCTGGTCCAGGTTTGGGATTTGTTTATGGATTTTCACTATAAACATTTTTGCACTGCTCCAAGCACAAACTCATCTGGCACTTGGCAAGAATTATTTACCCTTTGCTATAGTAGCCATTAAGGAGATGGCTGGACACCTGCAGTTTACAATATAGTACTTTAGTATTCAGGAACAATATGTGGATTTAGAATAAAGGAGGCTATTTCCATAAATGAAAACAAGATGTTAGCATCTGTGGACAAATACAACCCTGCTTCCATATGTTTCAAGGGCGTCTTGAAATATACAAATAGAAGAATTATCTTTAAAGGTGAAAAAGCATAGAAATATAAACTAAAATAACTTTGTATCAACTTTTTTAATTTAAAATATTTCAAATGAGTAAAATGGATACAGCCTACTATGAAACATTTTACAAAATTATGTGAGAGAGAACATAACAGAATGGTAGCAACACAGCCAGAGATGTTGCATGTTTTTGTGATGTCACAAATATTTAATTTTTTAAAAAGTGCATTACCCTTTATCTTTTTCAAATTATAAATGTTAATTTGATTATATGGAACCTAATTCTCTTTGGCTATGTCTACACTTGCTAAAATTAGTTCGAATTAGTTAGTTCAAACTAACTAATTTGAACTAATTTTAGTTAGTTCGAATTAGCTTAATTCGAACTAGGAAAACAGTTCAAACTAAGCAAGTGCCATTAGCGATCCCCATTCATTTCAATGGCCAGGTTAGTTCGAACTAAGAAATTAGTTCAAATTAACATGGCCACATTGGTTAATTCGAACTAATTAGTTCGAATTAACCCTTTAGTTCGAATACCCTATTCGAACTTATTAGTTCGAATTAAGGAAGCCCTTAATTCGAACTAACTAAAACTTGCCAGTGTAAACATAGCCTTTTATATTAAGGTCCCTTAACAGCCCTCTGGCAGCATAAAGGAGCTTGAAAGTGGTATAAATGTACAATTTTGCATAAAAATTAGTCATAAAACAGAAACAAGGACCATATTGAATAGTCTGAGATTTGGATGTTACATCCACAACTAAGAATAAAGTTTCCAGTTCAGCAAAGCAGCTTAATGTCTATGCAGGTATGTATATGCTTATATGCATAAGCAGATATATGCTTTAGTCTGATTGATTGGGGCATATGCATGAACTGAAGTAGTTTGTTGAATCAGGGAAAAGAGTGAAAAATAAGTACTTAAACTAAAATACAGAATTTGATTAAAGGGGGCAGGAGATAAAAATGCAATTTACAAGCAGCAAAATATGAATTTCAGTGTTTCAAACACAGGGCCTGATTTTCATATCCAATCCACTTATTTTGCTCTGCTCTTGCTATCATTTTAAAAAAAAACCCCTATACTTATGTAGAATTTTTTACAAAAATTTCTTATCATTTAGCTCTATAAATGTAGCTGAATTTTAAACAATGTAGCTGTACTTAAGGCAGGCTCTTTTCAGTCAGATTCCAATACATCTTTTCCTTACAGAGGCAGTCATCTCTGTTTAATGTTGAAGTGCCATTCATGCTTCTTCGGTCATTTTCAAACACTGTCTCTGAGAAAACAAATTATTGAGGCCATCGAGCCAGGCATTTTAATATACTATGTGCTTTTGGAGATATACTGTTGCCTGTGGAAATATACTGTATTGTTCTGACTTACAGTTATGACCTTCAAAGAGAGAAGCTGTAAAACACAAGGGATGTGTCTGTTATATTATTGCACTGTTAGGTAATAACCATGTATGCTAGCAATAGTTGTTAAAATGATAAAAGAACATCAGAGCTGGGCCAATTCTGATGAAGGGTATTTGTTTGAATAATAAACTACATATGGCTGCATAGGAAACAGTTTTCCAATCCCATGAGACTTTTCAAGATCTAAAAAAAAAATGTCACCATCCCAAATTAGGACAAAAAGTGAAAATCTTGAAAATTTTCCTGAACTAATAAATTAAAAATGTATCACAACATTGGATTGGAACACAGTTTGATGATTATGAAAAGTTTCATTCAAATTTCAACTTTTTTCCTTTTACTCTTTTTTTTGTATAGATGAAATAAAGTTTTGAAACAAAAGGTGGTCTGAACCCCACCTCCTCCCCCAAAAGGAAACTTTTTGTTTAAAAATGTCAAAAAAGGACATTTGACAATTTCAAAACCTTTTTTTGACATTTTTTTCAAGTCAGGAAATTCTTCAAAATCCAACCATTTCCTGCAAATAATTTTGGTTTTGGTGAATGGACGTTTTTTGGTGTAAAAAGAAAAAAACTGGTGGAAAAATTTCCAACCGGCTCTATTACAAACACTGATTTACTTTGTTCACAAATACATTTGTAGAAAAAAATGTTGGTAACTGTTTGGCAAATATGTATTCACATGTGAGTGTTTCTAACCTACCTATTTAGGTTCCTACTCAGTAATCATCACAGTGGCATCAAAGCAATGGTTATGTTTGTTAGATATCAAGGAGATGTTTCCTATTATCAATAGAGAGCAGTTCCATGGTCCAAGGAGCTGCAAAGTGATTGAAGGGTATTTGCCACAGACAAGATATGGTGGAGTCTTTTGTTTGTTTGTTTTTTTGTCTTAGGGTTTGACTTGTATAGGGTGCCAGAACGATATCAAGATTTTCAAAGTAAGGAATGATTTGCCTCCCAGTCCTGTGTGCCAATTTGAGATACCTTAAAATGGTCTGATTTCCAAAAATGTTCAGCTTCCACCCTATGATATGTTGTGGACTGCAGGTATTGAGACAGCCAAAATTATTCGTCATTCTTCACTATCTTGATTCAAGTTTTTTCGAGTGATGGATAAAAAACCCTATTATAGTGGCATAAAGTACAAGTTTTAATTTGATCTGCCTCATGATATCAGTTAAGTTATTGTCCAGAATGTCTATGGTTGGTGGTGATTTAGGAAGCAAAATAGAACTGACTTTCAGAATCATCAATAGGCTTACAATACTGGTAGTTAGAAAATTCTTGTTTTGACTTGTAAACCTAGGAAACTGGTTTCTAAAATCATGGAGGGAGTGCAAAGATAAAACACCACAGTGTATTACTGCCTTTTTTTTTTTTTAATAGTCACTTTTCTTACTATAGTCACAAATTAAGTTGTGCATTTTCCATGGCCAGAAAATGAAGTCTTTCAATTTCATCTGTCTCCCTACATCTAAACCCACACATTAGGAAAAAAGAGTCCATGGACTTGTCCAATTTTAACATGACTATTGTATCAATAGTTCTCCCAGGAAGAAAAGCCAGTGAGAATTTTTAAGTGAAAATATAGTTCTATTTTATTTATTTCTTATAACCCTCTTTAACTATAATTTGCCATTTTTCACCAAGTGTGTGTCTTAAAGTAAAATTTTCTCCATAGAGCTTTAGATTTGTTCTACCTGATGGCTTTGATTAATAGTTTTTAATGTGATTCTGTTACTTCCAATGATTTTTTGAATATTTTTAGAACCTTATTTTTTATATTAATGAATGCTGCTCTTTTATATCTGATCCATTATTATTTTTTCTTAGCCATTAATTATATCACCTATAAACTTCATCTTCACATACTCTTTTGACAATTACAAATGATGCCAAGACTTAAAGTGATTTCTAGACTAATGAAAAAGCTATTTGATTTTAACATTCCAGTATTATTTTAGGTTATTTCTGAACCAGTATAGCTCTTTCACAATCAGTTAACAGACAAATTCTCTTTTTCATTTCTGAGTATTGCTGATGAGACACAGAATTACGTCCTTTCACCCTTAACAGTGCTACGCAACCCTGTTCATTCAGACTGTTTCAGAGACATCTGGAGCATACAGATAAATGGGATTTTTGGATGAATAAGGAATACTTCAGAGCATTAAGGGATAAAATCATAGCACTTAATTGGGAGCTTTATTTACTCAGGGGTCTGTTATACTTGGCTGACCTGTACAGAAGATTAACTTACAAGAAGATCTGAGCTTGAAATCAGCCAAACTAACTGTAACATATAAAAGACAATTTTGCCATTTGTTAATGCTTGATACCCTGATGACCTGCAATGATAGCCAAATGTCTTAGGCATCATAAAGGTGTCGTAAATAATATCCATATCTTATCAAGGACTTTACACATCCCAAGAAAGGATTTTTTTTGCTAAATATGAGGTACAAGAAGCAATTGAGTGAATATTGTCACTTGTGCTATTTGAATATAAGAAGTGGAAATGTTACAAATGACCAGAACCATGCAAAACTCAGTATTTGATTTTTTTTTTTTTTTTTGCAGTGGTTTTGGTGAACATTTTCTGTCATTTCACAACATGCAAGATCTGTTCCACAGAGGGCCTCTACTCTAAGTTGACCGAGGTAAAAATTCAACTTAGTCTGTTACATAAAATTGTTTATAAAAGTCAGCTAACATTAAAGACAGGATTAGTTCAAACTAAAGGATCTACAGTAAAAACCAAGGACTGTGATGAGGTCATGTCTGGTAAACCAGAAGAACCTGAAGCTGGAAATTAATGGACCAATATTGGTGTGTTGGAAAGTAGGCCTAATGGTGGACGAAATAATAAGAGAATGCACTATTTCAAGGATCTCTCCCTTTTGGGATCCTTAAAAGAAGACGTGGTTGGGGATCAAATGGAGAATGGATTTCTGGGAGATTCCAGGTGGAAAGGCAGACAATCCTCTGGTTTTCTGTAGCAACAGTATCCTTTGTTTATGAACCTCAAGGATCATCATATCATAAAACACAGACCTCAACATGCTAGTGGTGACACCAGATCCTGCTGCACTATCAAGGACTCCAGTTTGATGCATGTGAGATACCTCTCAGCCTTCTCTTCCCATGTGTGTTCCTCCACTATCTTCCCCTTGCCCTCTATCTTTCTCTCTCTTGGCTTGTCACGTAAGCTTGAGGTCACCCGTAGCACACAGCACCAGTATGATCAGATGAGACAGCCCATCCAGCTCTACCCAACCTGAGAAAGTTCAGTAAAAAAAAGAGAAGCATGCCCAGACTAGACAGATGATGTCCAAGACCAGGGAAGTAAACCTGGATTCATAACAATAGTGTCAAGGCTGACCTACCAACCTAAGGCATCTAGCCATGACTCACCAGTTGCCTTGTATTCTTAGAATGCCAGCAAAGGCCATATTCCTCCCCCCACACTTTTTTTTCCTTTACCAAGCTATCTCCTTTCTCCCCTTTCTGGTTTGTCAACAGCAGGGAAAATGACTATCATTTACACTCAGAACTGAACAGAACTAGCTGTTTCTTTCCCACCAAGGAAGATAATCTGACAAAATAAGAGGCTCTAACTAATATCCTTTTCATAATAAAGGAAATTCGGCACAAACCATACACTTTCAAATTCAAAATACTTGATGTCTTATTTTGATTTTTTTTCTATTGTGTGACCTAATCAATACATCTCTAAACTTTGGTACACATTTTCTGGTGTGTTGCAATGGAGCTAAGCAGGCCAAGTTCTCTGTACTGGAAACCTCACACCACATTTGACATTTCAGTGTCATATAATGACAGGATCACGTTAACTTTTGTGATTTTCTAGGTCCTTTAATTCTATTGAAATTAACACAATCGATCTTTTATTTTTGGATTCTCTGAGCCCTAAACTCAGACAAAACCACAGAATTTTGTTTGGTTTTCAACTGAAACTATGAAGTTGCACATGAAATCAGTTATGGGCTCAAACCAAAACTTAGATTATAACACCCTGAAATTTGGGGGTGTTTGAAATTTGAATCCAGACCACATTTTTACAAATGATCCCTCTCTTTGCAAGTGGGCCAAATCAACTCTGAATCTAAACACCCCCAAATTTGGGCATATCCTCGATATAGGTCCACATCTCACCTTTTTAGTTATGAAAATATAAATCCCTTTTTAGCACCTGAAACTCAGCTGAGCTCACTGGAAAGTTCAAGAACCTGGGATAAGTTTTGGGTTTGTAACAAACCCTGAAACTCCACGATGTTATATTTAAATACAAGTTTTTTGCATATTTCTGCACATGAAACTCATAATCCCCTGTGGAAGGAATAGTTCAAATACATTAAGGGAGAAATAACTTAAGGCTGCAGTCCAGCACAGTACAACCTCTGCTCTGAAAAGCTTATGCTGGAATATGAAGATTATTCTGTGAAAGGGCTAGTTTTTTACTCTTTAAAGTATTTAGTATTTCTTCTTTAGAAAATTATTATTGTTACTCATATAGGGCTCACAGCATGCTGGATGAAATGAAAGTAGGTACAAAGAAAAAGCGTTACTAAAGTTATTAGAAAATTTTCCAACAGAACGATTGGTTTTGGAAGAATCATTATATAAGAACATATTCTATGGCCACAAAAACAAAACAAAACAACCCCCCCCCCCAAAAAAAAAAAAAAAAACCCCCCCCCCAAACACTTGGGAGGTTTACTAGATAATTTAGATTATTAATGGCCAATCTATTTAACAGAGGCAGGATGGCTATTTGAATTCAACAGGAGTGCACAATATAAAGAACAAGTGTTTGTTGGCGCACTTTTTTCAATAGTGGTGGAGTTCTGGACATCAGTGGAGTTTAGTAGAACAGCAAGCTAATTTTAATATTTACTTGGAGAACAACTTCATAGTTCATCATATTAGGAGACTATGGGAAAATGTTGAGTATTTATATCCAAGTATAGACATGGCTACCATGCACCTTGGTTCAATTACAAAATGCAGATTCAGATAAGAAGTGATCACTTGTAAACTTTTTTGTAGGGTCCAGTAGAGTCAGATACTCGTTCACAGGCATACCAGGAAAGATGCCTATGTTGCATCTATAAAATAGCCATTCAAATATAAAACAGATAACCACACTCACAAATATGTAATCCAACATGTAGAAACAGACTGGAAGGGCATATATCTGTGCATGCCACTGATAGGTTTTAGAGACAGAGTCTATCTGCTAAATATACAGAAACATTAGTTTAAAATGAATGAATCTGAAGTGTGTGTCAATGTATTCATAAATTGAATTATTTTTATCCATAAGGATTCCTGTACATGAATAACATTAAACTACTGCAGCCAGCAGCATGAAGTCATTAGTTACATACTGTTAAAACACCGTCTAGAGACAATTCGAATAGCATCTGATGAAGTGGGTTGGAACCCACGAAAGCTTATGCTCGAAGAAATTTTTTAGTCTTTAAGGTGCCACAGGTCTCTCGTTTTTTATTAGCAAATATGATTATTTACCTGTCATAGTCTTGGCATATCTCCCCAACAGCAACCAATGCCTTTAAGTACTCATTCGGCTGATATGGGTGGATGTAGTGTAGAGAGCAGCTGTTCCTGGGATCACCATTTGAAGCCGTGAAATCTATCGCTACCTGGAAAAGAAAAAAAAAATTGCACTATGCAGCTGTTACAGTACACAAGTATCTCCAGACCTACCACATTTCTTGATCATAATGAAACTAATTAATCAACTCTGTAGCACCATCATATACAGTGTAGAAATCAGCATAATCACCATCATTAGACTGAACATCCTATAACACAATTTATTCTCTAGCTAACATGTAACATGTGATGTGCATGTATGTATGCATGTGGTCAGATTGCATATGTAACTATAATATTATTCTTTCCTGTATTATTTATAATGCTTGTTTCTGACTAACCCTTCAAATGAAAAACAAACAAACAAAGCGCACTGTGGCACGAAAGCCAACGAAAGCTCATGTGATAAATAAATCTGTTAGTCTTTAAAAGTGTCACTGGACTCTGTTTGTTTTTCTGCAATAGACTAATGCGGCTACCCCTTTGGAACCTTCAAATAAAGTTATAAAATGAACTCAACCAAATCTAAACTATGAATGCATTTATAAATCTATCTGAACTAAATGATAATGTTATGATATGTGTCTGAAATTACATTAGTAGAAAAGCAATGTTACATAGATACTCTGTTTAGGGAATTATAGTCTAATATATAACTTTCTAATTAATCAGCTTTAAGTTCTCTGAGTTTAATTAAATTCTTTCCATATATTTGGAAATGTTTGGATAGAAAATTCCCAACCGGCTCTAGATATAACCATTCTTAACACAAAACCAGGGCTTTTTTTTCCTTTGAAAGAGGAAGTAGAGATCCTACATGGTGACTATGCTTATTGCTTAATCTTACCAGTGTCCGTACACAGTCACTGCTCACATTTGGAGGAATCAGAACCATCTTTTGTTTCTTGCTGTGTATCATATTTGAAATATGCTAGATCAAGGCCTGGGGCCGATAGTTTCAAAAGCATGTGTCTAAAACTAGGATTCTGATTCATATTTAGGCAGCGAACTCAGTGGTAAAGCACCCAGCAGTTCCCAGCTACTGATTAACTTTAGGCATATGCTTTTGAAAAATCTTGGCCCATGTATGCATACAATTATTTAGTAAAACACTTACATTTTCTTTGAAATAAAACAAATTTAAACATTTTGTGTAGATCCCAAAATGATTGCTGTTCTATTCCCTACACAAACATTTTATCATATATCAGAATAAGAAGGGACAATTGCTATAAACTTCCTATAGATGTCGGCTTTTTTGCTGATCATCTCAAAAGAGATTCTGAATGAGGTTGGAGTGAAATATGCCAGAGGAAATTGGACAAGTCCTTTTTCTTGCAATGACTGTTTGTCAAGGTAATTTGGACTTTTTAACCAAAATGAGCAACAGACTTAATGAGCAAGGCACGCCTGCAGTTAGCGTTTGGGGGACGGGAGGGCAGGAAGCTGACTGGAACATGTTTCTTTACTGGAAATTGTCATTATGATTCTGATTTACGTAATGCCTGTGTGTTTACAGACAATGAATACCCTCATCTCCTATTATGATGCTTTTATTGAATTTGTGATATTGCTTCACAGTACAATCTTCTCAGCAGGTATCAGCAAAATATATATATGCTCTATACACTGTATTCTGGGTAGAACAGGAACATTCGCTCTCTCTTCCATCATTAACTACAGCTATAGCTCCAGGAACACGTAAAGCATAACATCAGCTGCTTTCTCTGAATACAATTGGGTCTTTTAAAAGCTCTTAAGCTTGAAAAAATACACCCCAGGGGATACTGGATAAATGAGTGATCAACTCTCTTTTCTTGTGCTACTAATAACCTTCCACAAGAAACAACAATGCCACTCGTATCCTGATGGACTGTGTTGCCAATGTTCAGTTCCGACCCCACCACTTGTTCACTTGCTGAGAGGATTTCTATGGAAAGCTAAAACGATATTTGCCAGAGTTCCAAAATTAGTAGCTCTAGTTTCTTCGTGCATCTGACTGACAACTTACAGCACTCAGTCTTGCATCGTAGGGCCACCACTGTGTGTATATGGAGAGGCTCCCTGATTCTAAATGAAAGAATAACAGAAATTGGGGACGGAATCGGCTGGTCTAAACCCCCTGCCAAAGCAGGATTTTCCCCTACAACATATTTACTTGTGTTTGGTCCAGAGTACCTTTAAATATCGCAGGTGATGGCACTTCTATCAGTTCCCCTGTTCAACCTGAGTAACTCGCAGCAAAAGCTTATACGCTCTCAGGAGATTTCCTTAAGCAGTGTAAAAGTGTTTTTAATGCCAACAAAATTTTCTACTATCAGCTCAGTCAGCAAATTATCAGTCTTTCCTATTGTCTTGACTTGTTTGACCCAGATACTGTCCTGTGTGCTCTTCCAATTACAACTCTTAATATAGGTGCTACACATCCTTTCTGTCATACTTCCTAAAGGGAAAAGAATGCTTTCTGACTGTAAATCCATTAACTTGCCCACTTCTATGGATGGCTTCTCACACCTAGCAGGAAACACCATCAGATCACTGATACAGAATTGCACAATATAAGCCTCATAGAAACAACAGAAGTGAGATATTATAATCATTTCTGGAATCTGCCTTACTGATCATAAACTTTTCTAGAAAAAAGTTTCTTAACATATAATTTTCAAGAACACAAAGAAGTTTACTTTTGGTTTTCCAAGATGTTGGTTCTAACCATGAACTATGTAACCACAATGGATGAGCAAAGCATCCCAAGAGCACACAGCATGATGTTACAAAAGCTCTCATTAGTGCTTTAAATTAGCAGGTACACGATAAAAGAGCTTTTTGTTCCCAAACCTATGCTTAACATCCTAGCTTCCCTCCCCCATCAAATGCCCTTTCAGATCACAGCTGCATTGTACTTTCTGTACGCTGCATGAACTCAATGGAAACATAATTAACCCTAAAACAAAAAGAGGGTTGGATGACTTACTACAGGTTTGTGAGCATTGCCTCTGTCTCACCAAAGAGGAGGAAATATATCACTGTAGTTTATTGGAACTCATTTCTGTGTGGACATTAACATTCCATAATGGAATACAGGAATTCGAGAGCCACTGTTCCCTTTCTGATTACAAGAAGGGGGATTTCATAGGTTTTTCAGCAAACCATCTTTTGCAACTATGACTGCTACTTTAAAATGAACCAATGTAATAAATGCAGAGTCAAACAACTCTGCACATCAAAACTGTAAGCTGCTCTATCATTACAATTGACCACAAATAAATCACTGACATGCATTCCAGAACAAAATGGCATGGCACGGGTTTAACTTCTACACCATTACCAGTGTACAGTTTCTGTGCATTTGAGAGTGCAAATGACAGAATGTACACATGCAGAATCCATTTGCACATGAATGAATTGAACAATGAAAGAAAACTTTTTTGGTGTGAGTAAATTCAATGATTTGTGCACAAAAGTGATAGAGGGTGAAAAAATTTCACATGAACAAATTGGGGCCAGGTTGAGTCCCATTTAAAAATGGTGATATAGCAAAAAATTATGACAATCATTACACTAGGTGCTTAGTAAAATAGTACCTGCGGACTAGGACAGTGGTTTGGAAGTGGAAGGATTGAAAGGTTCAAGAATTAGTTGTGGTTGATTGTAGATGCATATATCATGTTTGGTTGAGGGACTGTTTTTCATGTTGACTTTTTTTTTCTAGTACCAGGCCTAACTCAGTAACCTGGCATTTTTAGCTGTGATGTTTAGGGACTTAGAAAGCTCCAAACGTTTATGTGTAGCAGGCAAATCTGGTAACGCTGCTTATACTTATTGCTGCCCAAAACTTCCTATTACAAGATACTGTTTTCAGTTCCTTATAACTTCGCCAGGCTTTAGTCACATTGGCTGACATTTTCCATGTCAGGTCACTGCCTCAGGTTGGTTGATTGGTTGGTTTTTTGGGGGGTTTTAGCACTAAATGATTGAGCCATTTTTAAGAATTGGACTGGGGAATAATGTTACATTTTGCCCATGTTAAAATATTCTTCCAACCATTTTATTGAAAGCACAGAGTCACAAGGACTTTTCGAGCAGAAATTTGGAATTTGGCAGGTAGGTCCATACTGGTGCCATACTTTCCTTGGGAAAAACCATTGAAACACGTTACAAGTTATAAGCCTTTGAAAAATCACAGTCTGCACATGCTCAGTAGAAATATGTTGAAGTTTGGCAGCTATTCTCTGCAGATTCTGTCGGAACATGCTCTATCCCAGCACTGCACGGCCAGGCCTGCATTCGCTCCTCCAGACATAAAAGGACCACTGTGCACCATGCAAAAGAGCTGAGAGCAGGAGGACCATCTTACCTGTGCTCTCAGTATCCCTCCTGTTAGCACCCAGGCAATTCCAACATTTCAATATTATTTTTTAGCCTGTATCATAACATCAACATGCAGAATTAAAACTTTTGAAACATTTCGACTTGGAAGTGGCAAAATATTTCATTTCTGCATTTTCAGTGAAAACAAAACCCGTAGATATTCTCCAAACAAGTTTAAAGACATTTTCACCCTTGCTCTGCCTCGGCTTGTTGAACTGACCCAAATGTTTTGAGTCAGTTCCACATTAAACTGTAACTTCCTAAGTACCCATTGCCTCATAGGAGTTACAGTTCTGGTACCTGATGCTCCAGTCTCCTCTGTAGGTAGGGCTCCCTGGCTAGAGTGAATCTTTCATGATGCTTCTACAGTCATGTGACTTTCATGATGCACCATGCTGTACAATTGAAAAAGATGACAACATGAAAAACATCATCCAAGCCATGAGTCTGATCCCTACAAGAGGGGAGCCATGAGATGCTCAAACTACAAATCCATTATGCCATGTAGCATATACAGACCCTAAGCCAGATCTTTAGCTCTTATACAACAGGGTAGGACAAATGAAGTCAATGGACCTATATTGATTTCCATGAGCTGAGGATCTTGTCCTATATACACTATGACCTTTAGTAGCTATGTTGTGAGTGTTACTGCTGCAACATGCAAAATGAAAATATTACATGTTTGAAAATCTTACTGTGATAGTTTAATTTATAGTCACAAAATATTTTACAAGAACAGGTTAGCAATTTATCAATAAATTTACAAAAAGGCAGGTCAGATTTTTGTTCCCTGTGAAAGTGATGAATTTAGTGTTTAAAAGGCATTCCTTTCATTATAGTAAAGCAAATTACAATAGGAAGACACTTACTGTAAACTGTATTTGGCATCCACCCATGATGTAATCTAAGAAAGAATGCATCTTGTGGATCTGGAAATAAGAAAGAAAAGACATTCAGAGGGCTAAAAACCCCAGACTTTGAGACAGCCAGTTTAAGGGAAAATAAAATGTGGATGGGGACGGTGTGGGAGAAATACAGAGAGGGAGAAATTTAAAGCTACATTAAGAGAGGAACAGAGAAAGATGAGAAAGCACCAAACTATTCTGAAACCACTGAAATTATGTACCCACATCAAGGGGAGACCAGAACAGCACTCCCCTGCCTAAAATCACTGGGGATTTTGCCATTGATTTAAGATAGAGAAGGAGCAGGCTTTTTTTTAAAAGACATGACTTTGAAAGGATGGGAAAGGAAATATTTCGTATAGATGGTCATCCTGATGAACTTTTATATACAGATGCACAATTGAATTGTATTGAATATCTGGTTGCTTACAGGTATTATAAAACAACAGGAAAGGGAAACTGGTGTGTGTTCGTTGTTTGCACACTAACTCCTCCTCTAGGCTGTACTATTTTTACTTTTTTGAGAGGCTCAGTTTCTATTACTCCTTTATTTTCTCCTGAATCCCCAAATCATATTTTTTTGCATTCTTCACAGATTATTTTACAAAGACATTGTTAAATACATCGAAGTCTGGAACCTCCAATCAGCAAACTCATACTAAAGTTCCCATACAAAAGCTATGTTAACATTGAGAATTTATGTCAGTAATTTAGGGTACAACACAGTACAGGGATGTTTTAATCATCTCAAAACCAAACATAATAAATCAGGATATTCAGAGGTAAAGAATAAACTTAAAAGAAATGCCAGTATGTTAAGGTGTGAATATTTAGCACACCAAACCACTTTAACTCTGTCTTACAGTAATACCATGTAATAGTCATATGTTTATGGTTACAGCATTTTAGTGTCTGGAATCCTAAGTGAGATCAAATGGATTTTTTAAAGACACATTCAATGATTATTTTATTCCCCACCCTCCAATGGTATCACTACACAGAACAGTTAAGGTTAAGAACTTGATGAAAGTGGGTAATATATCATGGAATTCTCTGAAAAAAACATTGTCTTTCATTCTCTGCTGAAAGAGAAACTTTAAGTTATAAAGAACCATGGCAACAAATGACAATTAATCCTAAAATATTTTCTTTCAGAGATAACCTTTGCACAAGATTTCAGTGACTTGTTAGTATGTGGAAAATTTTAAGTGCCTGAGTTAGGTCAGTGTTAAGATCATGTGTGTGTGTGTGTGGGGGGGGGGGGCAGGTCTGACAGTTATTCATAGATTCATAGATTTCTAGGCCAGAAGGGACAACTGCGATCATCTAGTCTGATCTCCTGTGTAACTCAGGCCATAGAAACCTCCCCCGGCCCCCAAATAATTCCTAGAACCGAAATTAAAAAAAAAATAAATCTAATTTTAATTTTCAAAATCATCTGTGATGTAGAAATCCGCACTGCCCTTGGTAAAGTGTTCCGGTGGTTAACTGCTCTCACCATTAAGAATTCACATCTTATTTCCAGTCTGAATTTGTCTAGCTTCAGCTTTTCTCTGCTAGAATGAATAACCTATATTTACCCCCCCGCCTTGTAGGAATGTATAAACTGCAATTAAGTCCGCCTTTAACCTTTCTCTTTGTGCTCCTGGAGTCTTATCACTTATGCACCAGGATTTCTAGTCCTTTAATCATTCTTCTGGCTCTTCTCTGAATCTTCTCCAATTTTTCAACATCCTTCCTGAATTGTGGACACCAGTCACCCCAGCACCAAATACAGAGGGATAAATAATCTCTCTACTGCTACTCAAGATTCCTGTTTATGTATCCAAGACTGCATTAGCTTTTTTGGCCAAAGTGTCACACTGGAGAGCTCATTTTCACCACGACCGCCAAATCTTTTCAGGGTCTCTGTTTCCCAGGAGAGAGTCCCCAACCCTCAGTATGGTATACATTCTTTGTTCCCCAAGTGAACAAAGTACTGAAACATGTATTGTTTGCTTGTGCTCAGTTTACCAAGAAATTCAGATTGTGCTGTTAGTGACCTATCCTCTTCATAATTTACAACCCACCCCCCCATTTTTGTGTCACCTGCAAACTTTATTAGTAATGATTTTAGGTTTTCTTCCAGGTTATTGATAAAAATTTTATATAGCATAGGATCAAGAGCAGATTCCTACGGAACCCTATTAGAAACACACCCACTCAATCATGTCTCCTCATTTAAAACTACATTTTGAGATCTATCAGTTAGCTAGCTTTTAATCTATTTAATGTGTGCCACATCAAATTTATTTGGTTTTACTTTTGTAATCAAAATGTAATGGGATACCAGGTTACTAAGGTACTACATACGTCACTATTATCATTATCTTTATCAACCAAATATGTAATCTCATTTAAAAAAAACAACTTAGTTTGACAAGATCGATTTTTCATAATTCCATGTGTACTTATGGAACCTTCTTGCTCAATAGATTGATATCAATGCATTCCGTTATATTTCCTTCCTAGAATAAGTTTTTATATAGCCTGGTTAGTGTGGAGCCACCACAGTTAACAGGAGGGAACCTGGATCCTACTGTTTGCATCTCATCAACAGTATCGCTGAGCAATGTTTATGCAATGTTGTTGTAGCAGTGTTGGTCCCAGGATATTAGAGAGACAAAGAGAGTGAGGTAACTTTTGTTGGTCCCATAAAAGATGTTATCTCACCCTCCTTATCTCTAACCAAATTACAGTCAGTTATATGTGTGCAAACTCCTAGAAAGCAATGGGATTGTACTGAAGTAATTGAGGACTTAATCTGATCATATGGTATTGAACAGGCAGAACTGGTATCCTTAGGTGTCCTGAAGAACCTTTATTACTGGTGATAATGAAGAAGGAAACAGCCCAATTTCACTCAGAACCCAGGTTTGAGTGGCTAGAAATTTTATAAACATATTTTACCGCCGTTAGGCTGAGCATAACTGATATGGAAATGATCACGCTTAAGTAAACATGGAATTCTTTAATGCAATATTTACTGATTCACTGTTCAAAGTAGGGCATTACTAT
Source organism: Pelusios castaneus (assembly GCA_007922175.1). Lineage (NCBI taxonomy): Eukaryota > Metazoa > Chordata > Testudines > Pelomedusidae > Pelusios > Pelusios castaneus. The sequence goes on from ML685787.1 coordinate 26,704,088, forward strand.
GGAGAAGCTGGTCATGGCTCCATAAAAATGTTGTGTTTACTTTTGCACTGAAGGAGAGGTTCAATGACTTTGTTACACCAGAAGAATACATCATGACCTCCTCAAAATTACATCTCTTTCTTTTACAGTTTAGAGTGTCTTTTTTGAGAACTTTCAGTAAATTGCTAAATTAGTTTGAGTTAAAATTAATTTTAAAGTGATTCTTTTAAGAAACGTTGCAGCCTATGGTAATTTCCATTACTAGATGGAAATGATAGAGTTGTCAGAAATAATGCAGAAGAGGCAGACGTGTTCAATACATATTTCTGTTATGTATTTAGGAAAAAACAAATGGTCCAGTCATATCATCTGATGATGATAACACCACTCTTTCCATTCTACTAGTATATAAGGAGGATGTTAAATAGATATCACTCATGTTAAACATTTGAAAATCAGCAAGTTCAGATAGTTTGCTTTGAATAGTTTTCAAAGAGCTGGCTGAGGAGCTTGTTGGACTATCCATGTGATTTTCAGTAAGTTCCAGAAGACTGTAAAAAACCTGATGTTGAGCCAGTATTTTAAAAGGAGAAAAGGGACGGTCCAGGTAATTATAGGGCTGTTGGTCTGACATTGATCCCATGCAAATATGACAGAGTGGCTGATACAGAACTCAATTAATAGAGTTAAATGAGGGTAATATAATTTCAAAGTGGAAATATATGTTAGGAAACCATTTTAATGTATCCACGACACAACTTTGATCTACCTTACTTAGTGATGACAATCTCCTAGGCAACTGATTTTTGCTGGTCCCTTTAATGGTATCTTATTATGACAGGTTTTGCTATATTTTTAGACATGCTATACCTAAGAAAGGACAGACTGCCACTTTCCCTTTGCCCTTCCCATGTTACAATTTTTAGCTCCACACGTTAGATTTTCTTTGGTGGCTGTATTTCCAAAAACTCTTTACACATACATTATTATTAACTGGGAGGAGGAATAGATAAATTATTCTTTCAAATGCAGGTACCTTGCACTGGTTAAGAATGACAATGCCTGAGTTCTTGTAATTCTTCTTCTTTGCTTTGTACTTGGGGTTTATGCACTCCCACTGTACCTGTGAAAACACCAGTCACCACATGAAAGAAAGTTCATGTAAACAAATTGAATTAATTACGGTCACACTGTATGTTCTCTTTAGTTGATTAAATCCCAACAAATGGTCCACAAACAAAGACGGTTAAACATCAACTCTACAGTCCAAGGTCATGTGCAAACACATATATTCTAGCATGCAAATATACGCACAGTACTCAGACATCTAACTATCCAAAGCAGTGTACACAAATGAAGGTTTCACATGTGCAACACTCAAGGTCTTTACAAAGGGATAATTTCAGAAAAAATTATATATAATTTTGCATATAAATAAAAAATTATTGGGAAGTTGTCTGATACTCTACATTAAACACAATGCTCCTAACATATTAACATAACATTGAGGATTTGGATTAAACAACTAAGAATACAGAAATTTAGACCTGAGATTGAAATACTTTTCTTAACTCATTTTGTTGTAAATAGATCCTTGAGAGCTCAATATTTTATGCTGTAGGTACTATGATTAAATAAATTAAAATAAGAAGTTAACCTAGATACATAAAAGAAGGAGATTAAATTACCACTGCTGAATGAAGGTTAATAGTGAAAAGTGGAGCTAGATAACACATTTTCAACTATTTATTTTGTTTGTTGAGCTAAACAACCATGCCTCTGCAATGAGGGACTGTAACAAATCATATATTTTGTGTATCAGCACAGAAGGAACCCTATAACATTCACTCAGCAGTGGATTACACAATTACTTTGAATATTCAGCATTTCAAGTCAAGGTTTCTTTCAAAAATATCAATTGAGGCAGGGAAAAATACTGCCTCAGAGCAAGGTGAGGCCATCTCCTGAAATTTGAAATTGAGTACCTGCTTCCAGCAATGACATTGGCCAAAATGTCAAATAAATAAATAAAGGTATCCGGCTGAGGGGGTTCCATGTACCCAGAGGCAAGAGAAACTGTGACACAGAGCTTTTGTTTTCACTTAGGACCTGTCTTCACATCACATATACACCAAGAGAATGCATGTGAGGAATATGAGGTATGAGGCCAGAGTAGGTGATACTTATCCAATGGTGCATTGACCATCATCAATGGGTATTTTTTCCAAAGAATTCCTTTTCATTTCTTTAGTTTCAAATTTCTTTTTTTAAAGTGAATTGCTGCTGAAACAATATACTGTATAACCCTTTATTATGTCAATGTCCTGCTTCATAAATCATCCTGCTGACTCAGCATGAGCAATTTGCTTTCAGGATAGATTCATTCCTGCTGCTTTCGAAGGTTCAAATTGCATCCCCTCTGCGCCTCTACGGGCCATTGTGTTCCCTGCTATCTGCTGGAGATGGCCACCAAGGGAGGCTGGCTGCTTTCAGTCTCTGCCAGGCCTCCACAGGAGACTCACAGGTGGAGACTGCAATGAATATCACTGCATCCCTCGTTCACTTGACTAAGACAGCACTTCTGGAGCTGTGCTGCCTGCCTGCAGATTACCTGATAATAGGGAGATTCTTGATGCATTATGCTGTCCCCTTTTCTGCCACTAAGGGCAGTCAGTGGGGTCTCTGTTAGATCATTGAGTGGATTTGACCCTCTGATGTTAAAAAAGAGAACTGAAGCTGTCTGCTTGAACTGGTTAAATGGAGAATGGCCTTGGTGCATTACTAAAGTCAATAATAATTGCTTTATATTGCACACATGCCACTTACATGAGTGCAATAGAACCCTGATCCTCTGAAGGCTTTGGGGGTTGAGACAACATTCAGAAGCTTGGGAGTTTTGAGCTGGCTTTGATGCCCCCTCCTACACCTCCTCAGAATTTCACTTACTGGAATCCCCCAGGAGAGGTGGCATGATGTTGCCTGACTAACTTTCTAATTAATGAAGTGTATGTAATCAAAGTTCTATGGGGGAGTTAAATAATCTTGTGGAAATGCCAGGGAAGATAGAAGATCTAGGAAGGTTTCTCCCTTCCCTATTTTTTCTTTGTAAATACAGAGACAGATTTTTCTATTACATAATTTCTCCCACTGCATAAGGGTCCAGGTGGTTTATGCTTCCATGGCTTCTTTCCAATCCATCTGGTTCTATTGACTCTATTTTCAAAATTGGGTGGTTTTTTTGTTTTTTGTTTTTAATTAGAAGAGGATTTCCCCCCGTTCAACTGTGAACAGTTTTGACAATGAATTTTTAGCATTCTTTTCCATTCTACTTTTTAAGTAATCAGAATGGTTAATGAATTAATAAATGTTATAAAACAACTGCATAATATAGGCTCTAATTCAGGAGAGCACATGCTAAGCATGAACTTACATCTCACTGAAATAAATTCTGTCCTGGATAAGGATGGAGTTAAGCACGTGTTTAAGTGCTTTTCCTGAATTGGGGCCATTCAGAAGAAAGCTGAGGTTAAATTCTGAAGGGCCAATTTTGGAATGATAAGACTCAAGAAAAAGTAAAATAGAAGCATCAGATATATTTTTCAGATGTATGTTTTGCAGATCAGATATGTTTTGCAGATGTTTTGTTAGGTTAGTTTTTTTAAAACAACCCTGATGTGTGTTCTCCTAAATAAGGTTGGGCATCTGATGTAAAAACAGGTGTCTTCCATTTTAAAGTACAGACATTGTTTTGAGATGTGTGATGTCTGCCAGTGATGCAAGTGGAATGAGAACTGGGAAATTGCTGTAATAATGCCATGCCTGTGACAGTACAACCCTCCAAATCCCATGCTTGGAATAAAAATGACCTTAGTAAAATTGCTTCCTGTTATTTCTCCCTATGTCTCCTATGCTTTCCCATAAGCTTTATGGTTCAGAGCATCTCTGATGAATTTTGTGTGTGTCATTTCTGGTGACAGAGTATATGTCTTTTAAAGAAATTTCCACCATGGATGCAAACATTTTACCATTATTCCATACTCTTTTCCCACCCACAGACATTTACTTAAAGCTGTTGTTTTCTCATCAGGATGGCCTTGTTAACATTCATCCTGGAAGCTGCCCCCTTTTTGTGAAAGCTCTCATTCCACTCAAATTCACTTTATGATTAATTTTTGACATGCACAAATGCAATCTAGTAAGTAAATGCCCTAAAATGTATTAGCCAAATTCAGCCCTGACATAAGTGGGTCCAGCTCCCCTGACTCAGTTTAGCCCTATGAGCCTGAGTTTGGATCATGCTTCATATTAAAGGGCCATTTGACTGATTTATAAAGATAAATCAAGTAAATCATTGATGGATGTTAGAAGCATATTACATACTTGAGTCGTGTTATAGAACAGATGGCTATAAACACATCAGCAGAAAATGTTATAGATGCTTATAAGCAACCTACTGACTTGTTGGACTCTGTATCAACTGATTTGCCATTTATTAAACCCTATATATAAATAGATAGACCCTTACTATAAAGTGTGAACCAAAGTTTATTTTGCACTTATAGCTCATTTCCCACATCTCCATCAAAGCAGACACTATAATACTATTAACAGTCTATGGGTCCAACATTTTTAATTCCCGCACAGAGAATTTATCCACATTAATGGCTCCAGGATTAAATAATAATAGGAAATGACAACTTCTTGAATTAGATATGCCAAATCATCTATCATTTTCAATAACTGCCATCAACCCCAATTTGTGAAGATCAAACTGACATAAAGAAATGGAATTATTAATCAAGTAATAATTCAATTTTCTCTTTGGAGCTATAATTCATAAGGAACTGATTAGTTACAAATCAGAGCTGGTGTCTGCAAAGGCGGGGCAAGCATTAGGGAAAAGGCAGCGGAAGAGAGCGAAAAATGACATCAACCAATAAAATGTCTCTGGCTATCAGGTGAGTGCTCCGACGAGGCCCTGGTTCCACCGCAGGCGCTCTTCAGTAGCAGTTGAAGGAAGATATGCAAGTTACTTAAAATAACTTGTGCATCTCCCTTCGACTGCCTAATGCCCACACACCATAGTGTCTTCGGTGTGCTGAGTCGACGGGAGACTCAGCACTATGCTACAGGGGTGGTCTTCAGCAATCGACTTTCTGATTGACTGAGAGGGTCTTCACAGACCTGCTCAGACATTCAGGAAGATTGATCTGATGGAGGCAAATTTGCCACCACCAGTGAAGACCTGCCCTAGCTCTTCCCAGACTGTGAGACTGCTTTGCTATGCACTCTAGCAGCTGATAAAATCTATATACTTAGACTTGCATGAATGTAAATAGGAGAAAGAAATTTGCCTGGAAATAGAATTAGAACCAGAGACTAATTATCTCAGGCACATAATTACTGTAAGGGTGTCTTTCTGCTGATTTCATTTTCAAAATATTTGTCCAGATAACAATAGACTGTACAGTAGCACTGCATGGGGGTCAGTTCAATTAGCTCAAATATCCTTCTCAGAAGCACATGGGAAACTTTCTCAATTTGAGTGTTGCTAATAAGTCCACCTTGTGATGGGGAGGACAGCTTCCCCGGGAAGGATAAGAAACTTGCTCAGAAATTCCAATTAACTCTAACTCATCCCCAGTTTCTGCTGAAACCATTAATGATTTTTTTAATTTAGTGTAATGCTTTCAACAGGAACCTCCCCCTCCCCATTCACAGCACTGTGCTCTGCTGAGGAACATAGATGGGAAATAACTCATTGTTTTTAATACACCTTTGTTAGGCATCTGAACAGTTTACAATAAGAAAATAGCAAAACATTAAAATGAAAATTAAGGAACCAATGACCCCCAAATGGGAAATATCCAACTGATCTCACTGGGATTAGGAGTTTACCTCAAATGAAAATAAAAACAACAACAAAATAGAGTTTCAATGGTGTTGTCCACATATTTATAAATACTCTAATACTAAAGGAAATAACATTGCCTTCAAGATTATGGACTGTACTTTATAAACTGATGCATTGAGTTCCCCTGGTCCCACCTAGACCATCCTTGAATCCACCCCATGTCTCCCCTACTCACACACGCATGCACAAAGTGTTTTCACATTCCACTGTATCTGCTCTTGGTAAAGTCTCTAATGACTCAAATCTCAAGGCCCTCCATTTTCATCTTCCATAATGTCTCGGTTGGTTTGTACACCACTGACCACTCTCTGGGAGTGTCTACACTTGTAAATTAAGTTGACTTAAGCTTGCTGTGACTACACTACAGTTTGCTTAAGCCGACTTAAGGAAAATAATGTCAACTTAATGAAAATTAAGTCGACTTTATTAAACCTACTTTTAGTTCAACTTTAGGCTTAAGTTGACTTTTTAAAGTCAACTTAAGCCAGTGTAGACCTGGAGTAGCCCTAAATTGACTTAGGGCTACTCCAGGACTCACCCACTGCCTCCCTGCCGGGGGGGGGGGGCCC
>ML685787.1:26714223-26728941 GCA_007922175.1 Pelusios castaneus
TTTTTTCTTTTTCTCTTCTTTGTCTTCCTTCCTTCCTGCTCTTTCTGTCTTTGCTTCCTTCCTTTCTTTCTTTTTTTCTTTGTCTCCTCCTTCCTTCTCTTTTTTCTTTCTCTCCCTTCTTTTTTAAAACTTTTTAAAAATTAATTTTAAATAAAAACCTTTCTTAAAATTAGATTTCAATTCCAAATTCATTCCAATTAAATTAATTAAACACAATTAATTAATTAATTCTATTTACAGTCACTTTATCTTCAATTAATGCCTATAATTTCTGTCTTGTGAGTTTTCCCCAAAAATTTATTCTGAAAAAGTTTTTCACACGGCTTGAAAATTTTGCACACAAGCCACCAAACCTAGAGGGAACATTGGCTACTAGTTGCGTACACAACAGCAGGCCAGCAGGCTAACATCGGTCAGTCCCACACTCTGGGCCTGGCCGGAGCCCACAGCACCAACAAAAAGTGTGTGGATGCATTACTGCCTGCCACCCAGTACCCAGAAACACAGGCCAGCAGCAGACGTGATAGCTACGCATTCACGTTTTTTTCTAATTATAATACGGCCCCCCAACAGTCTGAGGGACCGTGAACTGGCCCCCTATTTAAAAAGTTTGAGGACCCCTGCTGTAAGACCTCACAGGTTGTCTTTCAGTATATTAGCAGCCTGCATAGTTAATAAAACTTAACAGTTTTTACCTTGTATTTTTATTTCTTTGATATATTCAAAAATTTACTGTTTACTGCACTATTTTCAGTGTTATTTCTTTATGACACGACGGACATCAATAGGAGTTCCGGTACCTTTTTTTTTTTAGAAAAAAAGCACTGCCGGTAACACACACTTAACAGTGGGCTATTATTTTCAGATGTTATACAAGGGTTGCACGTACCTGTCTCCCTTCCATTGCTCCTCGCATTTCCTTGAATGTTGAACTAAATTCTCCAATGAAGTCATGTTTACCATTGGAATCCCAGTCCCAAACTATGCACTGTGAGTGAAAGGAAAGAACAGAGGAAAACATCGTTCTTTAGGAAACAATTTTGTAACTGAGGAGAAATAACAGTTTTTATTTGATGAAATGTTACACATGGAAACAAAATTAAGCATACAATAAAACAACACTTGTCAAAATGGGAATGAAATTATGTGAAATCTCAACGTATCTTGCCAGGAGAAAGTAAATTGCATGTTTAGTGAAAGAATCAATTGAAAAGATCTTATATCTGAGTAGAAGAAGTATCTTGTGAATAATTGCTTATTAATATTCACACAATATTCTGAGTTATAATAATACTGAATGCTTCACTCTGCAAAGTGCTTTACTAACATTAATTCATCTTTGGAACACCCAGAAGAGTAGGTAAATATTATTTCCATTTTACATTCATTGAAAGAGAAACAGAAGTTACACCGAACATTTTCTCCAGTGGCCTTTGCGCGCCTCTCTGTTAGGTGCCTGGCTCATCATTTGCTGTTCCCATTGCCTTCCACTAGAATTGTAGGGACTCGGCACTTCTGAAAATCACACCCAAAGTGTCTCAGGTTGGTACACAAAAATATAGGGGCTCAAAATCAGATGTCACTTTGTAAACTGTTAACATGAATGACTTGGCCCAGGCAAGAGAACAAATCCGAGGTAGAATTGGGATTTGGACCCAAGCATTCCTGGCTCTAAACAGTAGAACACACTGCATAGTCCTACATACATATGTTAAAACAAGTGACAGAGCTTGCCATAATTCCAAACCAGTCACCTTGACTAACTTATAAGAGAATAAACCATCACCTTGATCATTCAAAATGTTATTTATTGATTCTGATTAAAAATACACTAAGCAAAACCATCTTTTATCACTCACTGAAAAATAAATATCATTGTTAAACCACAAATTGTAAAAATGGCACACCACCAGCAAATACTCCAACACAAACCTTAAAGGACAGAACTCACATTGCTCCCATGTTAACAAGTTCCAAAAGGGTAGCTGTTGCAGCCTAGTTCAGCAAAACAAACAAGGAGTCTTGTGGCACTTTCAAAGACTAGCACATTTATTTTTCGCATAAGTTTTTGTAGGAGAAAATCCCACTTCATCAGACATTTGAAGATGAACAAGTACAGATGAATGGGAGGAAAATACATGCAGGAAAGTGTAAGTTATAGGATCAAGTTAGACTGTTAGACTTACACTTCCTTGCATTTATTTTCCTCTCATTTTGTAAGTTCTCCATCTTAAAGCACCTGACGAAGTGGAATTTTCTCCCACAAAAGCTCATGCGATAAATAAATTTGTTAGTCTTTAAAGGTGCCACAAGACCCCTTGTTTGTATGGCTCCCCATGTTCCTTCAGACAAAAGCTTGTGTAAGTGGATTGGTCTTGCAGTATGCCTGGTAAGCCAATAAGCATCGACTCTTGGGAACCAACCTAGTAAACTAGGGAACTGGCTTCAAATGTAGGTGTGACATTTTATTTTTAATCTGTATATCTCAACCAGCTTCTTAAATTCATGAAGCCTCTAAATACCCAGGTACTTTATTCTGGTTTGTGGCGATTGGGCAGGGAAGTAGCTAAATTCATAGCTGAGACCTCACAGATGAACACACCCCTATTCACTTTATTACTTAACTTCCTTTCTTCCAAAGAGTTTGTTGTAGTTTGACCTTTCAGACTCTTTTTCATTTATAGCACCTCACAGGTGATGGGGCCTGCTGTAGATGAGTTTCTTTGATTCACGCACAAACTATATGTAGCAATCACACTGCAGCATTTTCTTGTGCTGATCCAGACTCTCATCAGTGGAAATAGTTCACTGATTACACAAACCCTCTATCTTGAGTATTCTGTCATTTTTACCATACCAGCTGCTATTTATTTATTTAATTTACCTTTTGATGAAGCAGTCCCAAAGAAATGGAAAATATTCAAATCAAACAATGTAAAAAGATTTCTCTTTCTATAAGGTACAGAATCGTTTGACAACAGTTTTGGCAAAGGTGGAAGAGAAATGTGTTCATGTTTCCATATTTAGTTTTTCTCAGGAACAACAGTACAGAGTTGGGTTTCCTGTGCTGATAGAACAAATGTCTCTTGAAATATAATTTGAAACAGCATTTTCATCACTAACAGTGAAGATGATCCCTTTATAATGAACTATTCATACAAAAAACATTCTGGCACATGTCTACTGTTAACTACTGGTGTTAGAGGCACTGGTCAAAATAAAAAATGATTTTGCAAAAATTTCTGAATTATTTTGTTAGTATGAAATGGATCCACTTTTTGTGAAATGGTCTGTTAAATCTGTTTTACTAAAATAATTTTCAAAGTTTATTTAAAATGTTTTTTTTTTAAAATTAATTGCTGAAAATACATTTTTCAGAAAGAAAACATCTTTGATGATATTTCACCAAAACAAATAAGTAACTAACTAAATCTATATAAACAAATATAAATTCTATAAATAAAAATTTAGTGAAAATGGAAAATTTCAAAAATGTTGACAATTTTTTTTTTTGACAAAAGGTTATTTAGGAAAAAAGATGCAATTTTGCAATGGGAACAAAAGGTAATTTTGCAATGAAATAAAGGTTTTTATGTGAAAAACTTCAACAAGCTCTACTTTTTAGTGTGTGATTAAACTCCACTGACCTATAGCATGAGCAACATAGATGCTTTGAAACAATAAAAATATTAGTTTCTGCATAATAAAAGGAAGCGTTAAATCTGTTATTCCACAGAACATAATGAAATGCCCAATGTGATAGTCCTATAGTGTGCAAAACAGTTATTGTTGCACAAATGGAACCCCAGTTATTAAACAACTCCAGACTGCTGGTGAATTAGTGAGATTAATTGATTTAGCACAAAGTGAACTGTCAGAGCACTTGTGGTTTGGAGAAATTTCTTGAATTGTATTAAAAGATTCATGACTGTTTATTTCATTGATATGCGAGCAATTGCATCACGAAGTTGAGGACAGTGTATCTGAATGTACTTAGTAAAAAGATATGTGACAGAGTCTGAGATTCATATTATACTTTGCATCATTCTGGTGAGGCAAAGCGACAGTAATCATGAGCTTTTGACTTGTTTGTATAATGGAGAGGCACAAAGCAGACACAGAATACTCCTTCTTTGTTTATTATCCACAGAAGAAGTATGTTAAAATCATGCTATTTAGGTTTCAAATTCAAACACTGGGAAGTTAAGAAATGCTTTGAAGTTGCCAGTGCCCTTCCAAGTACCCATCCTGTGCATCAATGAAGCAGGGACCCTGTGAAAAAATAGTGTGTCATCATGTAATTCAAGACTGCATCATAATGCATATGCAAAAGGGAGCTTAATAAAGATTTTACAGGCAACGTGAATATAAAATTTTATCAGATCAGCATGATTATATTTTACACCTACTTTGCAGACTGCGTATGACTAGATAATGGGACAGGGCGCGGAAGTCACACCCAATATGCCCTACATTCTGAAGGCATTATGGTATTGTATATGAATTTGTTATGCACTTCAAAATAATAAAAGATTTTAAAAACAAAGAGGTGAAACATTTCAGGGTCCAGTTGCCCACCCCACCTTGACTGGCAAGCAGGTTACTTGCTTTCCTTCATCTCATCTGACATATAAAAGCACCTGTAGCTACAAAGGACAAGTGTCAGTGCCCACATGCTTCTGAACAGAAGTACTGAACCAGTTTCAAATGCTGCTGAGTGCTCACGCAATACCTGTCAATTTCAGTTAGCAGCAGGTAGAGGGATTCAGTGTAAGAGCACGGGACTCATCTTTTTTCTGTAGTGATAAACTTCTATCTGAGAAACGATAAAAGAAGAATCCAGTGAAGGGAGACGGGCTCACAGAAACCTGTGAATGACAACAGTGTGACCCTCAAAACAATGTGCTTTTGCCCTCAGTATTAGATGGCCACTAAAGTTTGAAGGAAATGGACCAACATTAGTTTCTTAGTAGCCCTTATCCATAGTATTTTAACACCACTGGGGTCCTCCAAGTTCTACCTCCAAGGTGGTGCTGTATGATCACTCTCTGCTCCCTGTTGAGATCTGCTGGATTTGCTTCCTTCTCTAAAACATAACCACAGATTACTGGAATATAAAATGAGCAAAGAATCGCATGGCTTTATTGATTCATCTAGTATCTGCTTTTCAGTAGAACTCTGAAAAAGAGGGAAGGCCTATCAGAGAAGATCTGAAGTTAGAATATTAACGGGAGCTTATCAAAGTCAAATTACGCTTAACACATGTAACAAAATGTGGATCAAGCCACTTGTTTCTTTCATTCCAAAGGTCTTCTAACTTTAGCTTTTGGGAAACCACGTGCAACTTTGTACAAGCTCAGCAGCTGAGGGATACATCGTGGGTAATTTACAAGGAAACACAGTATATACAGGCACACTTCCACTGGAGCAGAATGGGGCTATGCGTGCATTTGCCTGATAGCATGGCAGCTAGATCATTCACACTGCCTTTGTGTGAACACCAAACTCTCTCTTCCCCTCTTGAACTCTAATATATTCCGCAAAAATATCATAAGGATTTTCCTAAGCATCCCACAACAGACACTATTAATATTCAGTCATGCTGTCTGTACAGTAAATGTAATCATTGCTACACCTGGCTGCTCCAGGGGAGGGGAAAAATCTTTCATTATTAGAGTGGATTGAAAATTTTCAAAAAGTTTGACATTTCAGTGAACATATACATCTTTCCCAATTACATTTTGCTTATTTCCCCATCACAGACTTTTTGACCACTTCCGTTCATCATATTTCTCACGGTTCTGAAATACTGGATGATATTCACAAGAAAATCTTCAGTAAAGAAGTATCACTCATTTCCGTCTCATAAGCCTGGTCCATGCTACGGGGTTAGGTTGACATAAGCTGCCTTGTATCAAATTAGCTGTGGAAGTGTCGTCAATTAAATTTGGCTCCCACCAATGCCTCTACGCCAATTCAGTAACATTACCTTCACAAGCAGCATGGAATATCAGTTGATGTAATTAGGCTGACACAGTGTCAGTGTTGACATTGGGTTGCATTCATCGACTGTTAATGGCTTTCAGGAGGCACCCTACAACACCCCACACTGACAATTGATACATGTGCTCCTGATGAGGATGCATACCACCAATACAAGAAGCCTACAGTGCGCACACACCAGTTATTTAATAACTGTGGTGACTGTGTGCCGACATAAGCTAAGTCAACATCATTTTGTAATGCAGACATGGCCATAGTGTTTTCAGTTTGGAAGGAGCTCTACGTATGAAAGAGACACTTTTGTGTTATTTAGCTATAGATTAAACAGTTTGGGTAAAACAGATATCCCCTTCCCCACACTGAACCTACAGTCATAATTCAAACCAAACCAAATTTATTTTTTAAAAACATCTCTCTGCCATGGGATGTGGAACTAATTATCTGAATGTTTACCAGCTGCAGACTATGTCTTCACTTGAAGAAAAGGTGTGTTTTATCACAAGATAACTAATTCCATTAGCAATTCCACCATAAAAAAAAATAGACACAAAGCACCTTAGTTCTACTGTGAGGTGAGGCAGCTAAGGTCAGTTACAGGCTTGCATAGTCACCTAGTGATAACCACTGTAAGTGCCTTCTCTCCATTTAGTATTTTACAGCAAGATCAGTATCATGCATTAGTTATCTTGTTAAAAATGCCTTTGTGTCAGTGAAGACAAAGATAGAACATAATGAAGTCATCCAGCTTCAGCACAAAAATGTATGAACAGGTCCAAAACAGCCTCAAAAGGTTACATACTAAAAGACTGACAGATGCTGATGTGTAACTAAATCTTATTTGGAGACAGCTGGACTTTGGAAATGCACTCTTTCAGAATAGCTCACTTGAGCTTCTCTCATCCAGAAAATTAAACAGTTTTAAACTGTGGTATAACACACAAAGCCAACCAAAGCTAGGAAATTCAAAATTAAGGTTTGTCAGCCTTAATTTCTTGTATTTCACCTACATTTTGTAGTTGACTTAGTACAATTTTCACATGATTTATCTTAGACATTACCTGCGGCATCTAATGGGAAACAGCTGTAGGGCTAAGAACTTAAAGACCTACTTAACTTTAGGCATGTGAGTATTCCCACGGATGTCACCTTAAGCACTTTCTTAAATACTTTGCTGAATTGGGACTGAAAGATCCTCAAACTACCAACAGTGCAAAACAGCCTGAAAGCTGCAGATCTAACCAGCTGGGGAATCCCCTGGCGTAGGGGAATCCCCAGGTAATTTAGGGTTGGCTAGAGCTCTGATATAGCTAAGGATCTTGTTAGCCTATAATGCATTAAGTAGGAGTTGTGTGAGATATGTTTCACATGATTTTTTCCCCCCCTCTCTTTACTGTGATGCCTAAAGCCTGAAAATCTCACCAGCAACCTCCCGGGAGTTATGGGAAGCTCTGGCGTCATGCCTTTCAAGGGAAGGAAATTTTTCTCACAAGGGCCTTCTGGTTATTCTCAGACATAGTTTTGGACAAGGATCCCAATAATGAAATTCAGGTCTGGATCAAAATTGGCTCAGATATTTGTTTCTTTAAAAGACTGTGGACCTAGACCTTTGGTGAGTAGGACAGGGGAGTGTTCATTTTTTGATCTGTATTTTGAGCCCTGTGTGGATACAAATATGTGGATCCGCATCCAATCTGCATCCGCAAGAAATGGTCTGCAGATATCCATGTTGTATCCGCAGATGCGGATATAATGAGGATATCATGGATATCCATGTATTTGCATGGCTCTAGCCCTACACAGATAAAAATATGTGGCTCTGTATCCAATCTGCATCCATAAGAAATGGTCTGCGGATCTCTGCATTGTAGCCGCAGATGCGGATATCTGCAGATATAATGCAGATATCTGTAGATTTGCAGGGCCCTACCTGTATTGAGGGCACACCCCTATTCAATGTATTTTTATTTTGACCGGTCAAGTTTAAACAAACATGTCCCCATTACAGGCTTTGGTTTAAGAATTCACATGGTAATTAAAACAATTGTCAAAATCAGATGGCTCCATCATTAAACTGGAAGAGTTTGTCTCTCATCAATGGCGCTACTACTCTGCATGGAGCTCCCCTCCAGTTGGGATATGGTGATGAAGTTTCTTACAAAGAAAGTCTCCTGCTCTACACTTGGCCAACTCTTTCACCCGTTCTTATAGGAAATCCTTTATCGAATACCTCTTTTTTTCTCTGATATGACAACAGCAGAGCAATATATTCACAGTAAACTTTAAAGCACCTGAAATGTGCCCGTTTTGAAGTTTGTGGAGTTTCTACAATGATGCAAGAACAAGTTCTGCTCCTAGTTACACAGGCCTAAAGATGGTCAACCCAACATACAGCAAGGGAATAACTCCATGTTACATGTGTGTAACTGATGGACAGAAATTAGTCTACAGTGTTTTGTGTGACTATGTTACATGAATAAAATTTTCATCAAAGTCAGGCATGATTCCACCCCACCCCTCATCATTTGGGTGCCTGACATTTTTTTTTTCTCATTTCAATTTTTTACTGGTATTGGTTGTTTGGGGGTAGTCAAATGACTGAAGTCACCTGATATCTCTTCTGTATCCAACAGGCTGAACCCCGGCTCATCAGAATCAGCAGAAATTAGAGGCCGGTTTCTATCCATCAGAGGAGTGAAGTTCTGCAATAATGTTCCAAAGAGAGCAGAGGGGGCAAAAAATCTAGCTGGTTTCAAAACTGGGTTGATAAATTCATGGAGGGGATGGTATGATGGGACAGCCTACTTTTGACAATAGACTGATCTTTGGCTTCTGGTGGGAGATATGCTGATGGGGTGCGCTCTGAGTTTTTACAAAGAATTCTTTCTTGAGTGTCTGACTAATGAGTCTTGCCCACACGTTTAACTGATTGCCATATTGGAGTCGGGAGGAAATTATCTCCTAGGGCAGACTGGCAAAGACTCTGAGGGTTTTTCACCTTCTTCTGTAGCATGGGGCATGACAATTGTTGGTGGATGCTCTGTGCCTTAAAGTTTTTAAACCATGATTTGAGGACTTTAATAAGTCAGTCATAGCTTACATGTTTATTACAGGAGTGGGTGATATTTTGTGGCCTACATTGTGCAGGAGGTCAGAGTAAATGATCATATTGGTCCTTTCTGACCGTAGAGTCTATGAGTAAGATATTTTGACATGTTTTCTCAAAGAGAGAGACTGCGCTATTCTGAACTAGTCAGAAAATGAATTGAATGGGAGCAGAAGTGTTCATGTCACGTGCTTCAGAGTTACTCTGACAGCTTGTTTGCAGACTTGGGAAGACAACCTGAGAACAGTCTACACTTCGTTTACTTGAAGCCTAGACTTTTTTTTTAAATGGAAGTTTATATTCTACAAAATCTTAATATGCCACATAGTTCATCAAGAGAGCTAGATTTGCCCAGGACGAACTCCTGGCTGCTTTGAAGAAAATGAGACTTTAAACCTTGGCTTCAATGTAGGCATGAATTCACGTCTCATGTTTGATACCCCTGTGCTACGTGCTTATATGTTATTTAAAAGAGCTGACACCGTAACAGACTCGTATCTTTTGCAGATTGAACACCGAGAGAGACCCCTAACACACACGCATTGGTAGGTTACATTTAGCTAATGGCTAAGTGAGCCATTAGTCATTATGGCATGTCACAGTCAGTCACTAGCATAGTTCCTGGACATGGCCAAAATACTAACAGAACCGGATTGACTGGCCCGGAGGCCCCAAGCAGCCCCCCACCATGGGGCCCCCAGGGCCTGAGGGCACTCCCGCCCTGGCCCCACTCCTGCCAGTCCACTGGGGGGGGGGGGAGAGGGGAATGGCGGCTGGTGCGTGGTGTGGCAGCCCCCTAGGGCCACAGGCCCTGGAGAACTGCATGCCGGGCTGGGCCCGCAGCTCAGCACCAACGGGCCCCGTCTCCGCAGGCAGAGCGAGCCAGCTTGGGCCCGCCCCACCCCTGGGGGCAGGGCGGAGCGCAGACCCTCTTACACACTCTCGATAGCGCCTGCAGGGCAGGAGTGCTCTCTGTGCGCCTGCCCTGCTGGCACTGAAGTCTACAAATCATCAAAGGGCTTTTAAGGGCTGGGAGCCTGGGGCCCCCTTCTGGCCGGGGCCTGGGGCATAAGCCCCAAAAGCCCCTTTGATAATCCAGCCCTGAATGCTAATGATCATTTTTAATAATAATCTTTCTGCAGATTCAAAACTGTAGAGTGTTGTGCTTAAAAATTATCTGCCTGAATGAAGAAAAGGGGAGGGAGGAGAATTCTTATACTGTTTTCTAACAAAAATGGCAGTTCCTCTCTTCCAAGATCAGGAATTTAATTAGTATTTTTTTGATTATTGTCACATGTCACTGGAATGAACAGCATACATTTCCCTACTCCAGCCCTTGCAGAAAGTGCTTAAATGAAAAAGGAATATAATACAAAATTTTCAGCACTGAGCTGGATTCTCAAAACCATTGTTTAATACGTTGAAGTGAGTTAGTTGGCTGGGGAAACCTCATTGCTGGAAGCCACTTTTTTGACAACTTGCAGAAAGCCAGAACCTTCAAAGCAGATTGCTTTAATCAAAGGCTTGTTTATTAATTATTATTATTATATTACCACAGAACCTAGGAGTCTTAGTTATGGACTATAACCCTATTGTGCTAGGTGCTGTACAATCAGAACAAAAAGAGAGCAACAAAATCATATACAATAGAACTTAATGACCTAGACCCAATTCTCAGTCAATTTGTATACATGCAAATGTATATCTATTTTACACACATATCCTTTCCACACAAATCCCCAGTTTGAACAGGTGCATATCGAGTTCTGCACACATCCAAAAGAGATTTGTATGCACACTTCTGTTAGCATGTACCCAATATAGATATATATCTGTGCACTCATAATGCACATGCCTACAGATTTATGGAAAACGAGGCTCTTGATAAATTTACGGCAAAGAGCTCAATGTTAACTACACACTCCCATCTCTCTTTGCTCTCAGTAAAAATGACCCAAACACTGTTGGATGCAGAAACAGAAGTGGAATAATTTTTAAATAACCTGTTTATATTTATAAAGAATTCAGTGTCTAATGCATCACAAAAGCACTATGGGCCACATCTTCAATTGCTGTAAATTAGTATAGCTCGATTTACACCACCTGAGGATCTGGCCCTATTAATCTGTTTCCCCCCATCGTCTATCTCATTACATAATATGTAACTGTTTCTAAATCATAACTTAACAGACACATGCAAATGGCTGCTTTTGCCAACACTGAATTCAGATTCCTTAATGTTTAACTGATAAGACTATCAATGTATCTTGTTCAGTTTTTTTCAAAAAATATTCCCCCTTTATTTCTCATTCTATTCCAGTCTTTTGTACAAAGGAAGATCACCTATAATATTTTTGTGAGAGCTGATAAATCAGTCTCTGAGCCCACTCCCCCATTATTTTTCCCATTCTTTGTCAATTGATAAGCGGGGCAAAATTTGCACAGCTCTGTTTGAGGAATACCTTAAACACGAAAGGAGGCATTATTTATTTTGAGGTTTGTCAGATTCAGCTGTGGGCACGCTGATGAAAACTAATGACATAATTCACAAACATAGCACTAAAACATTCAACCCAGAACAAAACTCTCTTCATTTCCCACTGTCAACCCTCAATCCCAGACAAAAGTTTGAGTTACTACAGGAACTCTGAAAGTCAACTAATCAAAATCAGCCTCTTGAATTATACTTAGAAATGAATAGCAAGACAGTGGATTCTTTGGAGAAATGGTGCAATCCATTTTCTACCAGTACTAGAAACAATAGACCATTGCAAATGTTTCCCACTCCCCTTACATTAATGACAAGTTTTTATATAAAGTGATTGATTACACTGTAATTTATTTTGTCAATCACTGAGGGAATTAATTATGTGTTACAATTGGGTGCCACTATAAAAAATGGCCTGACACACAGTACTAGGTTTAATGGCCCATAACTGACCCATCTGTTATTACATGGATGACACCACTGTATTAGTATTGATGATGCTTGACCTTCTTGGGTAGCGATTTCTGTAAGAAAGAATAACCCTTTATGCTGGCAGGGATTTGCTGTAGAGCAATATGGATAATAAATCAATTGGCAGATATTAAGCAGCTGAAAAGTTGAAAAAATATTTTAAAACTCCAACCCATGTGTTAATATGCACCGAAGAATGAAAGGTTTTAGATTTCTATAACAGATGCAGCCACTGAGTGTTGAACAAGGCATGCAATTTAACTAAGGGTGCAGACTTGGTTAAATTAAGGCATCAACTAGCATGTTAAGGACCAAACTCACTGCTCCCATTTGGAGTGTGGATTTTTAAATTTTGATTCTGTATTCCACACTAGGTGGAACTCACCCTGGAAACAAAAGAAGCTGCTTCCTCAAAGGGCCCAGTCCTGCAGTTCTTACCATTCTCATGGATGTCAAACTGCCCAAGGGGTCTAGTGACTTGGATGAAGTAAGAAAGATGCTGATTTAAACAGCATGTGAGAGACAAAGTGGGATTTTCTCCCACGAAAGCTCATGCGATAAATAAATCTGTTAGTCTTTAAAAGTGCCACAGGACTCTGTTGTCTTTCTACAATAGACTATAACACGGCTACCCCTTTGGAATTTGACAGCATGTGAGAGTGTTAGTATAAGTGAAGCACAGTAGAAAGGGAGGGAGACAAAAACTGTAGGGAGATGGATGATACAAGGAGAGTGGGTGAAATGGAAGTCAAAGGAATAGGCCGGGGAGGGGTAAATAGGAGAAGACTGGGTGAGCTGATACATAGAAGAGAAGGAGACAGGTAATGTGAAGGAAATGGAAGTAGGGGGAAAGAGGTAAGAATGACATTTAACGGAATGAAAAAACAAACAAAGTTAATTGAAAAGAAAACCATTTCTTCTGCATTTGTGACAGATTCACCTGCATTCTGGCTACTAGAGCTCCTCCCTGGGGGAATGAGGAATTCTAATCATCCAGAACTCTGATCAGCTTCAAATGAACATGTAACATTTAAATGAACATATAACAAAAACACGGAGAGAGACATGTTTCTTTCTCCTGAAAATGTTTGCGTGGCCTCAGGCCCAAGATGGGTTCAGATTCAGTCCTGCACCAATTACAAGCAGGGTGGTGCCTTTTTTTTTTTTTTAATCACATGAGCTTTTGTGGGTGATATCCCACTTTATCAGATGCTTGAAATTGAAACTGGATTTTGAAGCATCTGATGAACCAGGATTTCACCCATGAAAGCTCATGTGATAAATAAATTTGTTAGTTTTTAAAAGTGCCACAAGACTCTTTGTTTATTTGCTAAACTAGACTAACACGGCCACCTCTCTGCAAGTTTGAATATATCCTAAGTATCAACATTTTCAAACTTGGATTCTTATTGCACCAATAAAATCAAAACCACAAGTACACCAAGGTAAAAGAACACAACTTCATTTGCACGTGGAACTTGAATAATTTCCTTTGCAAACATGCAGTACCAATGTATATGCAGTTCCCAATCTGCCAATTCACAAACGTGGACTTTCTTGAAAATAAACAAGGTGTCCTGTGGCACTTTTAAAGACTAACAAATGTATTTATTGCATGAGATTTGTGGGTGAAAATCCCACTTCGTTGAATTTCAAAAGCTCATGAGATAAATACATTTGTTAGCCTTTAAAAGTGCCACAGGATTCCTTGTTTGTTTTGCTGACTTAGACTAACACGGCTACTCCTTTGGAACTTCTTTCTTGAAAATGTGGCCATAAAGCATTGCTAGAATTAGAAGAGATTGCTGAACATTGGAAAGTGGAGCACTTCTTATTCCAAAATGTGGTAAACTAAGAAAATACAGACTAGTAACTAGTTAGTGAAAAAAACTGGTTTGTGATAAATATATGAAAAACATCTTTAGGGATGTAGGAGGACAACACAGGGGAAATCATATTTTGTTTAAGGAAAAAACATAGATTTAGGCAGGAATTTTAACTAATCTGCTAAATCTTTTTTCTGTCTGTTAAAAGCTTTTAAACTATTTTTTTTTTCAAAAAAACCACAAAAAATAGAAACTAGAATAACATACACAAGTTATATTAGAAAAATTAATACCTGGATAGTCACATGAAGCCTATTCAGTACAAACATGTCAATAAGCTAATCAATTGTTCCACACATTAATGTCGTTCAGAAGTTTCTAAGAAATGCGATAATATCCATTATTTAATTGATATGCAATCATTTCTGAAAGGTCTGAACATCATTCTATGATTTTAATTGAACTCTTACTGGAAATCTTTAAGGATATACTGCCAAGACAGATAATGGAAATGCAATGGTTGAGGTTTATTTAGATTTCCACAAATCTTTTGTAAAGGTCCTCAAAGGTTGTTACGGGTGATGAATGGCTATATTGAAAAGCCACAGAATAGGAGGTAAAATAAGACGCTTCATTGAAAACTAACTTGAGAGCAGGATTAAAGGTGAACCATAATTGTGCATTTTCAGTATTATGAAATGCATTAAGAGCAAGAAATTGTTTTAGAACAGAAAATTGTGTGCGCGCACATACACACACAATTAAGATCGATCATTGACTTGGAACTGAGCACTCTGGGAAAGTTCACATACAGATCCGAATCTTAA
>ML685787.1:26728951-26755363 GCA_007922175.1 Pelusios castaneus
CTTCAAAGCGTCTGACGAAGTGGGATTTTCTCCCACGAAAGCTCATGTGATGAACTAAATCTGTTAGTCTTGAAAAGTGCCACAGGACTCTGTTTGTTTTTCCTCTGCAGAAGAGTAGTACTGAGTTGAAGGGAGGGCATTTCCCTTTGACTCAGCAGTGGAGACGCCATGGTAAGTAGGCATTAGGAAGTTGAAAGGAAGATACGCAAGCTACTTAAGATAACTTGCATTATCTTCCTGTGATTGTCGTGGAACTCCACGGCCAGTAGAGACCTGGCCCAAGCGTGCTGCACTTCAAAAGGAGTGTGCTGGCGACAAATGTCACAGGCAATTCAGAGCTTCTCACAGATCTGAACAAACCAAGCCACATAGATGGGTTGAAAACAGCAGTCCTTTTTGGTTGGTTGGTTTTGTTTGCTTGGTTTTTTTTGAAAGAGGATCTTGTAAGGATATGATTATGGGTAGAAGAGAGAGTGAGGATGGTAGTTATATAAACAGAAAGTGGGAAGTGCAAAAAGATCCCAATAAAGGTCCTATATCATTAAACAATTTAGAGACTAGGGGTGAAGTGCCATCAGTGAAGTAATGGAAACTCAGTGGAGCTTGGATTTCTACCCACAACTTTTCCCATAAACACACACACACTTTAAGCCTTCAAATGCAAGTGTGCATTAATATTAGTTGGGACCAGATCAAGCAAGAAACATGATGCGAGATTAATGAACAAAACATACGGAATTCAGCCACACAGACTGATGCTTTAGAGAGAATGTGTCAATTTTCAGTGGAGACAATATTTCTAAGAGATAAATTATCTGTTGCAGCTACATACAGACTGAATGCTGTGGAAAATACGTTCAAGCCTAATGGGTTTGAGTCACTATTGTGACAAATGTGTACTGAACACTGCAGTAGAGCAAAGCACATAATGTGTAAACAGTAATTTATCTGATGAATTTTGTCTTCTTCTTTGGCTGTCCATGAACAGATGATGAGTTCCTTGTAATTAAATACTATGATTTTTTTCCTGTGAATAGCCTGTTGCTCACTTATGAGCAAGAGTTTGAAAAGTTAAATTCAAAATTCACCACTGGACACTGTGAGCAAAAATCTGAAGATCTCCTGCTGAGAAGCGATACATAAGAATGACCAAATAATTAATCCTGCAAATTCCTCAAACTGCAGTCATTATACGTTTTTCTTTCTGAGTGACAACTTTGAAAATATTTCCCTATTCAACTATCTTCTGCCTTTAAAGTAAATAAACAAACATAAGAAAGGTAAACCAAAGAGGGATTACCAATAAATTCTGGGTGAATCAGGACAGTGAAATCTACTCGCTTCCCCATGCACAGAAAAGCTGAACTTTTGATGAAAACCAAAAATAATTACCTGCATTCTGAAAAAGATAGAGGTTGGATGTGAAGTTCTGTTTTGGATTGACCCCTAGATAAAATGGGGGAGGATCAGAGGGTGGCCACAGTTTGGCATAATTTCTTATGGGGGCCAGCCCCACAAAATTGACATTGGAGCCAGACATGCTGCAAAGAGTTGGTACTACAGCATAAAGTGCTGTTGTGACATTAAAAAGGTCAAAGCACTTTTTAATGGACAAAGGTGATGACCCAGGGTACTAGTCTGAGTCCAACAAAGGCAAGTAAGTTCTTCCTACTCAACTTCTCCCTTTTAGTCTAACTGGTTCCTGTATAAGTCTTTGTTTTCTACTTTGAACTATTATGCAGTGTTCTTGTGAGCTTTTGAACAGTAGCCACGTCTCACCCTAGAGGTGGCTGTATTTCAGTAACGGATGGAGCAATCCTGGTGTGTATTTCACTTGTCCATTTGTTCAGTTTGCTTATGATTACTTGGGATTACTTAGTTGAAGGCCACTATAAAATGGAAGATATTTATTACATGTATTTTATTATATGTATGTTTATTATTTTAACAATCTCCTTTCAGTTGAATAGAAATCAAGCTCAAGCTCTTTTTGTTGCTCATGATGACTTGCCTCTTGAGAGAGAATAAAAATCATTATATTTCTGTGCCAAAAACTGCATAATAGAGAGAGTTAATAAAAGCAACTTTCAAATGAAAGAAAGTCTTTAATGACTCTGCACAGTACTTTACTGTACTTGAACTTAAATCATTTAGCTGTACAGATGAGAACCACTGGGATTCAAACACAGAAATAGCTGACTGCCTATGATATGTCTGTAAAAATAATCGATCCCATATTTTGATATGGTTGCAAGGTAATGCTGTCCAGCTACATTTGCTGTACCAGCTGCAGAATAATGCAGATTACTCTGAGAAAAGAATATTATCCTTACATGTTGGGAATTACTTTTATATCGGAGGGTGTGTAATGAAGCAATGGGATTTTGGGGACAACAGAAAGATTTAGTATCACTGATCTTAGCAGACAAAAAATACTCTCATAGCATGGATGATTTAAAGAAATAATACTGAAAAGAAAGAGAGTGATTTGGAAAAATATCTTCTTCAGTACAGCAAAAACAGTTATTCATTCAGGGCCAGATTTCCAACCTCTAACATCTGCCTTTATGCCCACAATTTAAAGTAGCAAGTAACCATAGGAGTTGTCCATCAGTCCATGTTAGATATCTAAGTACCAGTTTAAATGTACAATAAGATACTTAGAATGTGTAAATGGCCTTAATTCTGCCACAAATAATTGAAGATACAGAACGAGTAGACTGGTTAAAGATGAGCTGACAAGCCATCCCTTAATGTCAACATTTTGTCAGTTTAACATGCAATTTCCTCCGCATTTAGGAAAAAGATGTAGCTGTGGACATTCTTTTATCATTCTGGTACATTAATTGAGACACTATCATTAGAATAATTGTCAATGGAAAAAGCAAAATGAATCAAACATTTCATCAGATGTAATTATGACCACAAACTGTTTCCTTTTAATGCTGGTGATTTATCTCACAATGATTGCAGGAAGAGACACTTATGTAAAACATGTGCCCATATTAACTAGGTGGGTAGTTAAATTCAAATAATCACACTTCAGCGAGAAACAGGCTTTGGCACAGATACTTTGAAACATTCACGCATAATAAAATGATTAGGCTAACTGGCCAGCAGCAGCAGATACTGAGTAAGATCACCTCTGCAGGAAAGTATCAACTAAGATTGATCAAAACCACAAACCAGCACATCGAACAAAATAAATAAAACTGTGAAACCATCAGATTTCTGCACATCTTCTTCATTCAATCATGCTATTTGTTTTATTTTTTGGCTTCCCCATCTCTCTCCTCTTGCACATTGTTCTATCAAGACTGTCACCTCTTTGGGAGGACTGGGATCTTAATTTCATACTTTTCTGGAAAGAGCTGAGCACACCAATCCTGTTATATCAACCACAACAATAGTAATTAGAAAGAGGAAGAAAAAGAAAAAAGTACCAGAGATAACATGTCAAAAGCATGCCTCAAATCTTAAAAAAAAAACCCAAAAAACAAAAAACCACCATAAAAATGCCCAGTGTAAATATTCTGCCATAAAGCAGATGGTTAGTCCTTTGGCACTGGGAATCAGATTTGAAAAGAAAAAACTGGAAAAGCATAGGAGTTGCTAGACTAAGAGGACACATCAAAACTGTTACTCATTTTAATTTCATTCATTTTATTCAGTAGTTCTCAACCTGTAGCCCTATCACCACACAGCTGCGGCCCATATGACAGCCTCAGGACTATACAGGTAGCATATATACTGTGTGAACATCACTCACATAACACCCAGGGAGCTGTGCATGCGGCCCACAACGGTAAATATGGTGAGAGCAACTGGCTTAATTGAAAACAATAATATTTTGAAGTGAGGCACAAGAATGTTCGGATTCTATGGAGCTCCTGTTACTCTGTCAGCTTAGAACACAAGACTTTCTTTAGTCACACCACAGTTTTCTTGATTTGTAACATGCTCATGAATTGGAAATGAAATCTGTGGTTAAGTGTTTTAGCAGGTTTTAGGGCACGTGGTAGCAAAGAAAACAATGGTGCCTAACGTTACTGTGTCTTACCTGGTGCCACTAACCAGTCACCAATTCAAAGGAATAGATTTTGGGGTCTCGTCTTAATTTTTAAGGAAAGTCACAAGGAAAAGGAAGCTCTGATCATGCTATTAAAAAATAAATAAAAACCCACCAAGCTATTTAGTAATCACTCCAAATAATCTATTATTCTGCTTTCCTTCCCTTTACTGATTTTTACTCTTGTGAACTACGTTCTAAGAAACTGTTCGTGATGATGCAGCGATCCAGACTGCAGGTGGCGGTATTACGTCATAATGAAATAAAACCATGTTATTCCCAAGCTCAGTAAGTCTTCATTAGTCTGTACTTAGGAGGCAGCAGGAGTTTCTGGATGATGACTAATTTGCTTAGGGATCTATTCTAGTCGGCAGTCCTTGTTTATGTACAGTACCCAATCTAATATAAATCAAATGTGGGAAATACAATGTTCTCAGATGATTTTTTAAAGCTAAGCATTTTCCTATGACATGTCCTAGCAGGTAGGCCTGATCCAAAGCTCAGTGATGTCAATGGAAAGATTAGGAAAGATACTCAGTTACTTAATGTAACTTGTCATTAACCCCATTGACTTCAGTGGAGCAATACATTTTGAGACTAGCTGAGGACCTGAATTACTGATTTCAACGGACCAAGCTTGGATCAGGTCCTCAGGGTAAGAGTAAGCATAGCTCCAAGTAAAGTGAAATGACTTTAAAACAACTGTAAAAGGTAGAGCAGATAATAGTTAGTTTGTTACCAGAAAAGCTCATGCAAGGATAACAGAACTTTTTGTCAACTATTACCAAAAAAGATGACAGATTACACCATCATAATGAACTTGCAGGAACAGAGGGAGTGTACATTACATTTACAAAAAGTACCAAGCTATATTTAATATTTACCAGGAATATTTTGCAAAGGAAACCCTCAAATTCTGTCTCTGTACTAGGACAGCAACACGGGGGATCTTGGAATGAAGTTGGCAGGCAAAGCATAACAAACTTCTATTATTCTGTAACAGAAATGCTTATAAAAAGAGGGACTATGAATAGTGTACATTCTGTTTTGTCCCTTGACACGTACATTAGACTTGTGTCAAATCACACACTGAAGTTCAGTTACTAGGAACTCTAAGCTCAGCAGCCTTGAGAGCAATATAAATATTTCACCTTCTTCTACTCACAAAGGAAAAAGTATTCAATGTATGATGTTTTCCATTGTGTGAAGGAACAGAACACATTGCTATGTCTACACTTACTAAAATTAGGTCGAATTAGTTAGTTCGAACTAACTAATTAGAACTAACTTTAGTTAGTTCGAATTAGCTTAATTCGAACTAGAAAAAATTACTTTGAACTAAGCAAGTGCCATTCATGGCATTTGCTTAGTTCAAATTAGCGATGGCCATTGATTTCAACGGGCCGCTTAGTTCGAACTAAGAAATTAGTTCTAATTAACCCTTACTTCTAATACCGTATTCGAAGTTATTAGTTCGAATTAAGGAATCCCTTAATTCGAACTAACTAAAGCCTAGTGTAGCCAAGGCTTTAGTTAGTTCGAATTAAGCTTCCTTAATTAGAACTAACTTGTCAGTGTAGACATAGCCATTGATTCTCAGGTGATGGTTGGTTTTTGCTGAGCATTCAGGGGAAGTGGCTTTTGTGAGCAAGAATACTAGCACATAAGGCAAACTGTACAACACATTTTCTCTCTCATAGGGAGTATCCTGCTATGAAAGCAGTTTGCGTCACTATTCTTCAGTTTTCTGCAATATCATCTGGAGCTTCTTTAATAACTGTCAATTGCCTTCAAGGCTGGTTTTCAGCACTGTTTCAATCTAGTTTATCAGTTATTCCACAGTAACATAGGCTACAGAGAGACCTCTCTGTGCTACCGTGGAAAATTTATGGCTAAGCAAACAAATGGTTGGTAAACTATTTGGTTGGTGTTGGAGGGGGTTAGAGCGTCAGAGGAACTTCAAAAAGAAGGACAGAATCCAAAGGAAGGTCTTCCAGAAAATATAAGAGAATTGGTGAGTTATATGAATGGATGCTAGAATACTGTGCTCAAGGAAACCAGTGAGAATTCTGCACAATATCACACTTTATTCTTCTCCCGTGTTTGCTTTCCTGCTGTCCATCAAGCAGAGTTTGAAATGTTAGGGCTCAGTCAAAATGATTTATGGAGGGGCAAACTACTCCATAAATGGAAATTGGGCTAGTTGAAAATGGATCCCAAACTGAAAGTGAATCCTTCATACTGGCTGGTGAATTTCATTACAGCATTAAAGCACTGAAGAGTTAATTGAGACAAGCAGGGCATTTTTCAGAAAATGTGATTTTTTTTAAGCCAAGATATAATTAATTTTTAAAATCTTTATTTTAATCAGGGAGAAAAATGAATTTATGTACACATAAAACATAGCTCAATAATGCTACACAGCAGGATGTGTTTTCTAGTGATCCAAGCACAGGATTTAGAGTCCAAAATTCCTGATTTTGGGGCAAGTGATTTAACATCTATGCCTCAGTTTCCTAATCTGTAAAAATGGAGATAGCGATACTTAAATTATCTCAGAATTTAAAGCTCCTCTAATGAGAAGCAGATCTTCAAAGAGGGACTAACCTACCTCCCCAGATGATATTCCTTAAAAGGAAAGACTCCATTTCTGACAACTGCCTCCTCACCCTATCCTCCAAATCCCTTGTGGAGTCAAGTGAGCAGTTTGGCAATTCTGGGGCATTTTAACAACTGTGTCTGCTATAATTGTTGTTTACAATAGTAGTAAATAAAAGTCCTGATACATTGTATGATCTTAGGTGAATTGCTTAGGGCAAGATTATCACTTTCCCTTTGCATTAACAGAAGGATGTAAGGAGATATAAGGTGTATGTTTCTTTTCCTGGATTGCTGCTTAGGTGGCACATCTACATTCTGCTCCTTACTATAGACTACAAGCAATGTTGCCAACTCTCACGATCTCATCACAGATCTCATGTTATTTTGTGTTTTACTTAAAGCCCCAGCTCCTGGAGCCATGTGATTATGTGAGTATCTCAATTTCTCTTTGAAAGATAAAATAATTTCTAGCCTTTGTGGTTGTGAAGAAAAGCTGGAAAACACAAGTCCTAAAGGCTCAAAAGTAATAAAGGACAAATAAAATATCCCCTCAGTTTATTACTTGTTAAACATCAGAATTCTTAAGCCAGTCTCATGATCTGCTGAGGACTGACGTGTGAATGTGGTTGTTGAATGTTTGAGTTTTGCAATACTGTAAGAATAATTGTCAATCTAGCCCTTAGTTTTTCTTTACCTCACCGTAACCACCCATAGGTTAGCTACTTCAGAGAAGTAATGCATAACTTAATTCATCATAAAGTGCTTCAAAATCCTTGGTTAAAATGCTCTGAATAAGTACAGAGTATTATAAATCACCAAGTACCTGCATTAAGCTTTAACACTAGTGCCTCTGTGTGTGTGACCAGTTAACTGTAGTTAATCAGAATATTTTAGGCATCGTATACACCACATTAATGGTTACTATGTGCATGGTATTAATGTAAGATACATTATATATATATATGGGTATTGATGAGCATAATAATAATAAACAAGGAGTCTAGTGGCACTTAAAGACTAACAAATTTATTTATTGCATGAGCTTTCGTGGGAGAAAATCCCACTTTGTCAGACGCTTGAAGGCAGAGAACTACAGATGAACGGGAGGAAAATAAATGCAGAGAAGTGTAAGTCATAGAATCAAGTCAGACTGTTACAGCAAATCAGTGTAGTAGTTTAGATTCAAACAGTGGAGAACATTATATCAGAGGGAGGTAAGGAGAAAAGGAAAGCAAAATTACCTGTTGTAATGAGAAAAGAAACCGTAGTCCCTATATATCCCTAACAAAAGCTCATGTGATAAATAAATTTGTTAGTCTTTAAGTGTCACTAGACTCTTTGTTTGTTTTGCTGAATTAGACTGACATGGGCGGCTACCCCTTGGAACATGATAGTAATATAATATACACTGTGTATATATGGGTGTTGAGAAGTTATGCTAACTGAATGTATTATATTGTTCTCACAATCTGTACACCAATATCAGGAATCCCACAACCCTTTACAAACCAGAAGTCAGCTTTGGCATTAGAACACAGGGATTTTGTCACAGCAAAGATCCATGAACACTTTGTACAAAACATAGCTAAGGAGTACTTTCATGGCTCATCATCATTTGGAATGCAGTATGGGAAAGTAAAGGGAGGTAATAAGGACAAAGCTAGTAAAAACTTTGAGTAATTTGCAAAGAGTTTTATAACATGTAAAATTATACTGTAAATACTACAGTGTAAAGCCTATTTTTGAATCACAGCTTCTATGTAAGGTGAATATGCTGCAAGATTAGAATTGTGTCCTAAAAAGAAGGTATATATGTATCTTTTTCATATTGTACTGCTTTGTTTTTTGACAATATACTTGGCTAGCTACAGTTATTTGGTCTCTTAAACATTCTTAAAAACAAACCACAAGCGCAATCAAACAATTGATGCACCTTTTACTCAATAATATAGATGACCCAAAGAGGTGATACTCAGATTGTAGTTAGCTTTAAATAAGGATTCAAGTTTGATGCATACTCAGGTGTAGGGTTAGAAACAAGTTCTGAATCAGATTAAAAAACAAATGCCCTCTTGCCAAATTCTGTATTTTGACCTATCTCTAACTACTCGTTCATTGATCACTATGCAAAAAACCTCAGTGATTCCAGTAAGACAGTCAGAAGCTAGAAGTAAAATAGAAAGAAAGAAAGAAAAATGAGATAAAAAGTTTCCACTTTTATTTGAGAACAGATTTTCATCGGGAACAAAGAAGCCCTAGTGTTTAAGTTGGTGTGTTCTTTGTAGCCCCTATTCTCACCTCTCTGTATTTAAAAATTGCATCATTGATATCTGAACCAGGAAATGTATGGCACTAAGGTCGGATTGCTTGGATAGCAATGCCACATGAAAAACTGATTCACAGGAAAGAGAAGCTTTAGGCAGCTTGTTCACTTTTAGGAAATAGTAGTGGAGTGAGGAGACATCAGCTTGCTTCTGTAAACTTTAAGCTGCATTAATTTCAAAATAGAAACTGCTTGAAGTCTTCTGTTCAGAGTGTTTCATACAGCTGATCTGGAGTATTTCAATTAACCATCTCTTTCACTGAAAATTGCTGATTTGTCAAAACCAAAACTTTTTGAAGGAAAGGGTCTGTTTGGACAAAATTTTGACTGGGAAGGTTTCTCAGGACAATGTCTGGTTTTGAGGAAAGAGACAGGCATCTCAGAATAGCCTGAGCACTCACTTTGCATGCAGCAGACTAAGTTCAAATCCCTGCTCTGAATCAGGTTGAAAGAGGATTTCACCTGGATCTCCCACATCACAGACATGTGTCATACTCACTGGACTAGAAAGTTAGTTCCTTACTTTCAAGCCCAAAGAACATTTAATTATTTTAAATTTAAAAGGAATTTTTAAAAATTAAAATTAAATGCAGTTTTATTTTAAATATCTCTATATATTTGAAATTATGACAACCTACATTAAGGTCTACATTTATAATCTATTAAAATTAAATCTATTTCATCTATTTATCCATTTAAATTAAATAAAAAATATTAAGCAGTACATATTTGCTGCCAAATTTTAAGGAAAGTCAAACTACAGAACTGATGGAAGTCACTAGCTAAGCACCTGGAACCAGAGTTTTTTTGAAGTACTAAACCAGCTTTTGACAGCAGTTGCCTTTTCTGTAGGTGCTGAGAAATATTTTCTTGATTTCAGTTTACTCAGTTAGCTCAATTCAATGACTAGTTCATTCAAAGTTAAGAAGCTGATCGGAATCTGAAAAAAAGTAGAAAAACTTGTTCTTTAAGAAGTAGGAATAAGAGGGTAAGTAAGGTCTACCAGTTCTAAAATCTTTAAAGACAAGGCACCCAGAAAGAGTTAAATTTCCCAACTACAGATAGTACTTCCTTTGTTTAATAGATTAATTTAAAAAACAAAACATATTTTGATAAACATTTTTAGTAGAAAATATATTATGTATTTAGCACATCTGCAGTAGTTTCATTTAGATAATAGAAGTATTCCAGAATGCTGGGTTTGTGCATTCAAATTTACATCCAAAAAGAGTTTAGTACAGGTTGCAAGAAAAAAATTAATCCTCATCTAGTAAGTAAGAAATGCCACTTGCCATTTTCAAATATAATAAAAATATAAACTAAGAATCTGAATAAATGTAAGTTAAACTATATAACTGCTTAGACAAACATGTATTGATATAGGATATCCTCCAGGTTAGCCAAAAAAAAAAAAAAAGCACCATGTTTACCGTGATGTGTATATTTAATTACAAATCAACATAAGAATCAAGCTTTGTCTAGGAAAACAACAAAACAACACAAATGCAAAACAAGATTAAAACTGATGATTTAAATCAAGGTTTCCTGCCTGCTGATTTAAATTTCTATGATTTAAATCAATCCACTCTGAGCAAAATAAGCATATTCAATACACTTGCATAGTAACATACTACTTTAAGATTTCCCAAAATACAGAGAGTGAGATATTTAATCTATGAAACAGAAATCAGTGGAAAAACAGACATTAGCTTGGTGTTGCTCACCTTAAACCCACAGAAGCTGGGGGTGCAGACACTGCATCTTAATCTGCCTCCTCACAAATATGCATTTCTGCAGAGCACATGGGATCATGTGCTCTACAGGTAATAAAGTGTCCTTTTATATAGGAAAGACCCCACTAATAAAGAATCAGAAGCCAAGCTACTTTATTCTGAACTGTCTGTTGCCCAGTCATTTATTGGAAGGTGTTTTGGGCCTGGCTTCAAAAAAACAAACATGCAAAAGAGAAGAGAATACTAGCAATGTCACTGGGGTCCTGGGCACACTTCCATTTGTGACATGCTACAGTAACACGCTGAAGGAAGTGTGGTATATGTTCAGCTCTGGAGAGGTGCTTCAACTGCATCATTCTTTTGCCATTTACGGCAGATTTCTACAGACTTCTTCCCTCTGCACAGAGTATCGGAGGGAAACATGCAGCTTGTGTCTTTAATCACAGGACTACACAACACAGGATGCTGTGACCTTATGCATCTAAACTAAAGAAATAGGCCAAGATTTTCAAAAGTGATACAATGATTTGGAGCACCCAAAATTCTGGGTGATTCCTATTAAAGACTGTGAGGTGCTCTGATAACACATAAACACAACAGAGCAAAAGAGAGAATAGGGAACGGAAACAATCTTTATCCAAAGGATGGCAGGTTCAAGAGAACTGCATGTAAGTAGCAAGAGCCAGCGGAGTGCAGCAACCATAGGTACCAGGCACAGGAACCACCCTCCCTCTCCCGCACCATTCACTTTGAAAGGGCTCCATGAAACTACGTTGATAACTCCTCTCGACACTCGGAATGGCCAGGTCTGGGAAGCAGGATGGTCCTATCATGCAAGGGTCTTGGACTCATCAGCGGGGAGGCTCAGGTAAGAAGTGGAGGTGGTGGAAGAGGGGACAAGGCTGGGGGGTGAGTGGGCTGGTGGGGAGAGCTTGCCTCCCCACACTTGCAGTCCTTCCAGTGCCCATGGCATCAACCTAGGAGCTGGCTGTGGAGGAAAGGCCAAGCAACAGGCAACCTGAGGGCAGAAGTAGGAAGCTGAGCACTGGGCCTGGGACCAGACTTCCCCTGGCCAGTGGCGAGGGACAAGTAGTGGCTATAGCATAAAACTACAACCCAGAAGCCTGGAAGCAGGAGTCATGGGCGCAAAAGCATGTGCATAGCAGGATGATGGTGTGGAGAGGATCCCAACAAGACTTTGTAGTGGAGTGCTGAGTTAGGAACTCTTGGCTTGATCATTCACTGAAGCATTAAAGGAATTGTGCCAAGGGCATTTTCATCCTTTTACTTCTGGTAACCCTAATCAATCTTTGGTTACTCAGAATGGGTGAGTACTTATTGTTTGCAGGGGGAAATAACGTCTGTTATTGGACCAGCTTCTGTTGGTAAAAGAGACAAACGGTGGAGCTGCAGAGAGCTCTATGACATATACTTCCCTGCATTTATTTTCCTCCCATTCTGTAAGTTCCCCATCTTCAAGCGTCTGACAAAGTGGGATTTTCTCCCACAGAAGCTCATAGGATAAATAAATCTGTTAGTCTTTAAAAGTGCCACAGGACTCCTTGTTTTGTTGAAGAGCTCTGTAGAGCTTGGAGAGCTTATCGCACTTGCCTCCGAGTTAGTGATACTGAGAGCATGCAATCGGACACCTAGAAGGGACTTGTGTCTCAGAGCGATTCCCTGCAGGGTTGAGGTCTGGTTCCAAGACCTTCCAAATATGAATTTATAACATTTAAAATAATGTAAAGAGTTTTGAGTAACTTTTAAAAAATGATCTGTACTTAAAGTGCATCTCACAGGGAAAAAATTAAAACTAAAATTCTTAGGAGGAGCACCCAGCCACACAAATGCTTAAAAACAAAGACTTAAAAACTTACCTACCCCAAACCTCACATTCACCGCTTTAACAGCCCTCTGAAAATCTTTCCCAACCACCTCCAACATGTACAACACAATATGTTCTCCCTCCAGCTGCTCCATAATGAAAACCCTTATCTCTCACCACTACATTATCAATAAGCCCTGCCAGACTTCAATTTTTATATTGTTCTGATGGATAATATTGATGTTTATTATTTTGGAAATATATTTTCATCTGTGTGTGTATACAGCGAAATCAACGTTTACCTATAAAAATAATCGATTTCTTCCAAGTCTAAACATCAGCAGCGATGCACCAGTGAACTGTATGATATTATTTCCCCTTGGAGGTGTATGAAATGAATAACTGGGAGAATCAGGGCCCTTAGAGAAGACAAGATGGTGCGGGTTGGTTTTAGGAGGAATGGGTTCAGGCCCTTACCCACCAATTTATAAAGATGATCTGACCAAAAAAAAAAAAAAAAAATCAAATCAAATTCCAGAAACATTACTGAATACTAGTACATCTAAATACCCCAAATTGCCAAGCAGAGAGAGACAATTCAGCACATTAAAGTTTCTATTGGAGGCAATCAGCATGTTACGTTACTGAGATTTTGTATTTTACCTTTGCAGGTCAGCTTAACACTATGCAGTATAAAAGATTTAACAATCGTAAAGAGATTAAGAGTTCAAATGCTGTGAACAAACAAATTGGAAGCTCCTAATAAGACAATTCTAAAATTTAAAATGTGCAAAAGGCAATTAAAATATGAATTCATGATTTAATTATTTGGTGCATGTTTTACATATTCATAAGCTTGCTCAATGGGGCACACAATGCATTCTGATGAGCAGAGTTATTTCCCTACACTGCAAGCCAACTTTTGTTCAGCAGCATCACAGAATCTGTGTAACCTTGCCTTAAATGCCTATGGCAAACTGAGCACACTCAGTCCCCATGGGTCCTGCACTTCATGTGGCCAACTGAGGCACAGTTCTCCCACCTCCAAACCCCCAGCACTATGGATTCTCAGTCTCTCCTACCCTGGGCTGGGCTCTCTGCCACACAGGCCAATGGGCCTTGGGCCCTAAGGCCCGTCTGGGCAATCTTGCCCTCACTGCCTGTACCCCCTAAGTGCTGTCAGTAACAGCTACTGGCCAGCTCTCCTCACTCTTCTTCGCTCTGTTCTCCTCCACACACCAAACACTGCTCCTACCTCCACCTCCACCTCCAAACAACACACTCAAACTCCTTCACTACCTGGTTGCCACAGAGGCTTTTTTATCTTCTACCCTTAATTGGAGTCAGGTGCTCCAACTGAGGCTAGATGCCTTAATTACAGTCAGGTGCCTTAATTGGCTCAAAGCAGCCCTGCCCCAGCTACCCTGGGAACAAGACCTTCCTGAGCCTGGGGCTAATATATCGGCCCTCCACCATCCTCCTGTAGGCCTACTTCTGGTCCCTCGTCTGTTCACGCATCCGAGCAGAGTTCCTTTGGGCAGTGTCCGCTGGCTCCCTTGCTACCTTCCAGGAGCAGTGGGTGCTGTCCGGGGTTCTCTGCTCGGTGTCCCATTCGGAATCCCTTCTTTTGAACCTCTGACCCTCACACCTGTTCCCGTTTGTCATTTGTTGTTCCAAGTATTCAATTGAAGCTGGGTCTAGTGCTCCATCCCCTTAGGCTGTGGGAGGAGTTTTAGTAGCGGGCGGGCTAGTGCCCGCCCACCTCCCCGGTTCTTCAAATAGGACCATCCTCCTGTAAGGGCAACCTTGGCCCCTGCTGCTCGGGTTTACCTCGAGCAGGTCCTGCGAGAGGGTGCTCCTCGCCCCCCCCCTCAGTGGCGGCCCTCCGGAGCGTTTAATCGGCCCCCGGCCCCGTGAGGCCCCCCTGGCCGCCCCCGCCCTACACCCCGAGTCGGCTGCCAGATCTACAGCCGGCCAGTTTCCGAACCACGCCTTGTAAATATCTGTACACGCTCGTGCTCCATACCATTCACTTCCTCGCCCTCGTGTCCCACCCCGACACCAAGTGGCGGGACCTGATACCAGCTGTGGAGGGCAAGGACCCCCGGTGGGCCAGTTTGTATTCCATCTTAACTCCACGGCCAGCCGGGGATATTAGCTGGCGACTCCTCCATGGAGCCGTGAGCACGGGCGTGTACTTGGCGCGGTTCACACCCCGCCCCGACACCTGCCCCTTTTGTGGCGTGAGGGAGACCCTGGCGCATGTCTATCTCAAATGTGCCAGGTTGCGGCCCCTTTTCCGGCTCCTCCAGAACCTCTTATTGAGGTTCTGGCTGCACTTTTCCCCACACCTCTTTCTCTATGCACTCCCCATCCATGGCCCCACAAAGTCGCGGGACCTCCTCATCAACCTCCTCCTGGCCTACGCTAAAGTGGCCATCTATAAAACCAGGGAGAGGAGGTTGGCTGAGGGAGGTTCCTGTGACTGTGGGGCCTATTTCCGGTCCCTTGTTCGTGCACGCATCCGAGCGGAGTTCCTCTGGGCAGCGTCCGCTGGCTCCCTTGCCACCTTCCGGGAGCAGTGGGCGCTGTCTGGGGTTCTCTGCTCGGTGTTCCCTTCTGAATCCCTCATTTTGAACCTTTGACCTTCACACTTGGTTCCTGTTATTTCATTTGTTGTCCCCCGTAATCGCTTGGAAGCCGGGTCTAGTGCTCCATCCCCTTAAGTTGGGGGAGGAGCTTTAGTAGTGGGCGGGCTAGCACCCACCCACCTCCCTGGTTCTTCAATAGGACCATCCTCCTGTAGTCATCAGGCCTGGTTCTGTCACATGTCCTATTAATGAAGTTTACCATCAATCAGAGCTTGGGATTTTTGCTGAGTTCCCTGTTATTCATGAATGTTTGTTTGTGGTATCACAACAATAGTAAAACCTGACAACAATAAATTTCTTATGATCCAATTATAGCTTTGTGCTGAAATGGGGACCCATTATGGGCAATAGGTCTGGCAAAGTATTTCCATTATTAATTCCAGTATTGAAGCTTCACTGCCTTTATCATTTCAAACTGCATCAGACTGACACATAGTTGTGTGTTTAAGTTGCCAATTCAGATAAAAATTATGTTTGCTCTGAAAGAAATATATTTCAAGCCAGTAATTGCGCTGTAAAACTGACCTTGCACCCATGTGAACATCTCTCCTCCCACCCATGCATATTATCATCAGTGGTTTAGATGCTTTACACTAAAAGATGGATTAGTTTGAAAAAAGTGAACAGTTTAAGTTTAATAAGAAATTATTTTAAAAGCCAGATGTTCAGGAAATTATGTCAGATACTGTGCATGCAAAATGTATGCAACAAATGGCCATGCATGTGTGTTTTATAAAAGAACTGAGTAGTATCCTTTTAAACAGTTTGGGAGATTTCTAATGGGCCTTCCTGTGTTACCTGCAGAAGCCGCCAGAATCTAACCAGAGCAGCAGCATAGGTATGTAGCTAAGTTTGTATATTTAGATACAAAACAGTCAACACAATTATTCTGACCTGAACTTCACACAATTTCCTCATATCCTAATGTATTGGTAACAGTCAAACACACAACAACATATTCCAACTGGCAATACATATCAATATATGTGGTCTCTCAGACGGTAAGGTCCCTAATCAATTAGAGCTTTACAAATTAAAATGAACACTTTGAATGCCACCCAGAAACCTATTGGCAGTATTGATGTAATGTAATGTCTCTGACATGCCACTCAATAGGAACATAACTCCAATCTGTACAAATATCAAGCTTCTGAAAGGTACTGTGTATAGCCCTATTCAGAGCATATTACAATAGTTTAGTCCTAAAATGGCCAAGTCATGAACAACTGGGACCTTTTAATTTTGTATAGCAGCCTGGCCCCATTCATCTAGTCCAGTGCACACCTGGCTACTGTGACAGCCAGAAGTGACCTGCGTCTAACAGATATCACATTCTCAATTAGAATTTTAAATGGCAAATGCTTTACTTCATATTTCTTGGGATATCCTTCACCAGCTCTCCCAGCTATTTCTTTTGTCTTGTCAAATTCATCTTTCAAACTGGCATAGCTCCACTGATGCTCTGTCCTGTTACCTCTGCCTTATTGAAATTGGGAGGCAGTACACTAACCTGCATCCATACCCTAATCTCAGGCAGAGAGTGGGTTATCCATTCAGGTGCATCTTCCAGGTCAGAACTGATTTACAAATAGAGCTGGGTGCCTTCGGCATTTTTATAACACCACAATCTATTTCTTTTTACTAATCCTTCCAAAATAGTGGGTATGGTGTGATATATTAGACTCTTTCAGTATCCCAAAAGGACACATCTTTCAGGATACTGGAGAAATTGCCCATCACTACTCTCTGAAAATTTTCAGAAAGAAAATAACAATGACACTCAAGAACAAATCTGTCTATACCAGCTGTGTCAATAAAATCTCATGCTCAGCAGTATCAAAAGCAACTAGAAGATCTAGAAAAATAACACATACTTGAACATCATCCATTGCTTCAAAAAGATCAACCATCAGTACTGTCCCTGTCCCACTCCTATGTCTATAACCAAGTCCAAGGAAATCTGAGGATTCCTGTAAACACCCAGAGATAACTAACCACAATCTTCTCTATGTCCTTTCCTAAAAGTGGAGGATTAGAAATAGGATGACAGCTGGCAAGACAGTTAATATCAAGAGATGATTTCTAGAGCAAACCCGCAAAATAGTTTTAAAAGGAACTGGTTTTTTGCCTTCTCCTCTGCTCCAATGAGGAGACATCGATGAGTTCTACCAAAAATGGGCCTTATATTTATTTGCTGGTCTTCACATCTAGGAAGGACACAGGTTCAACCCACAAACTGTGGTCTGAAGGACCACCACTTGCTTAAATCCAAATGGAGTAGACTAAATAGTTGCCCTTTCTAGATGCTGACCTATAGCATCTAGAAAGCACGTGACCTCACTCACAAATAAGAAAATGCTGCACACAGAGAAAAATTATACTCTATAAATCAATGACAGCTACTTCAAGCTATCAACCACACTGAACAATCTTGCTGAGCAAGATTTTGCTGATAGCATGGTGGAAATGAAGAATTCTTTCTTCACCAGCCACATAGAAGACTTTCCGACGTTCTATGTTGAAGCTGGTATGGAAAATTTACTTATGATATATGATTTTAAATGGACAAATTCCCTTGAAGATTTAGACATGAACTCACAAAAGTAAAAAAAACCAAAAAACAACCTGTTAACTAGAATTGCTTTGCCAAAGCATTTAATTGGTTTTGTGGGTTTATGCCTGAGTCTAACGGTTACTCTACTTTGGTGGGAGAGAAGTTTTATTTTGTATGTTTTATCTAAGATGGTAACATTTGTTTCTAAACTTCAGCATTAAACAGCTCTACAGTTATGGCAGGGTCTGCTGGATATTATGGGTATTAGAAACATAGGAATTACAGATCAAGAGGCATCTTTAGGTCATATAATGCATCTTTCAGCCAGTGTGGAGCAAATCCTCAGACTCTCATTTCTAGTGGTTTGTCCAGTTCACTTTAAATGTTCCCAGGAACCAATTTACCCACTACTGTGCTCACAAAGAACCAGATACCGCTGAGTCAGCAACAATTAGGGGACATTCCTTTGTTCCAGTTCACGTAAGTGCTGGTTAACAATAACTTTAAAAGGGGCATGGGAGGAAGGCAGAGAAACAATAGCGAGAATGTCTCAAGAAACATTTCATATGTAGGTGCTCTTCATTGCATAACTGAGGAAGAAGAAAGCTTGTATTTATTCACCACAGGAAGCAACCAGCACTCCAATGCAGGAAGAAAGGGTTCATAAAAATTGATGCCCAAATTATTGGAAGCTTCTTTGCATTTGTCCACAAAAGAACAAATGCAGAAACACATTTTGAAGCCCCGGTCTAAAGGCAGTAAAAGTACAAAATATTACTATTCTATATTCAATTTTTTTAAAAACTTATTAGCGTCCCTATGCTCTTGTTCCACACACTGAAAAGCGGGGCCAGATTATCAAAGGGGCTTTAGGGGCTTAAGCCCCAGGCCAAGGCCTAAAGGTGGCTCCAGGCTTGATCCCCTAAAACTCCTTTAATAAGCCGATCCAGAGACCCTCAGTGGTGACAGGGCAGGAGCACAAAAAATGCTCCTGCCCCACCAGCACTGTGGGGAGGAAGGGCACGGGGCCTAGGCTTTGAGCAGGGCGGCGGGCTCTGCACTCCCACCCCGCCCCTGGGCCAGCTGATCTGCCCCTGAGGCAGGGTGGGGTGGGCCAGAGCAGTGCTCCCTCCACCCAAGGGGCATGGCCAGCTGGTGCGGCCTGTGCTCCGGCCTGGGTGCACAGCTCTCCAGGGTCTGTGGCCCTGGGGGGCTGCATCAGGGCCTGCCTGCTACCACCAGCCAACGCCCTTCCCCCCATAGATTGGCTGGAGTGGGGCCAGAGTGGTGGAGTACTCTTGGGCCCAGGACCGCCCCCCCCAGTGACAGGGATGGGGGCGGCCCCTGTGATGTGGGGGGACCTAGATAGCAGGGGCCAAGGCAGAGGGGCCCCTGGCTCGGTTAATCTGGCTCTGCTGAAGAGTATCTGCAATATCAGCATAAAGGATTCTTCCTTCTGTTCCCAAAGCTTGTGAAACAGTGGGGTTCTGGCAGAGAACTGAAAGAAAAGGTTCTCTCAAGTAGATACAGAGTTTAGGCTTGTAAGGGTCAGCCCAGGGGAAAAAGCAAAATCCGGCTCTTAGTATTCTGTTAGCAACTCGGCTTCAGCTAGGCGTAGCAGCTACTCCCTCCATCTCCTACTGCCAACTTGAGCAATTTTAGGTTCTTCAAGATCTGAAAATCAGCTAGTTTCTTTCTAATTGTTACATCTCAGACAGACTCTCCTTTGTGCAATCCATATGCACTCCAAGTTATTATTATAACAACACTTGCCACTTATACAGTCCTTTCATCTTCAAAGCACTTTACAAACATCAATTAACCCAGATCTAGATTATTAATTAATTTGACAACTAATCTGCTATATATGTGGCAGCTGTAATAATGATAGAGCCCGATGTGACTCCTGTTAAGGTCAACAGAAAGACTCTTCCCTTGACTTCTAGGAGTGTTGGGGATCAGGCCCACTACATGATGAAGATTATCATGAAACAGCCTCTTCGGTATCCTCTAGTATTTCTTTCATGTAGCCTAGTTTCTTTATAGGCTAGGAGGGAAGCGGTAGAAGACACCTGTATCTGCATCTTGTGGTGAAAGAGGCTAGAACAGCAGCTCCCAACCCCTCGCCCAGGGCCAAAAGTGTCCATATACTTTCTGCCAGGTCCCGGTGTGTAACCAGGAGCCGGGCCGCAGAGACCAGCCTCACGTCTGGTCCTGGCATGCAGCTGGGAGCCAGGCTGCAGCCACACACCTCCCACCTGGTCCTGCACACTGCCAGGAGTTGGGCTGTGTCTGACATCAGAAATGGCAACGTTCAAAAACAAAGAGAACATTTCAATCTCTCGGCTCACTCTCTGAAAGATATATCCATTGTAGTACTTAAATAAGTTAATTCTAAATCAAAGATTCAAAGAACAACTAAAGAGTTAGAATTTGACACCATTAAATAGGGTTTGAATAGAGATATGGGCTGGCTTTCTCATTACAAAAAGTGATTTTCTCCTCACTCAAGCTCCCAACCTTCTTATATGTTGTTCCACACTGTTTGAATCTAAACAATTTGTTTGATTTGCTGAAATAGTCTGACCTGAACCTGTCACACACACTTCACTGGATTATTTCTCCCTCCCATACTGTAAATTTCCCATCTTCAAGCATGTGATGAAGTGGGATTTCTCCCACGAAAGCTCATACAACAATCACATTTGTTAGTCTTTAAAAGTGCCATCGGACTCCTTGTTAGCTTTGCTCTTACTGAGTGATACTTATTTACATGAATAATCCAAGTGACTTTTTGTCAGGTTTCTACTGCATCAGATACATGTATAGACTTCACCCCACACCAACTCCTAAATAATCCAGATAAATGCATATTTTCATTTTGACTAGTCTGAGGGAATCTTAGCTGAAATTATCAAAAAGCACATGCTGTGTCACAAAGAAACTTCCCTGAAAATTTACAAGAAAATTACTTTATTGGGACCGCCAGTAACGTAAATACTACCCATGCCAGCCA
Source organism: Pelusios castaneus (assembly GCA_007922175.1). Lineage (NCBI taxonomy): Eukaryota > Metazoa > Chordata > Testudines > Pelomedusidae > Pelusios > Pelusios castaneus. Next base: position 26,749,724 of record ML685787.1, read on the forward strand.
ATAAAGAAACAAAACCTCTGAGAATTACTTAGTAATATCAAGAATGAAAGAGAAGAGATTTAATGTAAAACTGTTTGAGGGATCTGCAGGCCTCATAAGGCTTGATTCTCCCTGCACTTATTGTTCAACAGTTAACTATCAGAATGTCTCTGTTGGAGACAGTGAATTAACTCCTTACTTACACTGGTATAAATAAGAAGGAAAGCACTTATTCAGTAAGATTAACAGTGGGACTAAGTATTTCTCAACAGGAATAAAAGCTGCAAAAGTGATCCTGAATCAGGTTTGACTGACAACATTCTGTTGGGTAAATGAAACTATATTTCTCAGCTACTTCTAGACTATCTTCTAGCTTTGTTTCTGACTGAAAGCTTGATTCTACATGGAATAAAAACGAACAACAAAAACAAAACAAAAAAAAGTGCATTCTTCTCAGGAAAAGCATGAAATCCCTAGATTTTTTTTAAATTGCTTTTTCAGCTTGCATTTTCCTTTTTTCTACCTGGCATTTAAAATTATGCACAATATTATTGCTGTTGACCGTATACCATGTCTTGTTGCATTAGCCTTTAGAATCATACATGACAGCTAAAACACAAAAGAAGAAAAGCACTAATGGATTTATCAGACTGTATTACTTGCTGCTTGTCACTTAAACTTTACTTTTAGTCTTCTTCATAAGCTCCACTAGGTTAACTTCACCACTGGCTTGTTTTCAGATCTTTTGGATGTTTATTAATGGTTTACAGTTTACAAATATCCACTTTAGCAAGACTATAATCCGATATTGAAGTCACTGTAAATTTATTGCTCTAGAAAGCATTTCAGTGATAACTCAGACAAATAGAGTAATCATTGCTGTTCTCTACTGCTTCACATAGACATCCAGTACATTTATGGGCCTTTCAGAAAAGAAATTCTAACGATCCAAAGAAATTCATGAGATTCAGCACTTTTGAGCAGCCTAAAAACATTAAGATACAATTACTCTGCAAGGATACACAAAGGAAATGTCCTGAAAATCCACAGCACAACACAGCCTAAAAACTGACTAGAAAGAACATCTTGGAAAGATGATTCAGGTTAAAATAATAAAGTGATATGAAAAGGCTAATACTAATACCTGGATCCTGTATAACAAAATCTATATTTCTAAGATAAAACTATGGAACTTCCTCTATACTATTATGAGTGATGAGCCACATACAATGCTGTCAGCCAGGCTGTAGAAATTATGAAATAAATATTATTTATTAAAGCAAAATGCAAGTCTGTTTTAAGAAGACAGTCTTAATATCAATCACATCACCTTAGCAAGAACATTCAGTTTTAGCTTTAATAGAGTCTGTCAGATTGAAAAATGTCGTGCATTGTTATTATTTATGTAGGACCCAACTCTGCCAACATCTATGCATGTTCTAGTACCATAGATGTGCAAGATGTTCTATAGAAGAGATGGAATTGCTGCCCTAAGAGTTTACCATCCAAAAGATCTGATTCTATTATCTTTATGTTAAAGAATAGTATTTAATTCCACAAACAGACCCAACGAGGTCAGTGTGACTACATATGTCAGCACTGAACTCCAGACTGATAAATCAGGGATTAAGAATAAGAATGGCAGAAGAAGGCCCCACAACCACTAGAGGGCCTATGTCAAAGAAAAGGCAACATTTTCATGACGACTAAGGTAATCTATCTTCCCTACTTAATTTGCATTGGCCTATTCCTTTTCATGTCAGTGAAGTAACATACATATATAAAAATCACAGAATCAGGGTCGTTAGACCATAAACTGGTTTGAGGAAGGATCAATTCTTATACAAGTTTATAAACAAAATAAGACGACTGCTAATGCTTCACAGTATGGGTGTGATTTTCAAATGCACAGATGGCAGGAAGACGGCTAACTGTCATTAGTGCTTTTGAAAACTTTCCCCCATATATTTAATGTAGGGAAAATAGGAATGTTTATCCTTATTGTACTCTGTGCAGTTATATCTCTGAATTTCCTCTCTTCTGCTTTTAGTACTTTACTTCTACTTATCTTTTTGTCCTGGTTTCCTTCCAGTTTTTGCATTTGTGTCCTTTCAGATTGCTCTCAGTGCATTTTCCACACTATACATTCCCTGTAGCGTATATGTTCTCCACTGTTTATGCATAGTGAACTCTCTTCTCTGTCTCCTCAAGAGTTTATTCACTATAGCACATAATGTAAAGAAGGCTGTTTCTAGTTTATATAATCAAAGAGCCTCTAGAAAGAGAGGAACCTGTTATTACTGAATGGATGGACAGATGACACATCTGCGAAGTGGGTTGCAGCCCACAAAAGCTTATGCCCGAAGAAATCTGTTAGTCTTTAAGGTGTCACAGGACTTTCTTTGTTTTTGCTATATACAGACTAACATGGCTATCCCTCTGGAACAGATGCCAGACGGTAGCTCCTTACTATGCAATACAGATTCAAAATGTCCCTTTATTTAAAGTGAAAGATTTCATGGCAAGATGTCAGTAACAATCAGATCACATTTTAGGTGCCAACTTTCCACAACCAATGACCTTCAGTGTAACTACTGGATAATGTGTAACATATAAATGAAATTGCTCTCAAAGGGATAATGGTCTCATTGAACCTTGTAAATAAATACTCATATAAACTGATCCTTATTCTTTACAAATTAGGAAGAAAACATGTAAACTTTTGTTCAAAGGATTCTGTCCTCCGTTTCAACGTCCATACAACCATGCAATACCAAGGGGAGTTACAGATGATCACTGAGGAGTGACTTGACCAACAAAATACTGTCAGTATTTGTAAAGAAGAGCTCAGTAGTTCACAAATCTAACACCACATTAACCTAATATCTTCAGGAGCAGTAATTGGGATGCAGTAAAATGAACCATCTTCATAGGAATAAAAATAAAATGTTCTCTGCATCATAGCTAAATGGGAAGAATAAAAAAAATTAAAAAGCTCCACAAGGAATCTAAAATAAACAGACCCTGTAAAGGAAGCTGACAAAAGAGCTTTCAGGGAAACTATCTGCTGGTTGTTGTAATCTTACTGACCTCGCAGGTTTTATCATTTTAAACACAACACATCATTTCTTCAAGAACATTTCAAATACTTAAACAGTTCTAAAGCTGTTGTGAACCTAAGATCTATTAAAAGCGAACTTTCGAAAATGAGCTGTATTGATTTAATGTGTTTTTGTGATGTTAATCCCTCTCTCCTCATAATGGGAGTCAAACCACTAATCTCAATACACATGTGATTTCAATGGCAGAGATGAAAGGCCAGGGCACGCAATGCTCTGCTCCGCTCCACTCGACATGGTGCAGAACATTGCCTAGTGTACTGCACAGGCTATTGTTAACCTTTCTTTCATCATGGATCCAAAGAAAATAGGTTCCAATGAGTGGCTGCCGTGTGTCCATTACTGGACAAGTCTCCTCTGTTTGCAAATTTTACACAAGTCTGTATCTTCCCATGAGCTTTTTGGTTTCCCCCCACAGGCTCCTTTAGAAATGGCTTTCACAGTGACATCAGAAAGAAATGGCTAGCACACATGCAAATTACCCAGCTTTAAATTATTGCTAAGCCCAGGGTTCAGACTACCCTCTTTTACCACACTAATCTAGTCTTGTAGGACCACCTACTTAAGAGGTTTAAGGGCCAGAAGTATAAAGAAGCTGCAGCCTGGCTGATAACTTGGGCTGTCTGACCTAGTGGCCAGAGATAAGAGGAGGGTTGGGGCCATGCCAAGGATCAAAGCCAGAGTCAACAACTGGGGTCAGGGCGAGTAAGGACAAGGTGTGGTAACAGGAACAGGGACAAGGCATAGTAGCAGGAACAAGGAGCAGAAACCAGGCAAGGAAGCAGGGTGTTGATGACAGGGGCCTGCGAAGCAATCGGCCTAGGCAACAACCAGACCTCACGACTAGCTACTCAGATAAGAGAAGTAACAGGACCAGAAAGCTTGGGACACTACTGGGTATAATCATCAATCTACTCTGGGAGGTTAGATGACAAACAGCAAGCAGGTTGTAGCTTCTGGTAGGGAAGAATTAGCAGCAGTTCCCTCATGAGCTATTACAACTCAGTGGGACAGAGGGTAAGGTTCCCCCCTTAGCATCTACATTTGCCTGGGTTTGAGACCCAAAGGGTGTAACCCTCACACTATGAGGCCATCTTTCTCAAGATGGCTCCTGTGGAAGGCCTATATTTTTGCAAGGGCATATACATGATGAGCTTGCTCCCAATCATGTTCTTTGAGCCCACAACCCTCCCAAATCAATCCAATGGTACCAGGTCACTCTGCACATTGGGAATCCAAGAGGTCACGGACCAGCTCATGGACTTAGTCTTGAATTTGAACTAGGGGATAGAGGTGGCATTTGTAGCCAGAGAATGGATTATCATGGAAAAGCTTCAGAAGGGAGACATGGGAGACTGGGGTGGATCTTAAAGGATCAAGAAAGCTGTAATTCAAATACCATGGGATTGATCTGCTGAGTAATAGTGAAAAGGCTTGCATACTGATAATATAATTCATGGGCAGGTTGGCTAGTCTGTAGGTTTTTTCTGGCTAGCCACACTTTCTGGCCTCCCTTTAAAGGCAGGGCTTCTTGACAGTGTTTCAGAGGGGTAGCTGTGTTAGTCTAGTTCACCAAAACGAACAAGGAGTCCTATGGCCCTTTTAAAGACTAACAAATATATTTATCACATGAGCTTTTGTTGGCTTGGTTTTCATGAATGGTCTTTACCAGATCAGAGGCAACTGGAACTGTTTGAGACAAGAAGATGGAAGAGTGGAAAGGAGGATAAAAACTAGAGTTGGAGTAGAAAGGACGGATCAGATAGAGGCTTGTTCCACATTGTTATACTTGAATTCAGCAAGCGGAATAATGCAACCCAGTTGTTTTCACAGTGGTTCAGGAAGCAGTTCAACAATATTTTTCACCACCTAGTTGATCCATTCTCGTTGGCTGCCTGTCTGAGGGTTGTGTGGAATGGATGCGCAGAGCCAGGCAACTCCTTCCAGAACCTGAGAATTAACTCAGAAACCATTCTTGTTGCTTGAACAATACATGATTGTGAAATCGAATCGCAAGAAGAATAGGACATGTAGGTATTCCAGATTCTTATGGTCAGTTAAGACTAGGATAGAGTGTTTGGCCCCAACAAGATAGTGTCTCCCATCCAGCCTTGATGGCAAGTAATTTCTTATCTGCTATTTCATAATTGCATTCTGCTGAGCTGAGTTTTCATGAAAAATGTGCACATGGATGCTTTCTGGCACCTGTGGTCCCACTGATTAGGATAGTAGCACTTTGATAGCTACATCAGAGGCGTCAGCCTCATGGATAAAGGGTTTGCCACAATCAAGGTGGACACGAAAGCTATCTTCATGTGTTCAAAGGCCTAGCAGGACTTGGGAGGGAGGGGGTGCGGAGCCAGTAAGACCTTGCAGATTTATTCAGGATGGCAGTTATAAGGGTTGTGACCTTTAATTTTTTTTTAAATAAACCTCCTACAGAAGCTGGCAAACCCAGTGAAACTCTGGATGTATCCAGTGCTCTGAGATTCAGCCCATCCTGAACTGGAGATACCTCTTGAGGTTCCCTCCATAATCCCTC